>JAJIBD010022238.1:0-342905 GCA_021461705.1 Cryptotis parvus | reverse complement strand
ATTTATAAATTCTTTATTTCAGCACACAAACTTCAAACAAAATAATTGCTCTTGAAGAAACAAATATAGATTGTTCATTCATCTATTAATTTCTTAAATATTTAAAATATGCCTAGAGTCTCCATCAATAAAATCGAAGAGAGGAATCATAGCCTGCTCTTAAGAAGCATACAAGTAAACTACGACAAACACGTAAATAGCACATCATATGGCAGGGGAAGTCCAAAGAGGAATCTGGATAGAGAAATACCCTCGTTACCTGATAGATGCCAGTAAGTGATTCCTTTTTAAGTAATCATAGCTAATAATGATGAGCTAACATAAATTGAACTGTTCAGTGTTTGAAATCGTAACACATAAATGATTAATTAGATGGGTCAAAATATCTTCAGTTTGAATGTTGTCATTTTACTACAAACTAGAATGGTTCTAGGTTATGTACAGTTGATAAATCTGTGTTTGGAAGTTTATAGCAAACAAAACTTTAAGGAACTATTTATGAGTAAATAAGTTTATTAGTAGCTGAGAGACAGTGCAGTGGTTAGGGCACATGCTTACCAGGCTGCTGACATGCACTCCAATTTCAGTACCACATGGTCTCCAGAGCGTCCAGAAGTGCTGCCCGAGGCACTTCCAACCCCACAACCATCAGGCACGCCCTGGAACTACCAGTGTGGTCCCATGTCCCTCAAGAAGAGTCATATCCTGGAGCCCTCCTTGGATTGAACCATCTGTCTGGTTGGTCAATGGTCTATTGTGAAGCCCTGAACACCACTTGGAAAACCCCTCTCAAATGTTTCCTCAGAACATACATGTATTCAAAGTACATTAATTCTATATTTTTATAAAGGCAAACATAGACACATAAAACCAACACAAAACCAAATATCTTTTAAAAAGATGTGCATTTAAACTCAAGTAGTGATATTATTTTTGTGGAATTGGGGATTATTGCCCTTAATTTTATGCTTTTAAAAGTTCTTGTATTAAGTATGAATGACTTTCCAACTGGGAAGATACATTGTCATTATAAATATAAAACTCTTAACTGTTTGTCCTTATTTTGTTATTTTATTTTTAAGTAATTATATGAATATTTTGTTAACCCCAAATTATTTTTTCCCATTCTCTTCAACCAAAGGTACACAAGACCGTATGTCATAACACTGGTCTGGGCCTTTCCTATTGAATAGTTGAAGTTTTATGTAAGTATGAATATCAACACTGCAAATATGCACTAACTTTAATTCAATACGTTTTAAATTTTGCACATTTTTGGACATGTTTTACACTGTACATTTTGTTAAATCCAGAACTGTGCAAATCTCATAAAGATTGAAAAAGGGAAGTTTATAGGAAAGGACACTAAAATTTAAAACTCTTGCTAGTGGAGGTAAGCAATGGTGCCAAAAACATTATTTTATTCAAACACATACATTATGATCCTTGAAACTACCATTTTTGAAATAGCTATTATAGTTCCATAAAACAAGTAGATTAGTATTAATTATGAAAGATACTGCAGAACAGTAAGACTAAAGTTTTTGGATATACTACTACTGTATAATGGACAGATCTAGCAAATAATTCCTATTGTAGTACATAAAATCAAGTATAATTTGCTTTGACATATATTGTAAGAATATCTATTATATACAAAGTAAAAAAATTGGTGTGTATAATTCCTTTTCTTCAAAGACTCTTTTCTGTTAAATCAGTCTCTTTACAGAGATCATGCTATGAGACAAATTCAACCATACATATTATTAACAATCTAATTTTTATTGTATCATGAGCTGAGTTTCTGCTAAAGTATGAGTCTTTCTTTAATTCTAGTTAGCATAGAATTTACTTCAAGATTACCACACACATCAAAGCTGAGAGAACAAAACCTAATTTTTCAATTAAGTTTTTCTAACACAATAAAATTGTCATGGATGATCATGTTGCCTTTTAAATGCTTAAAAATGATTTAATGTTAGTTATAATCCATGCAAAAAGCACAGTTCAATGAGGAGCTTTATTCCAGGATGGCTGAGATTAAAGAGTTTTACTGTTTGTTTACTTTTTTATGGAAAACAAAATGCCATAGAGAAAATGTATTAGGCAATTTAACAATTGACAATTGGAAAATGGGGCAATTTAACATTATGAATCACTAACTACTCCTTCTGGAGAGTACTTTGTCCTGCCACATTTTGTGAAGTTGTGAGAACTGGTCTAGGTATGGCAATAATCAAGATAAGCTATAGAAGTCCATTCAATTCAAGGCTATAGAAGTCAATTCAATTCAGCAAGTGCTCTTCAACTACTGCTTTGTCCTGCCAGACTACAAGACAGTGCCAGCTCTGCAAACAAATCACCACAAAAAAATCTGGATCTAGGAGGGTCAGAATGATAGTCCAGGTAAGTCACTTGCCTAGCATTCTGCGGACCCAGGTTCAACCCCGGGCACCGAGGCCTGCCAGGAGTGATTTCTTAGTATATAGAGCCGGGAGAACCTGAGCTCTACAGGGTGTGTCCCCAAAACAAACAAGCAACCAAAAATATGGATCTAGGATTTCATAATATGAGATGCAAGAATAGTTACTCATCACTGTTCTTGGTTGGAAACTGGGGATTAGAAATACCTTATTGGGATAATTAAACCAGAAACATGAAGGCCTAATTACACTTCGCCATGCAAAATCAGAAAATGCCACCTCCCCAAATGCAAATAACGGGTCTTCAGTAGCTTCTCTCTGATAAAATAGTTGAAAGTTGAACTTTATCTTGACTTGATAATTTGTTAAATAATTTGTTAAAGCTTTGGATTAATCCAGAAAGATGAATCATGTATTAATTACTATATATTACTGACATTATGCTTACATGCATCTCTGATAATAGAATTAGAGAAATAAATTGCCATTATACCCATATTCAGTTTATGTATCAGGGTAAAGTAGGGAGTTATAAGAGTTATCATAAGAAATTATCCGTTTTACCTTTATTTTCCTCAAACACTTCTGTTAAATCTTTCTTCACTGTTCCTTCAGTATTTCTTAGTTCACTTGACATGAATCAACTAATTTGGGGAGGGAACAGTGTGTTAGATCATTAGTCCTCCCCTCCAGAGCCTGCAGACTTATGTCCAGGGACAAGGGAAAATGATATTTTTCCTTAACCAAGTGTGTGTCTCTCTCCTGCCTTTCGTGACTTCCCTCAGCAACCTCAATGCAATCCATTGAAGTGCAGCAAGTGACAATAAGGCCAGAGTGTCTCCCAGGAACATGTCTTTTGGGCTGCGGTACAGAAACAGAGAGAGACAGAAAAAGATTCAAAACATCTTTCTTCATGTAGAAGACTGAGATTCAACAAATGTTTTCATTTGTTTGTTTGTCTATTTGGAGGCCATACTCATCAGTGCTCAAGGTTTCATTCTGGCTCTCTAATTAGGGACCACTCTTGGCTGGGCTCAGGGGAACCATAGTGGGTCTGGGCATGGAACTGTAGTCAGTCATGTGCAAGGCAAGTGCCCTGCCTGTTGATCTACCACTCTAGCACCAACACTTTGAATTTTGTGAGGGTTGGCAGGAGTAGTAAGGACTTAAGAATCTGCTTATGAGTGATCAATTTGGTTTGAATACATTTTAATAAGCTCTGGGCAAAATTCTTAACTCTGCTGTTGTTCAGCTTGGTTTCGAATAGACCAATTGACAAAATGAGTGGCTTCCCCAGGATTCCGAGTCCTGATCTCAGGGGCTATGTTATGTGTTGAGTTACATAGAAAAGGAGAATTTAAAGTTACTAATAGGCTAAATTTAAGATTGGCAATTATCAAAAGGTATTATCCGGTTGGGCCAGTGTATCACTGTCACTGTATCACTGTCTTCCCGTTCATCGTCGATTTGCTCGAGCGGGCACCAGTAACATCTCCATATAACCTGTCTCATGCAAGTAGAGTCCAAGGGCACCTGCTTGCTCCAGGAACATAAAGAGCCTCAAACTATTCCATCAGGTCATGGGAATGAGGTCTATAATTGTTAGTGGTATCTGGCATATCAAATAGGACACGGGTAGCTTGCCAGGCTCTGCCCGTGCGGGTAGCATACTCTTGTAGTCATCTCAAAATCCAGCATTTGTTGATGAACCCGCGGCAAGTGGCTGCGCGAGCCGGGCTGTGATTGGCTGGTCTGCTGGGTGGAGTTCTGATGAGGGGGAAGTCCGGATGTGGAAAATGGAGGTCCTCATGGAGTGGGGGGGTCGCCTGGCTTGTTGTGAGGCTATGTTGGGGTGGCGGGCCAGGGCTAGAAACTGTCATCCCTCCCGGGCACCTCATGAGTGGCTGGGCACAGTGAGAGCCAGTAGCAGCTCTGCCCCATGTCTGTCTCTGGACCAGCATACCTGGGCCGGATTAAAAAAGACCGCAGCAGGGTGGATCTCGATGAGCCCGGCTGTGACAGGCTGGTCTGCTGGGTGGAATTCTGAAGAGGGGGAAGTCCGGAAGTGGAAAATGGAGGTCCTCATGGAGTGGGCCAGTGTAATCACAAGTTTATGAAATGTGGGCAAAAGCAGACAATCAGGATCAGTGATGTGATATGAAAAATACCATGACTGGCTTTGAAGACTAAAAGGGAACATGATAAGCCAAGTCATGGGGTACAGCTCTAAAAAAGAAGAAAGAACAAGGAATTCCATGATCTCTTTATAGTGAGTATTTTTTTAAATAATTTTATTATAACACTGTGAGATGGGCACTTATAAAGTTAGTCATGATTGGGTTTCACCCACACAATGTTGCAGCACCCATTCCTCCTCCAGCGCACATTTCCCACCACCAAGGTCCCCAGATTCCCTTTCTCGCCCCACCCTCCACCTCCCTCTATGAGAGGCATTTTGCTTCTCTCTCTGTCTCTCTGTCGCTCTCTGTCTCTCTGTCTCTGTATCTCTGTCTGCTCTCTTTCTCACTCCCTCTCTTCTTCTGCACATTGTAATTTGCAATACATACACTAAGCAGCTATGATGCATATCTCTGTATTTAGTAGCAGTTTTGAATCTCAAGTCCATAGAACATCATGGGTCAATCAGACGTGAGAAGGTGAACGTGAGAAGGTTTAAAACCATTGTCTTAGGTTTTAAAACAGAGATTAAGAGCAGAAATAGGGGATTTTTGGCCTACAGTCATGTTAGGGCCATGAAGTCATGTGGTCTGGCCTTGGTAAAGAATGGGACAGACTCAGAGCGGCCTGTGATCTGTTTGTCTGTATTGTAGGGCTTGTGAATGATATCCTTAAAATCCAAATGGCCTTTAGAGGAAAAATGCTCCCCACCCTACTGTTAAGCCTGCAGAGAGAATGTGTTAGAACAGACATGAGTTTAGTCCAGTGAGACCCATTCTATACTTCTGACTGCTGGAACTATAAACTAGCAATTCTGTGTTGGTTTCACTATCACTATCTTCCCGTTGATCATCTATTTGCTCGAGTGGGCACCAGTAACATCTGCATATGTCCTGTCTCCAGTAATATCTCCATATGTCTAGTAGAGCCCAAAGGCATCTGCTTGCTCGAGGAGATAAAGAGCCTCAGACAATTATATTAGGTCATGAGAATGACCTAATATTCTTAATTAAATATAAATATAGCATTTATATTTAATGCTAAATATAGCATTTATTGATGAACAGAGCAGCCAAAGCACCGCATTTTTAGTCATCTTTTTCAATAACAATAGAAATCTGATATTTTACTCAATATAATTAATGGTCTCAGGTCAGAAGCAGGGTCTTTAATCCATTTTGAAATGACTTTTGAGTATAGGGGTGAAATAGGGGTGTGGGTAAATTTTTTTCATGTGGCTGACCAACCAGTTTTCCTGACATGATTTGATGAGATTTCCTTGTTTCATTTCATACACTTTTTCTTGGTCAAAGACTAGCTGTCTAAGTGACTGAAGCTCTGACTTTAGGCTCTCAATTCTGTTTCATTGGTAAGAGTCTGTTTTTATTTCAATGTCATGCTGTTCTGGTACCATGAGACAATGGCTAAGGGAAACAGACAGTAATGGAGGGCATAGTGTTAAAACATCGTAGGCATAAACTATTTCACAAACAACACTGGAAATCATAGCTCCTCAAATTGATTTTTGTTTAGTTTGGGGGCCACATCAAGATCCTTCGTGAACTGTATTACAGATTCACCACCAGGATCTCACCATTCTACAAAGAAGTGATCATTGATGTCAAAAGAGGGGTTCGACAGGGTGATACCATCTCACCAAAACTCTTCAGCGCCACCCTCGAGAACATCATGCAGCAATTAGAATGGGAAGGAATGGGAGTGAAGATAGATGGTCGGCAACTACACCACCTCCGCTTCGCTGATGACATTGTTCTAATAACACCAAACATTAGCCAAGCGGCACAAATGCTGGCTGACTTTGACCAAGAATGTGGAAAGATAGGTCTACAGCTGAATCTAAGGAAAACAATGTTCATGAAGAATGAACTAGTTCCAGAGGCCCCTATTCACTCTCAATGGAACAAACATCTCTGAATGCAGCAGTTATGTGTACCTAGGTCGAGAAATCAACATGATGAACGACCTAAAACCTGAGCTGCGCAAGAGGAAAAAGAGCGGCATGGAATGCCTTCAAAGGCATGGAAGAAATAGCTAAAAGGACAAAGAACCTCCGGCTCCGGGCATATCTCTTTTGACTCCACCATTCTCCCTGCATTAACATATGCCTCAGAGACCTGGGCCCTACGAAAGCAGGATGAGAATGCTATTTGGGTCTCCCAGAGAGGAATTGAAAGAGCTATGCTTGGAATATCACTCCTCAGTCAAGTGAGAGAAGGAATCCGGAGTTCTGACCTCCATCGCTATTCCAGAATCAGGGACGCTGTCTCGTTTGCCAAGGCATCGAAAATCAGATGGGCTGGACATGTAATGCGATTTGGAGACAACGAGTGGACTAGAGCCATTACCGACTGGATCCCACGGGATGTCAAAAGATCACGTGGCCGCCCACCTACAAGATGGTCAGACTTCCTTGTAAAGACCCTGAAGGAACAGTTTGAGTTTCTTCATATTCCTGAATCAACCAGATGCCATTGGGCTACATTGGCACGTGATAGGGTCCAATGGAAATGTTACTGGCGCCCGCTCGAGCAAATCGATGAATAACGGGATTCAAGTGATCAAGTGATCAAGTGGGGGGGCCACACCTGGAAATGCTCAGGGGTTAGTCCTGCCTCTGTACACAGGAACCACTCCTGGCAGTGCTCTGGGCACTGTAGAGAATACCAGACAGTAAACCTGAGTATATCTTGTGCAAGACCAAAGCCCTACCCACTGTACTATTGCTCTGTTCCCTGCCTTAAACTTTTTTAAAAAGGAAAAAAAACTGTCCCACAAACTTTCTGTTTCATTATCATTATTATAGTTCCACATCATAATTTGCTCGTGTAGATGTTCTCCTTTACTTCAAAAATACAATTTGAGGTATAATAAGTTGAGCCAAGCTGTCCATTCAGATTCAGCATAATTTCTCTGGAAGCTGGCTTGTAGAGCAGTGTTTCCATTTATACTTTTCCTTAAGAAGCATAATATATGTGAGAAAATATGTTCTAACAATGCCAAAGAACTTTTCATCTTGATTGCAACAATATTGTTAACTTGAGTACATTAATGCAGTTTACATGCCAGTCTAAGATATCTCAAATGAATTCAGAAGCCAAATAACTTTCATTGAATATTTCTGCACAGAAAAAAAATTTCTTAGGAATATACTCATACTCTCTGTGTTAGAACAAGAGAAAAGGTGCATTGCCTGAGCTCTGGTCTCCAGCTTCTTTATAAGGAATAGATAAAAAAAAAAGAAGAAGAAACTCCCAGAGTACAGCTTCCCTAATACAAGGTAAGTGACTGGAACAAAAGGAAAGAGACAACTGCTTGCGTCTGCCAGGGATATCCTCAAGCCTGGCTGAGAACAAGAGTGGAATTACACTGCCCTTGACCATACCGCCCTAAAGGAATGCTTTGGTGCTTTAAAGCTGGTGGCAAAAAGTGGAGACAGCTAGATGTCACAGGCACTCACTGTTCTTAACAAGCTTTAGTGGACTTGGTTGAATCAATGTCTCTACATTGGCCATAAGCTCTTAGGAAAATTTCCAGATAGTTCAATTGACTGTTACTCAGTTTTTAAGGATGTGTCTTCATCATTGTGCTTGTTTTTCTGGTGAGCATTCATGCCAAGCTCCTTATGCTGTCATTCAGGACGGGGTCTGTTGAGTTGGGATTTTCAGAATTTTAGTCATAAGACCACCCCTTTGTCTCCCAATGAAAACAGCCTTGTCACTAGTAAAAAACACATGTTTGTCATTATTTCAATTTCTTAAGCTTTAGACACGTGGCTTATGAGTAGTTTATAAGCCTACATCTAGAAAATGTTGATGGTGAAAGAGATAGGGCATGCGATCATAGCTGCCATAAAGTCAGCAGGGGCTAATGTAGATAGGGAACTGTTTCTCAGCCCTCTGAAAAGTTCGTTCTCATTGCCTTAATTTATTATTAAGCCAATGGGCGGTTGTGTTTTACTTTATTTCGGCCAAAAGTTTGTGTCACTTTGTATTCTAGTCTGTACACAGAAACTTTCCAGGCATTTGTTGAATCAGGAAGAGCTTTAATTAAAAAAAAAAACTGCACATATTGTAAATCACCTAATTGAAACCTATGCTGTAGAAGGGACCAGAATAGATGACCAAGTAAAACAAAACATGGTTTAGGAACCATGGAGATGTCCAGGGAAATTTTAGGCTATTTTGCACTTTACTGTGGCAAAATGACAACCAAGGAGCCAAGGTTAAGAAGCTGCTATCACCACTACCGCAGCTTTTTCTCAACTACAGTGATAACAAGACATGGGAATCTGCTAGAGGAAATAAACGCAGTTCCTCCACCCCATCAGTTACTGCAGGAAATAGCCAGTGGTAGAAGAAACATGATGTGAAGAAACATGATGTTTGCACATTTCTATCTTCTAAATTTCACATAGGGCATTTAATAAGTAGAACATTTTTATATCTAGAATGCTAATGACAAGGAAATGGAGCGTGAAACTTTTCATGATATTTAACACAAAGAAGGTGACTAAAAAAGGTTAAACTAGATACCAGATGCCATTTGATTATATTTAATGCAAAACAGGTTAAAATAGATACCAGATGCCACTTGATTATATTTCATAAAATTTTAACTTAAATATTATTTTATATTTTTATTGAGGCAACATAGGTTTAAAAACTGTAGATGTTTATATGTTTTAAAAGTATAATGCCAGCATACTAAATCTAGCACCAAAGGACCAATACCTCTCCACAAGGGTTACCATAACCTTTCCATTCTCCCAGCCCACCGTTTGTAAGCTCAGGTCTGTGTCAGTTTGAGGATTTGCTTTCATTGGACCTTTTATACTCTCTTACTTCTTTATAGATGTGAGTGAGATCATCATCTTTTTCCTTCTCACTTATTTCCAATTACTCTGAAATAATTTCTTTAGTTCCACCCATGTGGAAGAAAAGTCAATTTTTAATCTTCTCTAATGGCTGAGCTGCATTCCATTGTGTATATCTTCTAAAACCTCTTTATCTACTCATCTGTCATTGGGTGCTGGGTCATTTCCAAATTCTTCCTAATGCAACTAGTACTGCTGTGAATGTAGCATCTCTTCATATTAGTGTTTACTGAGTTTTATTTAAATATGTATTATCTTTCTAACTTCCTAGGTTGTTTTTTTACGCTTTTAATTTGTTTAGTGTGATACGTCCTATTTTTGGCGTATGTGAAACACAAATATTCTCAGTTGATTTTAGGCAAAAGCATAAAAAATAACATAAAGGAACATAAAGGAAGATCTACAGTATTTTCTGCCTAAGGAACTGAAGTAGCTGGTGAGACAATAGAAATAAAAGAACTGCAGCTAAACCTCACATCTTGTACAAAAATGCATTATGCAACACATAAACTTTCACACTGTTATAACCATGTTACTTAAAGTACAATTAAAAAATTTTAAGCCTCTCTTCTCAGGGTCCCTTCTCATTAAATCACTTTTCTCTAAATAAAAAAAAGCAATAAAAAATGTTCCAGAGACTGAAAGATAATCATGAAACTCTAACACTTTTAAGAGACAAATACTGGGGAGAAATATTAGAGATAAAGAACAAAGCAGAGGTTTTACATTTGACACCAAAATGGAGCCAGTACTTATAAATATAATAGGACTACATTGATTGAGAGGGAAAGTCACATATTTACATAATACTTATAACATTTATAGTATTATTTATAAATATACTTAGCACATATAGACTAATCCTCTAGTAATATGTATATATATTAGGTATATATAATAAATATCATATTATGTATTTCAATAGTATAGATAGATATACAGACAGACTATTGACAATCTTAGTTAAATTCCTTTCATTTATCTTCATTTTTAATTTATCTGATGACCATCTTATAAACTGTACTTTCAATAAAAAATAAACTACTGGTCTTGTATGTTTTCAAGTCTTGTATGTTTACAAGTCTATATTTTTCTTATAGAAAAAATTTATTTTTCTTACAGAAAAATATGTTACATAGAACATAATAATCAATTTTTAATGAAAAAGAAATATAAACTTGAATTAGAATAGCTACCTTCAGACACTGCCCGCACTCTCAAAAGCTGTGCATCCTGGGAAAGTTACCTCTCTTTTAAAAAAAAATTATTTTCACTTTTTTGGGGGAAGCTTGTTTTTTAGTGTTAAGGATGAAACTTAGGGCCTCACACTTTCAAGACTGGATTTCCATTTAGCTGTACTGCTCCCTGTCCTCACTCCAAGAATATCATATTTTTAATGATAACTATTACTTTAAAATATAAATATTAGCTAATCTTAGAATTGTAGAGAACTTGAAACAAGATATTCAATCCCATAGTCAATTCCGTTTACAGGAATCAGAGATAAAATCTGACAAGTATATGGCCTAAGTCATACGAGCGTCAGAGAGGTAGTATGATGGGGAAAGCAAGTGCACACTTCACACACTATGGACTAGATTTCATTCTGGGCACCCAAAGTCTCACAAGGAGTGAGTGGGAAATCCCTAAGCACAAGCCAGGAGTAAGCCCTCAGCATCACTGTGTGTGGCTTTTCTCTCCACTCCTGAAGAAATGTTACCCAAGATTAGCATTTACTAAGTTCCTGCTCTAAATCAGGAAACGTTCATTTCCGTGTTTGTTTGGGTTTTAACATTTTTAACAGGCCTACTCAGATTAGGGAGATTTTTTTCTTTTATTATGTGACTGGCAAATGAAGACACAGGCTCTTGGAAATAAAATTATTTTTTTTCTGATATGAATTTGTTCATATACAAGTCCCAGGAATGAGAAAACATCTATGATCCAGTAAGCAAGAATGCCTCAGCAATTCCCATTATCTGGTTACTATTATTAAAGTTATTGAATTACAATTATTAAGGTAATTGAGTATTACTAACAACACCATTTTTATGTTGGTTAGAACTAATTTGACAGAACTCCTTTCACTGAATATAAATCAAGGCATAACATTGAAATGGCATTCCTAAATTTATACCATCAAAGATGTGCAGAAATAGTTCAAATCTAGGAAGACTTTCTAGTCTCAATTTTTTTTCTTCTTCAAAGAAGGAGAAACTTAAAATATTCTTTGAATCAAGAACCTATATCTGTCTTGCTTATCATCTATTTTCCATTATTTAGGGGCCGGAGCGATAGTGCAGTGGGTAATTTACGTTGCACATGGCCAACCATATTTGATCCCATATATAATCCCTGAGCACCACCAGGAGTAATTCCTGAACAAAGAGTCAGGAGTAACCCCTGAGTGCAATTGGGTGTGACCCAAAAAGGCAAAATAATAATGATAATAATAGTATAATAACAATAAGTAAAAAATATAAAATAAAATATGTTTAATGATTTAAAAATGGAGATTGTGTCGATGATAGTGAAGATGACCGTGATCGAGGGACTGTGATAGTAGCAACATGTATTGAACACGAGGTACTCCTTTAACTGTCAAGCTGGTTATTAAATAGTGTGAAACATTATGTTCTAAGAAGCACGTTGCTTATCAATCCTTCTTAAATAAATGGCTCTTTCTTTTGCTATTTCTAAAGAACAGGAAATAAAGGTTTGGCTCAAATGTTCAAAATGTTTAGTGATACTGCATCTTTCTTATATTGAGGTATTTTCCCTAATAAAATGAAAGGATATGTTTTAGTACTTTTCCTGTGTTCATTTATTTGGAAAATCTAGTCATCTTTATATCCAACTTGCAAAACTCGAAAGTAATTCAAATGTCAATTACTAAAGTAGTAAGTTATATGACCTTTTTACTTTTTCTGATGTTTCAGAAAGTTATTTCCAGTACCTTATTCTTGGCTTCTAAAGAGTTTATTCACTGTAAAATATCAAGTACTGTGATGAATCTTTGAAATTTTTGAAAACCAATGTTACCCAACAATTTTGGAACTTAGGAAAGTATAATTCTGCTCAAACATAGTCCTTAAAATCTATGAAGCCTGAAATAATAGTTCTTAGAAAATCTGGAGTCACCAGAATAATACCATTGTGAAGTAACAATTTAAAGAGAATGAGATCAATTAAGTGAAACACTCCAAAAGGCCCGAGGTTTCAAAAGAAGGAGAGTTTTCAGCAAAAATTCCATAAAATTTGGAAATAGTTTGCCTGAAGGAAATCTATTAGTACTAATTGTCTTTGAAATGCAAAATAGTCTCTAGATTTAATTTTTGTTGGTTTATTTAATTTCCTATGTGCTTTCTCAATTCTTCAAGGAAATACAGGTTTATGTTGGTTCATTTCTTCTATAAAAAAGTCACAACTTTGACTCAAGGTATCTCTATTTAGAGATATGTATCTCTAAAGAAGTAAAGTTGTATTATTAACATTTTTCAGTTATCACTACAGAAAATTTCATATCAGAATTTCATATCAGAAGTCACAATTCTAAAAGCAAATTAAAATTTAAGCATAAAAACAAATCAGAATGCTACTAAATGATTATTACATATCTATTTTATTGCTGTTAGAAATAGCTAATCAAAAATGCTTCCATATTCTTAGCTATTTGCCTGGAAATTTAAAAACCTTTTCTCAGTGCTTGGTAAAGAGTTCTATGTTGCTAAAATGATCACCATAGGCATCGAACTCAATTTCAGCAAGATATAAAATCCAAAGTCTAACATATCATTACATTTGCAGTGAAGTAGCTATCTACAGGGTATATGTCTTTATCTTCTATGTTCATAGTCTCTATATGTGGTTATTTTGAATCAAAGTAGGAATAAGTCAATGAGACTAAGACATTTCCAGTCTTGTAAACCTGAATACATATGAAATATCCTGCTGCTACCCATACACATAAATTAATTTATCATTTTAAGTTTGTTAGCTATTACTGATATAGAATTACTAAGATTTTAGCTTTGGTTTCAGGTGTGGTATTGGAAAGACTCATGCATGTAAAGTACAATTAACAGTATTATAAATTCAGGTACCTCAATGAAAATCATTTTTTTTAAAAGATTCTTTGCATTTCCGAGTTACTGGTAGAAGTTTGACAATCATTCTGTAAATGTTCAGTCGAATTCTTGGTTTTGAACACCTAGCATTTCTTAAATTCAAATAAATAAAATTGTCAGCAGAAAAAAAATCCTGAGAAGAATTGTAAAGAAACATTTAAAACTATAACTTAAGGTCATCAAATGAGACTGAGTTATGAGACGTGGTTTCCAGGCTGGTGTTCAACCTACTTGGTTCCTTCCTTGTTCACTCTCTTGCAGGTGGCTTAAATGAAGTGGGGAGGAGGGACCCAAGTGACTGTTTCTCTCTTTAGCCACCTCAGTCTCTTGGGGAAGTGCATGGGACATCTAGAAGCAATGAGTCCACCCTGAGCGCACTGCAGACCTCAGGTTTCCCAGTCTTGGAGGCAGTTGTCAAATCACCCCTGGGCTTCACTGTTCTGCTGCATGGGAAATTATCCCTGCCATCCGATTATCAGGAAGCCATGGAACCTAGACTGCTTCGTGCCCACCCAGGGACGCCAAATGTCGGGCGCTCCGCCGGGGTCCCCGACAGTGCCGGGAAGCGAGTTCCCTTCTACCTCCGAAGCCGGGCGAGGAATGGATGAACACTCAGGGATCCGGTGAGGTTTTAAAAGACTTTACTTATCACAGGTTCAGGCATACAAATCAGCAAAAAGGAAAAACCAGTGCTTAGGATTCCAGGCTAGAACCCCAGCCACGTGTAGGCCAAGATGGCGACCACCACGTGTATAACTTCCAAGGGGAAAAAACGCTACAAGGCGAGATTCCACCGGGAAGAAGAAGCCCGGAGAGCCGGAACCAGCAAGTTTATACCCCCAGCAACTCAGACCTTCCTCCCATTGTTATGGAAAGCAGGGAGGGTCCAATGCCCCTCAGGTAACCCCTCCCCTGCATCTCACCTAGGGCCTTTACTGTGCTAATGTTTTGAGCCGGGAAGGGAAGGCCTTTGAAATGTAGAGAAGGGGGTTTCTGAGATGGCATGTCACTGTACCAAAGATCAACACCAATGCCAGTTAAATATTTCTCCAAGCCTTCACAAGTCTCCTCTACTTCATTGTAGTTTTATATTTTATCAGGGAGCCATGCTTGTTTGTTTGGAAGCAAACAGCATTTCTCTCTGGTCTAATTACTTAGGTGTCCTTACGTGGCCAGGCTAATATGCTGGTGAGATCTAGCTAGTCCCACGATGATTGTGATAGCATGGGAGAATATTTATACCAGCTACTACAGCATACATGGTCGGATAAACTGCCACATTTAGACTACCCCCTTATCTACGGAGTGATCTGCGGGAGGCAATCCAGAGCAGATGCAGCGGCCCTTAGGAGTCCTGCAACACTAGACTACAGCAAGGAATTGTTCTTTCTAGGAAGGAAAGTCAGTGCTAAATTTTTACTCAGGCTTTCCAGGTCTGTTACCTTCCCTTACAGACAGGAATGTCCAGAGGAGACTAATGGAAAAAATTTATGTAAAGTTTAGGTGGAACGAAGTGAGCGAGCTAGCAAGACAGAGACAGACAGACAGACAGACAGGCAGGCAGACAGGCAGACAGACAGACAGACAGACAGACAGACAGACAGATGCTTTAAAGAGAGGACAAGGGCTTCTCCAGTTGAGTTGAGTGCTACAAAAAGCACACTTCAAGTCGAGATGTGGCTACCCCCACCCCGAGAATGGGCACGTACATGCTTTTTGCAAACTTGGTTTTACGGGTTTTCTTCTAACCTGATTTGTTTTTCAGATTTGTTAGCTTGGTGTTGTCAAGGAAAAGAGCTTGGACTTTCACTGGTGTATTGTCGGGAGCTCCGCTGGGGTCCCCAACAGTGCCGGGAAGCGAGTTCCCTTCTCACCTCTGAAGCCGGGCGAGAAATGGATGAAAACTCAGGAATCCGATGCAGTTTTAAAAGGCTATACTTATCACAGGTTCAGGCATACAAATCAGCAAAAGGAAAAGCCGGTGCTTAGGATTCCAGGCTAGAACCCCAGCCACGTGTAGGCCAAGACGGCGGCCACCACGTGTAAAGGCTTTGTAAAAGGGAAGAAGGCAAGACTTCCAAGAAGGGTGCGAGCTCACAAAGAGAGCACCCACAAAGAAGCGGGGGAAAGAGGAAACCGGCTAGTTTTATACCTCTGCCACTCAGACCTTCCTCCCACTGTTATGGAAAGCAGGGAGTGTCAAATGCCCTTAGGTAATCCCTCCCTGCACCTCACCTAGGCCCTTTAGTATGCTAATGTTTTGAGCCAAGATCTGCCTGGGAATGCCTTTATAGGGTAGAGAGGGGGTTTCTGAGATGGCATGTCTCTGTACCAAAGAGTAATACTAATGCCAGTTAAATATTTCTCCAAGCCTTCACAAGTCTCTTCTACTTCATTGTAGTTTTGTATTTTAGTTGCCTTTGAGTATATCAGGGAGCCATGCTTGTTTGCTTGGAAGCAAAGAGCATTTCTCTCTGGTCTAATTACCAGGGGTCCTACGGGCCAGGCTAATATGCTGGTAAGATCTAGCTAGTCCCACGATGATTGTGGTAGCATGGGAGAATATTTATACCAGCTAGTACAGCATACATGGTCAAATAAACTCACATCTAGACTACCCCCTTATCTATGAAGTGATTTGCAGGCGGCAATTCAGAGCAGATGCAGTGGCCCTTAGGAGTCCTGCAACAGTGTATCTTCATGTTCTTCTTACAACTCTTTGTTATGATCGTTCCTCTAGTGGCAACTTTCTGTGGAAAGTGTGGGAGGGAGGGTCAGTGCCCCAGTCCATCTTCTCAGGGCCTGGGTCTGAATTAGTTAACTTAAGGGCTTCAGAGTCTGTGTCAACAAAGTGGATGCGACTATAATGATTTTCGCTTCTATGGTACTAGTGAAGAGCAACTTCTTTAAATCCCATCTTGGTTTTATTATTTCTAATAACTCATTGCTACACCCCAACCCCACCCCAATCTACTGCCTACTTCAACTCAAATGGTTCCAGGAATATCACTTGGGTAGTACTAATAGAGCAAGACTAAACAGACATTTTAAATTTCAAGTAGTCATGCAGTAAAAGACCGGAAATGGAATATATATATATATATATATATATATATATTTTAGGTAAGGGCAATGGATTTACCAAGAGCATGGCTGAGTTCATTTTATTTGGAACCTGAACATTTGCATGTGCAGCTGAGGCTTTCATCAAGTCTAAAAACTTTTCTTCCATCCAAATTTGCCAAGACAAGATATTTAGCATATAAATAATTAATACTTTAATACATATCTCAATCTAAAAATGAAAATTAAATTATGCTATCATTCTTTGATTTGTCTTTTTTAAATGTCTTTTATCTGATATGGACACTTGTGACTGCCTTTTATTAGCAATATATATTTTATTGAATTATGAATTTTTAAAAATTTAGTTGCTTATACTTCTCCAGTCTGACTTATTGTCCATTGGAAGAAAAGTTAACTGTAAATCACTGGGAAATTAGTTGTGATATTCTTTAGGAGTATTTTAAATGGAAAAGATATTCTTTAAAAAAATTTTTTAAATGGTGATTTTCTAATTTTTATTAAAATTTTGTCTCCACCCAGCAGACCAGCCTATCACAGCCTGGCTCGCGAGGCCACAAGCAGCCAGCGCATTTCATCAATAAATGCTGGATTTTGAGATGACTACAAGAGTATGCTACCCGCGCGCAGAGCCTGGCAAGCTACCCGTGTCGTATTGATATGCCAGATACCAGTAACAATTATAGACCTCATTCCCATGACCTGATGGAATGGTTTGAGGCTCTTCATGTTCCTGGAGCAAACAGGTGCCGTTGGGCTCTACTTGGATGAGACAGGTCATATGGAGATATTACTGGTGCCCGCTTGAGAAAATCGACAATGAAAGGGAAGACAGTGACAGTGACAGTATTAAAATTTTGTATGTTACAGTTCTTACATTATGCTATAACCTAGAAAAGAATATCATATGTTATTAAAACTACACCCGGCAGAGCAGAAACCAGCTTTCCCCCATTGCGCGGCGCGCGATTTACCTCCAAATTACCATGAATATTCTACCCACCCCTCTAAGAGAGCCCCACTAAGTAATGAGAATATAGTGCCCGCACGGCAGAGCGTGGCAAGCTGTCCAATGCGTGTTTGATATGCCAAAACCAGTAACAGAAATGTTTATTTCCTGACCCTGAAAGAGCCCTTAATATGGCAGCAGTAAGAAAGGCAAACAAGCAGTGCCTGATAAAATTTCACGGCCATCCTAGGCTGCCAAAGCGAAAAAGGACTAAAATGACTGTCTGTACTTTCAATGCACGTATACTGGCATTGGAAGCATATATTGAGGATCTGATGGTGCAAGTGCAAAAGATCAAGTACGACATCATTGGTCTGACTGAGATTAGGAGGCGTCAGCATGATGATGCTGTATTTGACACCAGAGAAGAATTGTTCCTTGGAACATGCCACAAAAAAGAGGCGCCGGTGGCGTTGGTGTCCTTGTCAACACAAACATGGCCATCAATATTGATTCATTTGAATGCCTAACAAACTGGATAGGACAATTACATTTGAAAAGATGTGGCCCACTGCCAGCAATATCTATCTTCATTGTCTACGCACCAACATTCACATAAAAAGAAGATGAAATTGAGAAATTCTACTTGGAATTGGAGGAGTTCTATAAAGAAGGATCACACCTTCTACAAGATCATAGTCGGTGATTTTAATGCCAAGATAAGACCGAGAAGATTGGCTGAAGAACTCCACATTGGGACCCATGGCCTAGAATGGAACGAACAGGGTGAGAGACTATCTGAGTTCATCATGTCCACCAAGACCATTCATGGGAACTCACAGTTCCAGAAGGCTGAAGCAAAACATTGGACATGGGAATCTCCTGGTGGACAGTTCCACAATGAAATTGATCACATCATCTTCAATAGACGGTTTTGTCTAATGTTGCTGTCGGCCCCAAATTCCAAACAGGATCGGACCACCGTCTCCTTTGTGCAAAATTCTACTTCCCTAGCGGGGAGAAAAGGCAGCAAAGTTTAAGAAGAACTCCCAGAACGACCACCAACTGGGAACTCTTTGGCACCATTGCAGCAACATGGAAAGATACCATCATTGTCAACATTGATGAAGAATACAACCGACTGGTTCAGCACCTCCATGATTATGCGAAGATTGCCGAGAGAGAAAGACACAAAAAACACTGTCTTCAGAAACTCTTGAGCTCATTCGCCAACATGGCAAGGCGCGAGCCTCAGGAGACCAAATGCTAACGTCCAAGCTTGCTAAACGGTGCAGAGAAGGGATAAAAAAGAAGACCTCAAAGACAGAAGAGCAGAAAAACCGGAAGATGCAGCAGAAGCCGGGAAAAGCATTTACACCGCCCGCCTATCCTTTTGCCAACTATAAGACCAAGATGACTGCCCTCCGACACCCTGATGGATTTATCACATCTTCCAGAAAGGCAATGGAGAAGATTAACCAGGGCTTCTACTCAAATCTCTTTGATAGCCACATCCACCTGCGCACATACCAAATTCTACAGGATGGATATGTCATTCCCAATATTCTCCCTTCTGAAATCCGGCATGCCATCTCGTCAGTAAAGAAGGGAACAGCACCAGGCCCAGACAAAGTCAGACCCGAAACCTGAAGAATCTGCCATAGGTACTCATCAATACTCTAGCTCGGCTCTTCACATGCTACATGTCCGATTGCAAGGTGCGCTCCCAATGGAAAACCGCAGAACAGTTCTACTGTTCAAGAAGGGAGACATTCACGACATCGGCAACTATTGCCCCATCTGCCTGTTGTCTGTCATCTACAAGCTGTTTACACGAGCCATCCTGAACAGGATTAGCAGAACACTAGATGAAGGACAACCATGTGAGCAAGCTGGCTTCCGGAAAGGATTCAGCACAATCGACCATATCCACACAGTAACCAAGCACATTGAGGTTTGTAGGGAGTATAAGATGCCTCTCTGTCTCACGTTCATTGATTTACAGAAAGCCTTTGATTCTGTGGAGACTGAAGCGGTAATCGAAGCCCTAGCCAAACAGGGTGTTCAAACCCAATACATCAAGATCCTTCGTGAGCTGTATTACGGATTCACCACCAGGATCTCACCATTCTACAAAGAAGTGATCATTGATGTCAAAAGAGGGATTGGACAGGATGATACCATTTCACCAAAACTCTTCAGCGTCATCCTCGAGAACATCATGCGACAATTAGAATGGGAAGGAATGGGAGTGAAGATAGATTGTCGGCAACTACACCACCTCCGCTTCGCTGATGACATCGTTCTAATAACACTAAACATTAGCCAAGCAACACAAATGCTGGCTGACTTCATCCGAGAATGTGGAAAGATAGGTCTACAGCTGAATCTAAAGAAAACCAGGTTTATGAAAAATAAACTAGTTCCAGAGGCCCCATTCACTCTCAATGGAACAAACATCTCTGAATGCAGCAGTTATGTGTACCTAGGTCGAGAAATCAACATGATGAGTGACCTAAAACCTGAGCTGCGCAGGAGGAAGAGAGCAGCATGGTATGCCTTCAAAGGCATCGAAGAAATAGTTTAAAGGACAAAGAACCTCCGGCTTAGGGCACATCTCTTTGACTCCACTGTTCTCCCTGTATTAACATATGCCTCAGAGACCTGGGCCCTATGAAAGCAGGATGAGAATGCTATTCGGGTCTCCCAGAGAGGAATCGAAAGAGCTATGCTTGGAATATCATGCCTCACTCAAGTGAGAGAAGGAATCCGAAGTTCTGACCTCTGTCGCTATTCCAGAATCAGGGACGCTGTCTCGTTTGCCAAGGCATCGAAAATCAGATCGGCTGGACATGTAATGCGATTTGGAGACAACCCGTGGACTAGAGCTGTTACGGACTGGATCCCATGGGATATCAAAAGATCACGTAGCCGCCCACGTTCAAGATGGTCAGACTTCCTTGTCAAGACCCTGAAGGAACGGTTTGAGGTTCTTCATATTCCTGAATCAACCAGATGCCATTTGGCTTCATTGGCACGTGATAGGGTCCAATGGAAATGTTACTGGCGCTGGCTCGAGCAAATCGATAATTAACGGGATTCAAGTGACCAAGTGATTCAAACTACAATGTGTAAGTCAACAGAGTAGGTGCTTTATGGTATATAAAATACAAAAATAATATTCATTAGAAAGTTGAAGATGAAATAACACATCTGGATATGGTTACCATTTGACTGTCTTGGTAACTATGTATTTAGGATGTTTGAATCAAAAGAAAAGGGAATATTTTGTTTTCCTATATTCATAAATTAATTATTGATTAAGATCCTTAAAGGTAAGAATATATATAAATAATTTAAACAATATTAAAATTTGCATATAAATAATAAAGTATACTTAATCAGATAGATTTGGTGACATTTTATAATTCACTTCTAATAAGATTTTGAATTAGTTATTAGCTGCTTTATTTTTCTTTATATTTACTATTTGTTCTATGTTGAAACCACTTAGTTATCGGGGGCAGGAGCAATAGCCCAGCAGGTAGGGTGTTTGCCTGTGCCAGACCGAGTTCGATCCCCGGCATCCCCATATGGTTCCCGAGCACCTCCAGGAGTAATTCCTGAGTGCAGAGCCAGGAGTAACCCCTGAGCATCGCTGGGTGTGACCAAAAAAAGCAAAAAAAAAAAAAGAAAGAAAAGAAACCACTTAGTTATGACATTGATGGTAAAAGTGTGCATTGATTGCATTACCAATACCTCTCTCTCTCTCCTCTCTCTCTTACACATTTGCATGCAAATCCCTTTTTGTAAATTCAATGTTAGTTCTAGTGTGGCGTTAATATTTCCCACAATTTATAGAGGACTAGTATATATTTATATCCCACTAATGAATGCAGTCATTCTATATATGTCCCCTTCTGAATAATTTCACTCAGGACGATAATCTCTATGTCAATCCATTTGCATTTAAATTTTGTGACTTCATTTTTTTTCTGACAGCTGCATAGTATTCCATTGTGTTGATGTACCACAGTTTCTTTTAGCCCGTCTTCTGTTCTCAGGCATTCCGGTTGTTCCCAGATTCTGGCTGTTGAGAACAGTGCTGCAATGAACAATCGAAGCGCAGATAGTTTTTCTTCTGTGTGATTTTGGGTCTCCAGTGTATATTCCCAGGATCGGTATTGTTGGGTCAAATAGGAGCTCAATATCTAGTTTTTGGAGGAATGTCCATATTGTTTTCCAAAAGGGCTGTACTAGTCGGCAGTCCCCCCAGCAGTGCATGAGAGTCCCTTTCTCCCCACATCCATACCAGCACTGGCTGTTCTTTCTCTTTTGGATGTGTGCCAGTCTCTGTGGTATGAGATGGTACCTCATTGGTGTTTTGATTTGAATCTCCCTGATGATTAGTGATGAAGAGCACTTTTTCATATGCCTTTTGGCCATTTGAGTTTCTTCTTTTGGGAAGTTTCTGTTCATTTTTTCTCCCCATTTTTTAATGAGGTTAAGCCAGACATTTTTTTCAACATCACAAGAAGTCTACTCAAAGAATCCAAGGCAGGAAAAAAAAACTCACCCAGTTATAAAATCAAGTAGATAAAACCATGTATATTCTCAACAAAAACAGTCTTCACATTAAAGAGCTAGGCAGCATCATTTGCAAACTCATCCTAAATTCACTTGACAATTAGTCATTTGTACTATTTAATAAGCTTTATACCAAGAATATTAAAGTTTTTGTGGAGAGATTTTTTTTTTTTTGCTTTTTTGGTCACACCCAGCGATGCTCAGGGGTTACTCCTGGCTCTGAACTCAGGAATCACTCCCTGGCACTGCGTGAGGGACCATATGGGATGCCTGGAATCAAACCAGGGTTGGCTGCATGCAAGGCAATTGCCCTATCCACTGGACTATCACTCCGGCCCCAGCGGAGAGATCTTTTTACCACCAAAGTTAGACTGAACCTTCCACAGAAACTGAAGATTGAAGTGTTATGTTCCTTGATCATTACATATCTAAGAGATGGTAATAAGCCCTTAAGAAACACATTCTTGTATCAGGACTAAGCAGAAACTTGTTATGATTCTTATAATTATTTACATATTTTTCAAAGAAATTGAATATGAATTTACAAGTTTTATAAAAAAGTGCTTCGAAGAAAGGGAGAAGAGGATCTTTCCCCCCTACTTTCAATGAGGATAATAAATCCAATTTAAATGTATTTCTGCCATTATAAACTACAGAAAATAATGTTATAATTTAAGTTTTACTTAAATCCCTCTGCCAGCTGTAGTGATTTAATTCTTTAAATATAAACATATCTGTAGATAATTTTCATGTTTATTTTTATACTAGAAAAATTTAATTCATTCACCAAGAGGTGAACAATATTTTTATTTCCACATCAAAGCTAGATAACTAAGTACAAAAAAAATCTCATTTTTATGTAAATTAAATATCCAGCAGCATTGTACTTTTGAAATAACATTACTCTTTTCAATATAGAGGTATTATTCTTATAGTCTAAATACTCATTTTTCACAGTATCGTCACATTTTTTTTCAATCAGCACTTTCAGCTATTATTTAATTTACTTGTCTCCTTTGCAAATCTAAGCATTTTCCAAGTCTTCCCTCTTAAATCACAACTTGATGGAGAGGTCTAGATAGAAATTATGTTTCTTCTATATACAGTGCCAAACTCAAAACTTTATGTTGTTGTTATTTGTATACTTTAATTTGTTGATCTCTTTACACAGAGACAAGGAAATGGTTTGAAAGAAAGATAAGTACTTAATTCTCATTTTAACTCCATTTAAAATTTTTAAAAATAAAAAGTAATAAAATGTTGTGGTTTGTTTTTAACTAAATGGCTCTGAACAGTGTCTCATCTCTGCATATTACAGTTCTTGTTCTTTAAAGAATTGAAGTCCGCTTACTTTTTTTTGAATTTGTGGTTGCCCTGTTACCTGCTTTGACCCACTGGATACAGGAAATTATTGTGTGACTGTTCTATACCTAAATATTAAGAAATCTGTTAGCTTCTTATATTCTCATGAATTCTACCTGCTGTGACAAGTTGGCTACTAAGACTGGAGACGTATGCCTGAGAGGTAAAACAGTATGTGTGAGACTGCAAAAACATGGGTGAAAATTAACACTACATCGTCTGGGTCCAGGAGGCTCAATGAAAATAGATCTAGCTACCATCAACTACAAAAAACATTGCCATTAGAGACCCTACAATGAGATTGTAGACATAACAGAGGCCATCATAAATTATATAGTTAATACTAAGTGTATCAAAGGAATACTTATTCAATTTCTTGTCCATAGATTTGTTACTTATCACTTGTCACTTGTCTTCCCATTGATCATTGATTTGCTCAAGCGGGCACCAGTACCAACTCCGTATGTCCTGTCACATGCTAGTGTAGCCCAAGGGCATCTTACTCGCTCCAGGAATATAAAGAACCTTAAACCATTCCATCAGGTCATGGGAATGAGATCTATAATTGTTACTGGTATTTGGCATATCAAACATGACACATGTAGCTTGCCAGGCTCTGCCATCGATTTAGAGCCATAAATTTATAAGTAGTAAAATAATTTCTATTTTTTCTATAAATTCCTCTCCAGGAGGACTCAGGGACCAAGGTATTATGACATGGGTTACAAAAAAATATTTAAGATATCTATGCAGTTTATTATGATGGGAGAAACTGGTCAACATTGAATTACAAATTAGCCATTTATGTTTTAAACATTTGAATCTACAATTATATCAAAAATGTTCGAATATTATATCTTGGCTCTAACCAAAAAGAGAAAAAATAAAAGGGAATTTGACAAAGCAGATAGTCAAAGGGAACATTAGAATGATGAGAAATTATAATCATTTTAATGATGTTGACCTATTCTTCCATATGTTTTATGAAAAAGTTTGAATTTACTCTTGTCTCTAAATATTTTCTTTTACTTGTATCACTTCTTGTATCACTTGTCTTCCCGTTGTTCAACAATTTGCTCAAGTGGGCACAAGTAACATCTCCATATATTACTGGTGTAAACATATGTCGCAAGCAAGTGTGGCCCAAAGGCATCTGCTTGCTCCAGGAACACGGAGAGACTCAAACCATTCCTTCAGGTCATGGGAATGAGGTCTATAATTGTTACTGGGTTTTGGCATATCAAATACAACACGAGTAGCTTACCAGGCTCTGCCGTGTAGGTGGTACACTCTCAGTAGTTGGCTCTCATCTCTACCTTTACTGATGAACCTCAACAGGGAGAGATCTGCTTTTCTCTTAGGTGGAGCTCTGAGGAGCTGTGGAGTCTGGATATTGAGAATGACTGACCTCATGATGTGGGGGTTACCGTGGCTTCTTGCTAGGCTCACTGGGATGACGGGCCACTGCTAGAACCTACCTAGAACTGTATACATTGTATAAATGTGAAAGATCCTGGGAAGGACTTTATCCTAAAAATTGTCTTTCCTTTAAAAAATCTGATAAATACCAACAATCAGATATTCCAGCTTTTCTTTAGATTTCACAATTCCTCATTCTTCTAATTGCAGTATTAGTATTAGTTTTCCCCTTCCAATTAATTTCTGATATCTTAAGATCTTCTCTTAACCTTACATATTCCTATGGTCCCTCAGGAATCTAGTAGAACTGAAGAAAAGAGTTTCAGATATCCAGCTCTAACACACTGCAGAGATAAAGGGAATGGAAAAGAATATATAAATTTAAGAGGCATCTATTTTAAGGAAGAGCAAATGACATTATGGCTTAGCTGAAAAATATAAACGTGAAAACACTGCTAGCCATACACCAGACTCACAATGACCAAATATCTCTGGAGAATAACAAATGTTGAGTATATTCACTTAAAAAGAAAAATTAGGGACGGAGCGATAGCCCAGCGGGTAGGGCATTTGCGTTGCACTCAGCCGGCCCGAGCCGGCCTGGGTTTGATCCTCGGCATCCCATATGGTCACCCGAGCACCGCCAGGAGTAATTCCTGAGTACAGAGCCAGGAGAAACCCCCGAGCATTGCTGGGTGTGACCCACAAAGCAAAAAAAAAAAAAAAAAAATGAAAGGCTGACTCTGACTTCCTTTACGTTGTATTAGAAGAGCTACACTGGTAATTTTGAAATTTCCAATACAATCTTTAAAAAGATGGAGCAAATGGTCAGAGAGAAAGTGCGGGGATTCAGAGCTTGCCTTGCACACAGCTGATCCAATTCCAGCCACCCTACCATGTTTGATTCCCTTAGCCACACCAGGACTAATATTAGTGTTCAAAGCCAGGAGTGTGTGTGACCAACCCCCACCCCTCGAAAAAGTTAAGCAAACAGAATCTATTCCTCATATCTGATCCCGGTTATTTTTTTTTCTTTGAATAACTGAATAACAACCTATCATAAATTTGTTAGAGGATATTATAAGAAGTCAGTAGCTACCCTTTGTCTACCATCTTTTTTCACCTTAAGAACTGTATCCTATAAAAAGCTTTGGTACATCTACACAATGGAATACTATGCAGCTGTTAGGAAAAATGAAGTTATAAAATTTGCCTACAAATGGATGGACATGGAGAAGATTATGTTGAGCGAAATTAGCCAGAAGGAGAGAGACAGATACAGAATGACTGCATTTATCTGCATAACATAAATATATAGGTACATATTATGATACCAATATCCAAGGTCAAGTGAAACATACATCAGGAGGTCCTGTCAAAGGTGGAAATTATCACAAACGTGTGGGAGTCAGAGGCTAGGTAAGACAGAAAATGGAACAGTGTGCTAACAATTGTTGAGGGTACTTATGCCAACCTAGAACTGAGCATTAAATAGAGGCAAAAAGATACACATGACAACCCTTTAATGTATGTTCTTTAATCCATAGTCTGGAGGGGAAGGAAAAGAGAAAGAGAGAGAAATGGAAAGAAATAAAGAACCTGCCATGGAGGAGGGCTGGGGGGGGGGAGGGAACCGGGAGCGTTGGTGGTGGGAGATGGGCACTGGTGGCGGGATGGGTGCTGCAACACTGTTTGACCAAAACCCAAATATGAACTTTTTAATTGTATATCTTTGTAATTGTAAAAATAAAAAATTAAAAAAAAGAACTGTATCCTAACTTTTCCTTCTGTTGTCATTGCTTGGCGCCTTAACCTTTTCAGCGAGATCTTGTACCCTTCCATATCTAGTAACTAATAAATTAAAAAACAATTTCTAAAATTATTTGAATCCAGACCAGAAAAACTGGCCAAATGACTCAAGAAGTGGGGTATAATCAAAGCGCTGATTTCAGTATCTAAGCTGTGATACCCACAATCACCACAGGATACAGCCCTGGTGGACAAAAGCAGAAGTGACCTGAGCAGCACACTATTGAGCATCATGCCACTGAATCCTGAAACCAAAGCAGCAGTTTGTACAGGAGTACACCCTAGCCTGCCACCTCCAGCTCCCCTACATTAAGAAATCTAAAAATCCTACATATACATATACATGGCTTAGAGAAAATGCCTACTACCAAGAGTATACCACCTATAAGGCCTAGCCTGGCAAACTATCCGTGCCATATTTTATATGCCAAAACCCATTACCATATAGACCTCATTCCCATGACCTGAATTTATGATTTGAGGTTCTGGGCTACACTGGTACATGACAGGACATATGGAGATGTTACTGGTCAAGCAAATCCATGAACAACGGGAAGACAAGTGACACAAGTGATAGAGAAAATGCTGTATGTTAAAGAATTTTTATTTTAATATCAGGATATATCTTTGTGCAGTAAAGATCAAAGAGCAATGCATGGGAAAAAATAATTCAATCAAAGTAGTTTTGACCTTTCACCCAAAGTGGTCCTATTCACTTCCATTTGAAGTCAAACTTTAATGATTGACAGAAAAATTTGCAGACCTCAATTCATTATGAATTTTGTCCTTCCTGCAAAATTCATACCAGTCTATATTGCACTCCTAAATTTCACAGTTTTCTTTTTCTTTTCTTTTTTTTGGTTATCTGCCTTCATTTATATTTCTGTACATATATTTTTATAATCTCAAGATGTAGTATATTTCTCTGTATAGTTATGCCATTTCTTCCACTAATAACCTTTTATTCCTCATTGAATAACTTTCTATTTGAATTGTCAGAGTTTTATAACTAACTTTACATTTCTGAACTTCCTTGTGCTAAAATTTTTAAGTTTTGCCACTAAAATTCTATAATACCTGTCTAATGAAAATTCTATAGAATTAAATAGCAAGGTCAGCTTTGCCATTTTCCTGTAACTGGTATTTTTCTTGCTTATCAAATTAAGTAAAAATTACATTTCTTTGAAGTACTACTATATCATCCAGGGCATAAATATATTAACCAAAGAAGGCTACATGATTAGTAAATTGTCTCGTCTTTTTGGAAAGGATTTATAGTAGGTGAACTGATTATTAATGCTTCTCTCTATATTTTTCATTGCAAAAACTTTGTGATGTGTAAGATATACATCATCAATCAGTTACTTCTTACATCTCTCCTCCTGTAACTCATCACTGTATTTCAAGTCAGTAGTCAACATCAGTGTGTGATTCTAACCATTCTTAAAGACTGGATTATGGGACTGTAGAGATAGTATAGTGAATAAACACTTGTCTTGAACTTTGCCAAGTAGTGTTTGATCTTTGATCCCTAGCATTCCCTCAAACCCTACTAGGAGTGATTCCCACCTAAGTGCAGAAACAAGAATAAACTCTGAGCATAGACAAATGTGTCTGGCACTTTCCAACAATAGAGCACAAGCAAAAAAAAACTGGATTAGTATGGAAAAAAAAGATGTCTGAAGGTCATGTTAAAGATGAGGCCATTGGGGACCTGAGCTATAGTACAACTGCTAGAGGGCATTTGCCTTGCACATGAGACCTGGGTTCGATCTCCAACATCCCATATGGCACCCAAAAGCACCACCAGGAGTAATTCCTGAGTGCAGAGCAAGGAGTAATCCCTGAGCATTGCTGGGTGAGATTCAAAATGCAAGTGAGTACTTTCATTGGCTAGAATATACTCAAATATTAACAATGGTTAGTTTTATGTATTAGAGAGAATAAAACACAGATTTCATTTGGTGGAATGGAACATATATCCATCCCTATATAGGGAAGAATGACAGTAGCAAATGTCCACGAATGACAGTAACAAAGGGTTTGAAGAAATCTTAGGGTAGAGAAGTAGTATAGTGTATAAGGTTCTTGCCCTGCATACACCTGACCCAGGTTAGATCCCCCGTATGATTTCTTCAGCACTGCCAGGAGTGACCCAAAAGTTTAGAACCAGGAATCAGCCCTTACACACTTGTGTGGCCCAGAAAACAAAATTTTGAAAAAAGGAAAATTGAGACCAACTATAATAGATTTCAATACTTCTAAAAAATTAAACAATTTTAGACTTGTTTGTAGAAATGGAGACACATGTTTCAAAGGGTCCCTCAAAATATTCTTCTGGGATGGAATTAAAACTAAAAAACATATTATGTTCTTCTAACTACATAATTTTTTTAAAAACTGTAAAACGATTATTTATAATGTGAAAAAAGACAGATTTTAATCAGGGCTGCCTGGAACTAATTTCTATTTATTTCAAGAGAGAAAAGACTACAAAATTTTATAATGCAGCTGGATGAATTTTTGAAGCATTATTTGATGACTTCTTTAAAGTTTTTGGGCAAAAAATTAATTTCTGAAAAAATTTAACTTACTTGAAAATATGGTATGTTTTCTCATGAACAGTAAAATTTATACAAATTATAAATTGTCTTTTACTCTTAACCACTTCAAATATATCACTTAACTAGAGTAAATATAATTCTGGAGTCTATTTACTACTATGTGCTATTACTCTACTATAATTTATAATTTAATAAACATGTTATTATAATTTATTTCTTATATATTCAATTTTGTGAAAAATTTTTGTCACCACAATTTCATTCCAAGATGAATCAGGGAATAAGAAAAGAAGAAAAAGAGGGAAAATCAAGCCAAAAAATTTGTGGATAGTAACTTACGATAACTAAAGTTAAATAGGTAACTGAGCTTTAGCAATTAAAATATTGCAACAACATACAAGACAAGGAACTACAAATTTTCAAGTTTCTAACTGCTTCTATTACTCTATTTAAGATATTTAATATTTACTCTATTTAAGATATTTAGTAACTTTAAAATTCCCATACAAAAAGTAGTAGAATTAAATAGCAGCAACTACATTTTTCTCATATATTTTAGTTAAGCAGGAAAATATGGGTATAATAGTATCATAATTATTATTATAATATTATTTGTATAATAATAATTATACTAATATTATTCTAGATCCTAATAACTGCATTTCTAATACCAAGTAATGAAACATATTGATTGTACAACATCTTCAAAGATTTCTTCGGAATTCTTCCTTTATTAAACAATGACTGTGATGGAATTTACATATTTCAATGAAAAATTGTTTGCTTAGTGTTGCAGGACTCCTAAGGGCCGCTGCATCTGCTCTGGATTGCCTCCCTGCAAATCACTCCGTAGATAAGGGGGTAGTCTAAATGTGGCAGTTTATCCGACCATGTATGCTATACTAGCTGGTATAAATATTCTCCCATGCTATCACAATCATCGTGGGACTAGCTAGATCTTACCAGCATATTAGCCTGGCCACGTAGGACACCTAAGTAATTAGACCAGAGAGAAATGCTGTTTGCTTCCAAGCAAACAAGCATGGCTCCCTGATATACTCAAAGGCAACTAAAATATAAAACTACAGTGAAGTAGAGGAGACTTGTGAAGGCTTGGAGAAATATTTAACTGGCATTGGTGTTGGTCAAGGTACAGAGACATGCCATCTCAGAAACCCCCTTCTCTACACTTCAAAAGCATTCCTAAGCAGATTTCGGCTCAAAACATTAGCACAGTAAAGGCCCTAGGTGAGGTGCAGGGAGGGGATTACCTAAGGGCATTGGACCCTCCCTGCTTTCCATAACAGTGGGAGGAAGGTCTGAGTTAGAGGGATATAAACTAGCCGGATCCCGCTCTCCCTTCCTTCTTCCTTGTGGGATCTGTCTCCTTGTGAGCTCTCATTCCCCTTGGAAGGCTTTTTCTCCTTTACACGTGGTGGTCGCCATCTTGGCCTACACGTGGCTGGGCTTCTAGCCTGATTTGTATGCCTGAACCTGTGATAAGTAAAGCCTTTTAAAACTGCATCGGACTCCTGAGTTTTCATCCGTTCCTCGCCGGCTCGGAGGTAGAAGGGAACTTCGCTTCCCAGCACTGTCGGGGACCCCAGCGGAGCACCCCGAAAGCTTAGATGTTAATTTTTTGCCTGAGCAATAGGACAGCAGGTAGGGTGCTTGCTTTGCATGTAGTAGCCAACCCTGTTCGATCGCCAGCATCCCATATGATACCCCAAGCACTATCAGGGATAATTTTTTGAGTGCAGAGCCAGGAGAAACCCTTGAGCTTTGTCAGGTGTGACCCAAAAAATTTTTTATCTATCATTCCAGTGAAATATAATTGTAGAAAAAAGAGAGATGAGAACAATGTCCCCTCAAATCAACCAGCTAATTTAAACATGGAAAGAAAGATGCATGGGTCAGAGTGATAGTTCAGCAAGGCAGGCATTTGCCTTGCTAACAGCCAACCCAGGTGGATATATGGCATCCCATATGCTCCTCTGAGCACCACCAGGAGTAATTCCTGAGTGCAGAGCCAGGAGTAACCCCTGAGCATCGCTAGTTGTGACCCAAAAAGGAAAGAAAGAAAGAAAGAAAGAAAGAAAGAAAGAAAGAAAGAAAGAAAGAAAGAAAGAAAGAAAGAAAGAAAGAAAGAAAGAAAGAAAGAAAGAAAGAAAGAAAGAAAAGAAAGAAAGAAAGAAGGAAGGAAGGAAGGAAGGAAGGAAGGAAGGAAGGAAGGAAGGAAGGAAGGAAGGAAGGAAGGAAGGAAGGAAGGAAGGAAGGAAGGAAGGAAGGAGAGGAGAGAGAGAGAGAGAGAGAGAAAGAAAGAAAGAAAGAAAGAAAGAAAGAAAGAAAGAAAGAAAGAAAGAAAGAAAGAAAGAAAGAAAGAGAAAGAAAGAAAAAAGATGCAATCAATACAATAACAAATATAAATTATTAACAGAGAAATTACTGTGAATAGATATTCTCTAAAAAGAAGTATCTGGGAATTACTCCAGATTCATATTGGTACTGTACAAGACATCACTTGTATCACTTCACTTGTCTTCCCGTCATTCATTGATTTGCTTGTGAGTGCACCAGTAACATCTCCATATGTCCTGTCACATACTAGTGTAGCCCCAGGGCATCTGCTCTCTCCAGGAACATAAAGAACCTCATACCATTTAAATCAAGTCATGGGAATGAGGTCTATAATTGTTACTGGTATTTGGCATATCAAATACAACACTGGTAGCTTGCCAGGCTCTGCCATGCAGGTGGGATACTCTTGTAGTCGCCTCTCATCTTGTGCATTTATTGTGAGATGGGCATGTGATCAGCTCTTTTGTTTGGTGGAGTTCTGTCGAGAGGGGAGCCCAGATGTGGAAAATGGTGGCCTTCATGGTGTGGGGGTTCCTCTGGCTTCTTGTGGGGCTATGCTGGGGTGGCGGGCCAGGGCTAGGAACCCACCAGCCCTCCTGGGTACCTCGTGATCAGCTGAGCACAGGGAGAGTTGGTAGCAGCTCTGCCCCGTGTATGTGAGTCTTAGATTATTTTAATTGTAGCACTTTAAGAAGAAAATGACTTCTTTACCTAATAAATTTAAACCTTCTAATAATAAGCACAATAAATCGTAAAACAAAACTTCTACTTTACCCATTATACTATATCACCTTTTATGTAATAAAAGGTGTAATATTACACTATATTTTATGCAATATTTACACTATATTTTAATTCCTAATTTATGAAGTTTATTAATAATTTCATTAGTTATCACCCATCAAATCACTAATTTATGTAATATGCCTAATACATACTAAACACCATACTAAAGTTAGAGATAGAGCCATGATCAGGACAGAAAGGATTTCAGTAATTGTTTGCAGACTCCATTAGTTTCTACATTGTTTATATATATATATATGTGTGTGTGTGTGTGTGTGTGTGTGTGTGTGTGTGTGTGTGTGTAAAATGCATGAATATATATGAAGTGGATAAGTAGTACAATGTGTAGGGCATTTGCCTTGCATTGGTTGACCATGGCTTAATGACTGCAGGCCATATGGTCCTCCGAGCACCACTAGGAGTGATCCCTGTGCACAGTTAGAAATAAACCCTGAACACAGTCAGGAGTGGCCCAAATCCAAGTCCCAAATATATAAATACATTTTTGTATTTATGCATTGTACAATGTGTAATTTTTATAAAACAATGTGTAATTTTTATAAAATCATTATTTGAAACAGATTTTAAACCATTTTTGTCATAAAGCACATTAAAAAATCATCTCCTGGGGCTGGAGGCGATAGCCCAGCGGGTAAGGCGTTTGCCTTGCAGCGCCGGCCGCCCATGCCGGCCAGGGTTCGATTCCCGGCATCTCATATGGTCCCCCAAGCACCGCCAGGAGTGATTCCTGAGTGCAGAGCCAGGTGTAGCCCCTGAGCATTGCCGGGTGTGACCCAAAAAAAAAGCAAAAAAAAAAAAAAATAAAGTAAATGCTTTAAAAAAAAAAAATCATCTCCAGTGTGGCTGTACATGGTCCCTAAGATGAGTACATCCTACATGTCTGTAACAATCAAGAATGATGAACATCAGGACTGGAAATTTAGTAAATAATGACATTTTTTTTTCTTTTCAGGGACTTTTATTGAGGCACTATACAAAGTTATTCATAACAGAGTAGCTTCAAGCACACAGTGTTCCAACACAAATCAGACTCAATGTCCTCTTTCCTCTGCCAATATTCACAGGTTCCCTCCGAACCTCCATCCTGCCCCCATAACAGGTATATAACAAAAATTATTTCATATTACTTCATCCAATAAAACTTTAAATGAATGGCAAAGAGAATTATTATAAAGTAAATCAATAAAATGAATTTGTGCTGATTAATTGCTATATGTTTTTAATCTTAGTCTAGTAAATACATGTCCCATTCGGTGAATGCCATACTCAATGCCACATAAAGGAAAGTTTCTCCTGTCCATTAAAGAAGCTCTTTCAATGCTTCTTGCAAAACTCATTTCTAGTCATTTTGATCTTGCCACACTCAATAATCTGCCTTTATCTTAGTGTGATTTTGATTGTAAATGTGTCTTGGAGTTTGCCTAATTTGGTCAATTCGGCAGGTGGTTGCAGAAGCTCGTGGGAGCCCCCTGGTATGGTGGGTCTGCCTCTCCTTCTGAAATAGGCCCAGTGACAGCAGTCAGAGCTAAACCTCACCCCGGATGGGAGAGCAGCAAGCAGGATGTCCGTCCAGCGTAATAATGTTTTTTTGTATGTGTACCTGGATCATAACTAAAAGCATTCTTGATCTAAATTTCACAAAACATAAAAATTAATTTATGATTCTCACTATTACAAATATTAAACAGCTGTAACATTAGTTACAATAGTAAAATTTTACAATAAAATATAAAAATTAGTTTATGATCCTCACTATAATAAATATTAAACAACTATAACAGTCACATGTCTAAACTCACCAACAAATACATAAGAAAAATATCATATACCCTTTATTAGAAAAAGAATTAAAGCAAAACATTTACCCCTACTTGTATCATAATTATTTTTAGTAATAAATAGTAAATATCAAAATTTAAGGTGATTTTCTAGTTTGCATGACATTTCTCTAAAGATCAGGAAACACATAGGGGAAGACCAACATTATTATTTTATCTAGGCTCTTTGCTCAGTGCTTTATAACTCATTTTTATGGGATTTTTTAGTAGCATTTCTTTATCCTCATTGTGGCAGCCTGTGTCACTATGGAGCAGAAAGAAGTATAATTAACCTTTTTAAAATGAAAAAAAATGAACAAGTAAATGGCACAGTTTCAGATACAGGTCAGAAGGACCTGCATAGCTCTATCTTTATCACTTTATATTTTTCTTCCTGAAAGAAAATGCCTTTATTCATAATAAAATGCTACCTTTTATTAGTCAACCATTCTAGTTAAGACACAACTGCGTACCTCGGAAACGGCAAAGGGTAACAAATATGCAAAACTTGAGAAATATTGTATCAATGGTATAAAAATAGTTTTATATTACGTGTTTGCTTGGGCCACCATAGTTGATTGCCCAAACTGGGCGGCTTAAACAACAGAAACTTGTTTTCTTAAAGCTTGGAGTCTGGCTGTCTAGGATCTAATTCTCAGTGTTATTTGTTTATAAGGCCTCTTTCCTTCACCTATAAATGATTTTTTTTCTGTGTATCTCCTAAAGGGTTTTTCCTCTGTAACTATATGGTGCAAAAATTATGTTCCTTATAAGGCCACCTAGTCATTTTGGATGAGAACCAACACACATATTTTTCTTTGAATTTAATTGTCACTTTAAAGGCTGTGTCCAAGTGTTGTCATATTCTAAATTACTAGAAGGGTACAACTTCAACAGCGGAATTGGGTGGGAGACAGACTTAATTCCAGCAAAAGACAAAATGCCTGAGAAATTGGAACTAAGAATTACCATTGGTTGATTTTACCTCTACCTTGCCATTGAAAAACAATTGGACAAATGTATTTAGAGAAAGTTGTCTAAAGCATCGCCAAACACATTATGGTCTTCCATATCCCATGCAAATATTCAACAGAGCTTGACAATTCTTTGAGAGAGTTCATCAATTACATGAGAGACAACTCATAGTGACATATACAAGGATTTGTTTCATTTTGTTAAAAAGTTGGTTTTTGTAGCTATCTTGTGTTCTTTTAGTTTTATTTTTCCCCAAATTTAATCCTTCACAGAGTCATTCCCTTCATGAGATTAAAAAGAAAAGAGAGGGCTGGTATTTATTTTCTTAGAATCTCTAAAATTAATTTTAAATAATTAAAATGAAAGGATTAAATTCTAAGATTAGTTGGGGCTGGAGCGTGTGCTTTGCATGGGGCCAACCTGGGTATGATTCCCCACATCCCATATAGTCCCCCAAGCACCCCTAGGAGTAATTCCTGAGTGCATAGGAATTACTATGCACATCCCACATAGTCCCCCAAGCACCCCTAGTACTCAGGGAGTAATTCCTGAGTGCAGAGACAGGAATAGGCCCTAAGCATTGCTGGGTGTGACCACAACAAAATAAATAAAAAAATAGATAGATCACTGTCTTCCTGGTCATCATCAATTTTTTTGAGCGGGCACCAGTAACATCTCCCTATGACCTGTCTCATGCTAGTAGAGCCCAAGGGCACCTGCTTGTTCCAGGAACACCAAGAGCCTCAAACCATTCCATCAGGTCATGGGAATGAGGTCTATAATTGTTACTGGTATTTGGCATATCAAATACGACACAGGTAGCTTGCCAAGCTCTGCTGTGTGGGTGGCACACTCTTGTAGTTACCTCTAAATCCAGCATTTATTGATGAACAGTGCGGCTGCAAAGCGCCATGCAAGCCAGGCTATAATAAGCTCTTCTGCTGGGTGAAGTTCTGACGAGGGGAAGTCCGGATGTGGAAAATTACGGCACTAATGGAGTGGGGGGTCGTCTGGCTTGTTGCGAGGGCTCTGCTGGGGTGGCGGACCAGGGCTAGAACCCGCCATCCCTCCTGGGCGCCTCGTGAGCGGCTGGGCACAGGGAGAGCGGGTAGCAGCTCTGCCCCATGTCTGTGAGTTAAATAGATAGATAAATACATAAATAGATAGATAGATAATGAATAAATAAATAAATAAATTCTAGGTTTAGTCAATATGTATCCTAGGCATTTGAGTTTTTTTTCCTTTGTAGATAATGAAACTCACTAAAATTGAATTAAAATGGTACATGAACAAAAAAGTGACAAGAAAATTCCCAACAAAGTATGTTTTTGAGTAATAAATTACTTAAACTTTATATTGCAAAAGTAATCAGCCCACAAATAATGTTCTATGAGAATAGAACAATTAGTCCCTTCTTAAATTTTTTAATAAAAATTTATTTTTACTTTTACAAATTACTGATTACTTTTTAAATGTGCCCCAAGATTTACATTTTGAATGAGACTCCCTGTAAGATTTGAAAATGTAAAATGTAAAATAATTCAAAATTATGCTAAATTATGAAACTTATATTTAAAAAGTAATATTTTCCCCAAATTATATCACTGCTAACTTATGAAACTAGAGAATTATATATGATCAATAACTTTTCAAGATCATTATATTAGAGACAATTATAACTGTAGCATGTCAAAACTATTAAAATACGTATGACTATCTTCATATATTTTTAAGTAAAAGAAGAAAATTACTAAAACTGAGCTTTGAGAGGCAAATGGGTTTCATTATTCATGGTTTTGTAGCCTTATTGTATGCTAAAATATCATTTCATTGCTTGCTATGGGGCCTATTCATAGATGTGCCTCTAGGAATTGAGGAGTCTTTGCACAATTTAGTTTGATTGATGACATATGCTTAGATGCTTAACAGAAATATATAACTAAAACCGGGAGTGAGTTACAATACATATGTTGCTTAAAAGACTAAAAACCAGACTTTTACAGCATTTCTTCCTTAACCCTATGATTTCCTTGGTGGTACACGCTCAACTCCTGAATAGTCTCAAGTAAACTCACTGTAATAAACTATGGAAAGGGCACATAGGAAACAATTTGACTTTCATAATTACTTAGTGAATATTCTCAGCCTCCCTTAGCATTATTCTGTGTGATATAAAAGATTTATACCTGTTATGTTCTTCGTACCTATTTCTGTTGAATCTTCAGAGACTAGAATTTATCTAAGCAAAAAAATTTCAAAACCCAAACCTTTGATGTTTTATTGCAGTTTTAATACCGACAGCACACATGATTATCATTATAGTCATTTTCCTTAAACGTATTTTTGTTTAAATATGTGCATTTATCACGATCACGATCTTCCCGTTAATCATCTATTTGCTAGAGCGGGCACCAGTAATATCTCAATATGTCCTGTCACATGCTGTAGAGCCAAGGGCATCGGCTTGGTACAGGAACATAAAGAGCCTCAAACCATTATATTAGGTCATGAAAATGATCTAATATAATTGTTACTGGCATTTGGCATATCAAATACATGTGCATTTATATGAATAGATATCAATGTAAAATGGACTAACACATAAAACAAATAGAAAACATTTATTGTGAGATAATGGTTTTGTAACATTGTGTTTATGTTGTATAATATTATAGTTTTAAACCTATAATGCAACATCATGATCATCAAAATGTAGTTTCTTTCATCTTACAATTGCCTCTTCACCTATTTTACCCACCCTCCAACTTTCACCATTCTCTGCATCTAACAATTAATTTTGCTGAAAATATTATTAGATATAAACTATATGCTTTTGTTCAGACTCACACTGAAGTCTGTTCATCTCTAGTTATTAAATAATCAACAATTAGATAACTGTTATCTATGAGATTAGGTATCTCATTGCACCTCAGTCAGAATTGTGCCTTATTAACAGTAGCAAAGTCCTCACTTACATTTGTCATTTTATGTTAACATTGTATGTATATATACACAAGTGCATACCACATAAATTTATCTTTCCCGTCAATATTCAAAATCCAATCAATATCTTTCAGTCAAAATCTGCCCTGCAGTTTAAAAAATTCTTAACATATTCTTAGTGCCAAGATAATAAAATTGTAAAATTCATAGAGTAATTTTCCAAAACTATAAGCAGGTGTCAAGATGCCAGAAGCTTCTTAAAAGCACCACATATTATATTTGAGATTAAAAATTATCTTTGGTTGTGGAAAACGAATACTTTTGAGAGTTTTTCTTCCTCCCAATTGGTAATAGTTCAGTAGGTGTTCTGAAATGTAGGACTGTTTTCTTATCACACTGTCAAACAATGATACAGTACCATTAAGTCACGGTCATAATTAATACCGATTTATTGATAGCTAACTAGAGAATATTGGGTTAAAATTTTTTGTTAAAAAATTGAGTCAAATATTTTGTTAAAATATTTGATTAATATTCATCTATTGTTAAAACCTGGAAGTTCAAAATGAGAAGCTTAGTAATATTGACCTTAAATAATTGCTTTTGCAGCATTATTCACAATAGCCAGAATCTGGAAACAACCAGAGTGCCCGAGAATCGATGATTGGATAAAGAAGCTTTGGTACATCTACACAATGGAATACTATGCAGCTGTTAGGGAAAATGAAGTTATAAAATTTGCCTATAAATGGATGGACATGGAGAAGATTATGTTGAGTGAAATTAGGCAGAAGGAGAGAGACAGATACAGAATGACTGCATTTATTTGCACGGCATAGATATATATGTGCATATTGTGATGCCAATATCCAAGGTCAAGTGAAACATGACCTTGTATCAGGAGGTCTTGTCAAGGGTGGAAATTGTCGCAAACGTGTGGGAGTTAGAGGCTGGGTAGGACAGAGAATGGAACAGTGTGCTGACAATTGTCGAGGGTACTAGTGCCAACCTAGAACTGGGCATTGAATACAGGCAAAAGGACACACATGACAACCCTTTAATGTATGTTCTGTAGTCCATAGTCTGGAGAGGAAGGAAAAGAGAGGGAGAGAAAGGGAAAGAAATGGGGAACTGCCATGGAGGCGGGCTGGGGGTGTGGGGGGGGGAAGGAACAGTGTAATTGGTGGTGGGAGATGGGCACTGGTGGAGGGATGGGTGCTGGAACACCGTATGACCAAAACCCAGGTATGAACTTTTTAATTGTGTATCTTTGTGATTGTGTATCTCACGGTGGTATAATAAAAAACTTAAAAAATATTTGCTTTTGGTGGAAAATGGCTCAAAGTACACAAATCCTACATCCCAAGACAAGAGAGATTGTATAAGCTTTTTACAATTAAACCTCTCAAATATTGCTTGAGCACCTTTCCTAGAAATAACTAGATTGCCAAAGAATTTCAAAATATAATCATTACTCTTAGAAGCATAAAATTTTGCAGAAGAAGGAAGAAAGAGAGATAGTGAGAAGAAAGGTGCCCACCATAGAGGCAGGCTGGTGGGGGAGGGAGGGAATCAGGGGACATGGTGTTGGGAAAAATGCACTGGTGGAGGGTTGGGCTGGAACACTGTATGACTGAAACCCAATTATAAACAACTCTATAAGTATATATCTCATAGTGATACTATATTTTTTTAAAAAAGAAGCATAACATTTATCTTCATAGAGGGTTTTACCCCAGCAATAGTAATAAATAAACACAGACTGGTCTCCATTTTCTTCATTTTTGTGATATAGAATTTTTTGAAGTAACTAGACAAGATTAGAAATGCAACATAAGGTTGGAGTATAAGTCAAAATTATAATACCTCTCAGAAAGATCAGAATGTATCCAAGAATCAACAATTAGTATGATGATTCATTTCTCTTATGCATCAAGAAATTTTATATTAGGGTACTCTTCTTTTTTTAAATAATATACTTGGTGACATGGTGAGCTATATGATGAGTCAGAAACTCAAACCAAATGAACTCTGCTCTTCTAAGCCTTTGTAATTTAAAAAAAAGAGCCATTATATTCAGGGGAAATTTCATTTGTGGGATTTTGCTTATATAAGCAAACAAATGTTATATATGAATTTTACATAAAATGATACCTTTTACCCATCACATTAGAACAAATTTTTATTCTGTTGGGAGTGTTATCATCCACATACTGGAGATAGATGTTACATGATAACAGAAATCTCATAAAATCTTGTGGGGCCCAACGGAAATTTTGTGAAAAAGTTTTGTTCAGAAAAAATTACTATGAGTGAAAAATTCTAACTTTCACTATGTTCTTAAATGGTTCCTTATGTAAGTGATTAACAAACAGTGGTTTTAGACTAATTGGAAAATTACCATCTTTGTGATGGGCATAATTTGATTAATAGTTATTTTCTGCAAAAGTGTAGTTTTTAAGTCATTAAATTAACTATATATTCCCCATTTTATTTTGTTCAAGTAACCAAATTAAACTTAAATCACCAAACTTTGCTGAGCATTAAATTCATAAAAACAATTATATTTTATTTAAAAAGAATGTAGAACTCTCTTAGTTTTCGTCAAGCAAGCTTTTCTAAAGTGATGTTCAACATTAGTTAACCTGCAAAATGCATGAGTTCATGAGCTGTTCCTATTTAATTACACTGCTATTCTTTTCTGAGAGTTTCTAAGTCAATCAGGTCAAGTCAGAATGCAACTAGCTAAACTGTAGAAGGATGAGGGCTATTTTTGTTTGAAATACTTGTTTATTTGTGTAACGCCAATGCCTTCAAAGACCACTGTGTTTGTTTGAAGCTTCCTAGGTGATATGACTGAGGAGAGTTGGGAATATATGCACAAAATCTGCTCGGAGAGCCAGTACACCCAGCTCTAGCACAGCACTATGTTCATTCAAATATAAGACCAGATATTAAAGGCAAAAACTATTTAGACCTGCCTCGCTGTCATCCCTCTTGCTGCCCCTTCCTCTTTCTCTCTCCTTTATCTACATTCTCTCTTAATGGACAGTGTTTCTTTTCCTACCAAATTACTTGAACTTGCTAACTTCTGTGAATGCCCCTTTCCTAGTGCACTGCCTAGATAACTAAAATTCTACACACAACAAAGCACCTTTATTAATTCCTTTAATACTGAGTCTTCACTTGAGTGTTACATCACTAGGAACATAATGTCTAATTTTACATACTTATTCAAGAATGTGCATTCTTATAATAGATTATTCAATTCACCAACTTAAAAAAATGACGTGAAAGTCATCCTCATTAGAAATTAGTGAAACAGAAGAAGCATATGATACAACTTTAAAAATGACTAAAACTCTGAAAACATATGGTTGGCGAAATTGCCCATGATAATTCAACTGTATCTCCAGAGACAAATGCCAGAGCCAGAGTTCTGTTAGGAAAATTCTATAGAACCGATTTATTTTCCCTCCTTCTCCACCTCCTCTCAGGAACTTCCTCTCCCCCAGAACAGAAAGCACTGTCAGAAAAAATCTCAAATGTATTTTTCTCAGGAGACAAAACGCATTAATTTTCTTATTTCATATTTGAGGAGTTATTTTAAGTCAGATGCATTTCATTTGTGAATTATATGTCCAAAAATCTAAATGAAATGTTTTTTATGATACTGACTGAATGAAGGATTCAGCTTAACTGCTGTGGTGAAAGAAAAATCTGTCTTTGCTTGTCTTCATTTCCTCAAGTCTTCATAAGCATCAGTCTATAGTTCTTAGCTCTGTTGCCAACATAACAGATTAGTCAGGACACTTCCATTTTTAAAACTAGGTCCCACACCAGCCTACACTCACCAAGATCAGTCCTATCTGTTGGATACAGCCCCTTAAAGGGACAGTATCCCCCTTAAAGTGGCAGTACCCCTAGCTATAAGGTTATAACATTTGGAAAGATTGTCAGACAGTTGAGGCTAGGATTCTGAGCCTGGCCAGAAGCTATAATGGGCCCCATGAGAGCATCCGGGGACTTCAAGATAGAGAGAGCAGTGGCCCAAGGTACCTGGGCTGACTGTAAGGCCCCTGATGCCTGGGCAATATGGCCAGCATCAGAGAGGAGATGTTGTTTCTAGTGCCAGGGCCTCAGAGCCAGCACCAGAGCCACAAGGCCAGGTGCCTGGGCCCAAGGGCTAGCACCAAGAATACAGGGCAACAGGGCAACAGGGCAACAGGGCAACAGGACAAAATGGTGAAACTTAGAGACACAGAGACAGGGACATAGATAAACAGAGGAGGAGAGAGAAAAGGCCCTGAAGAGAAAATCCCTGAACAGAAACAACCTAAGAAAGAGGTATTGAAAAAAAGAGGTCCTGAGAGATGACCTGAAAGATGATTCCCTGAACAAACATGTCCAGAAGAGAGGCCCTGCAGAGAGGAGCCTGCAGACATGCCCCCAAGAAAGCAGCCTGCCAGAGAACCTGCAGGGAGGAGCCCAAGGACTCTGGAGAGAGGTTCCTTCAGCGAGCAGTGAGGTGGAGTATGAGAAGATGGGTTAAAAAAGTAACATTGAAGAAACTCTGGTCTTACTCTTTATTCATCGAAGGATTAGGGGAAACTGTCATAGGCCCCAGACACAGGCAGGGTGCCCTAAAGGATTATGAGTACTGTCAGGGACCCCACTAGGCCCCCATCATCTGCAACCATGGTTACCCCCGATCTTAAGTACTGTTAGGGCCTTGGAGTTCTCAAGGGATCCCTTGGGTCTGGGGCCTTGGGACCCTCCCTGAGGGAATTGCCATCACTCCTCCATCATTTTCTTTTATTCATTTATCTATCTATCTATCTATCTATCTATCTATCTATCTATCTATCTATCTATCTATCTATCTATCTATCTATCTATCTATCTATCTATCTATCTATCTATCTATCTATCTATCTATCTATCTATCTATCTATCTATCTATCTATCTATCTATCTATCTATCTATCTATCTATCTATCTATCTATCTATCTATCTATCTATCTATCTATCTCTATCTATCTATCTATCTATCTATCTATCTATCCATTCATTCATTATTTTTGTTAATTTATTTCTTATTTTTATTCATTTATTATTTATGTATGTATTTATTTGTATTTTTAAGTTATTTTTTTCTTTTTTGGGTCATACCCGACTGTTGGGGAACGCCGCCGGGGTCCCCGACAGTGTCAGGACAGAAGTTCTCTTCTACCTCCTAGGACACCCAGAGAACAGATGAAAACTCACGAGTCTGGTGCAGTTCCAAAAATGGCTTTTAATAGTACCAAAGCTCTTCCACAGCAATCCAATATAATGAACAAACTCTAGCTCTGGTCCGAACTTAGACCATACAAGAGAGCCTAAGTCTCTCACCAAAGAGAGAGGATCTCACCCGAGCTGAGTCCTACCCAGAAGAAGGAGCAAAAAGCCAAAGAGCAAAAAGCCAAAAGCCAAAAAGCAAAAGTCCCAAAGTCGAAAGCTGAGGAGCCAAAAGCCAAAGCAAAAAGACCAAAAGGTAAAAGGTGAAGGGGCCTCAAGTCAGTCCCCTTATATACACCAAAGTAATCTGATTTGTGACAGGGAGGGTCATGTCAACAAAGAACTCTAAACAGAGTGTAGTGCCACACCCTATTGCAGGTATAAACAAAGGTTATGCCAAGGTCTAATCCTTTCTACCAAGATTATCTCTTATGTAAAACACCGGAGAGAGGGGGCTGGTATAAAGTAATACATCTTAACTTCATGAGCTTCATATAATCTAGATGGTACCACAAGGTCCTTCTTATTATTATCTGCACCAGGGTGATTCTGAGTATCTTGTTCTCGTGCACTGAAAGGGTCGCACTCGCCTGCAGAGAGCAAACTAGTATGATCCTTCCTATAGTCTTCCTATAGTCTCAGCGTAGCCAGGGTGGTAGTCTCCTAGTAAATTCTATCTGTCCCACACTGGGTGCAGTGGGTATAAGAGGAGCTGTGCCCAATCTAGAAAACATAGAAGTCTTAGTAGATGTATAAGTCAGAAGTTATTCAATCAAGGTGACTTCTGTAACTGCCACACCCTCTAGTAGTGTTTACATAGAAGAGAGGTCTCATTAGAATGAACCTTGACTTAAATAGATTAGGCTGGGAGTGGGCAAAACAACAAAACTCCCAGAATCGCTAAACCTGTCCTCCAACACCCGACAATGCTCAGGGGTTACCCTGGCAGTGCTTGGGGGACCATATGTGATCAAGCCCGGTAGGCCACATGCAAGGCAAACACCCTACCCACTATGCTATCACTCTGGTCCCCTTTTCTTTTATTTATAAGCTCTATTTGATATCACTTTCTGTAGAAAGAAAACTAAAGCCTTTCTGGGTGGTGTTCAAAAACACACGTTTGCCTCAGTGTGGTAAGTTTCATACAGCATTTGAACGCCTTCCTAATTTTGAAGTAGCTTTGAAATATTTTAAATGTCCTCACTAACCACAATATGAAGCAAGAGAATGAAGACTGGTCACCTAGTTTTTAACTAGGTGGTACCTAGGGGAAGAACCCATTTTTAATACATAAATATTAAGCTCTTCAGGACTATATTTTGTTCTATTCTTCTTTGGCTCTCTCATTACTCTTTTTTGGGTGTTGAAATGGTTCTCAACTGGTGCAGAGAGGGCCTGGCTACCACTCTCAGTGGGGTCAGTGGCTCAATGCAAGGTTCAACAGTGCAATGCTAGGCTTTGTGGTACCACGGATTACCTCTGCCACCATGGTGGTACCTAGGAGCATCCAGGACCACAGAGGGTGGGAGGGCAATTAACAAGTGCTGCTATGACAAAACTAGGGTTAGCCACAGGCAAAATATGTGCATTAACTCCTGCACTATTTTACACTCCCTCTAGTTACTCTTAAAGAAGGATCTCAAGAACTGTTGGAGAATGTACATTGGTAAACATGTTAATATCCCTAAAACATATATGTTGGAAATCAATATTGCCTCAACAATAAAAATAAAACTACACACCTCCCTCCCCCCCAACTTTTTTGACATTAAAATTTGTCTGTGTATATAGAAATAATGTGCACTCAGTTATTTTTCAGAAAAAGTATTTAGGTCAATATGATTACTTTTTCTGTTTTACAAATTTCCATTTTAAGAAGTTTAGCAATGGAAGTAGAGATAGTACAGCGAGTAAAGTCTTTCACTTGACTGACCCAGGTTCCATCTCTAGCATCCCGTATGGTTCCCCACCCCCACCAGGAGTGATTTCTTAGCTTAGAGACAGGAGCAAGCTCTGAGCACTCTCAGCTTTGACCCAAAAAAAAAAGTTTAGCAATGGATACGAAAGGCAATGAAATACTTTTCACTTTAGATGCTCTATCTTCAGCAAATCAGTACTCCTTAAGGAAGACCAGAGCTAGCTCAAAGCAAGAAAAATACCTGGAGTTCATAAAATAAGGGAAGCAGTTACTCTCAAGGGTTTGTGATCATTCTAATTAAGTGGCATTGAAGCACACAAATAATCAAGTCTTATTGACTGTAAGTATTGACTGATACTTAAGATTTGCCCATGTAAATTGGAGTCACATGTCGAACATCCCTCAATTCTGTTGCTTGTTTCAGGAGGTTCATTACAAGCGACCAAGGATAAGCTCTGCTTCAAGAACAGTCACTTAAAATTTCCCTCAGCTTTGTTGTAATGTGAGGATGAGCAGTTAGTTGCATTCAACGTTTCCAAGCATGGTTTCTTGTTTTACAAGTCTACTGGGGTTAATAAACCAGTTGTTACTCATAAATCTCCTGGTTACCTCTGCATATGAATATCAATTTAATGCAATCAGACTAGACAGAAAATAAATAGCAGGGATATGCCTTCTCCTGATCAGAGTGATCTGTCTTCTGATAATTTGAAAATGGGTACTTAAGTCATTTCTAGTTTAGTCTGCCATTAATAATATCTCTTCCCATTTTTAATATGTACATTCATCATTTTTCCATTAACCCGTTTAATTCAACAAATACCTCTGAGAAAACTTTGATAAACCATGCCCAATGCTACATGACAGGGTCTCAGAATTGGACAAAGATTTTATCCCCTTTTGGGATGTTATACCCAAGACCACCAATTTTCCAGCTCTGCATGAGGTACTGTATTCAAACGAGATCACTGCTTTAGTTTTTACAATAGAACTTTAGATGATAGAATAAACAGAAGGATATTAATAGCATTTTTCAAGTTTTTATGATATAAGATCAGAAAATGTATTATCTTTATTTCAAAGAGCTCCAATCAGCTCTAGATGGCAGATAGATTGAGGAAATGTTACCTTTTGGAAATATATCATATGAAAAGAATTTAGAAAATAGTACATTTAGTTTATTAATGTTTCTCTGTATAAAAAATACGTTGCAAAGCAATTTTTTACTACATCTGAAGAAAATACTTTAAAATAGACAGAATGAAGAAATTAGCTTTATTCAAGAGGGAAAACATGATATTTATATTTGTGGTGATCCTATAGAAAATTGAGACAATTGGGTTACTCTAACTCTTGAAAACAAAAATATCCAAACGAAACCAGAGGTTACTTATGCAAATAGTGAAACTGATATGTTTTGTTCTTTTGTATGCACTATGCTTTTTATTTTTTTAATTAATACTTTATTATACCACCGTGAGATATACAATTACAACGTTGTTCATGTTTGGAGGTATCGGTCACATAGTGTTCCAGCACCCGCCCTCCACCAGTGCCCATATCCCACCACCAATGTCCCCAATTCCCTCCTCCCTCCCATAGCCTCCCTAAATGGCAGGTTCTTTATCTCTTTTCTTTCTCCCTCTCTCTCCCTTCCTTCTCCTACACATTGTAGGTCGACTTTACATACACTTGGAAGCCATCATGTGCATTTTTTGCCTGTATTTAATGTTCAGTTCTATGTTGGTATCAGCCCTTTCGACATTTATTCATACATGTTCCCTTCTCTGTCTTACCTAACCTCTGACTCCCTCACGTTTGGGGGTAATTTCCACTTTTGGTAAGATCACCTGATATATTTATGTCATGTAAATAAATGCAGTCATTCTATGTCTCTCTCTTTCCTTCTGACTAATTTCACTCAACATGATCCTTTCCATGTCCATCCATTTATAGGCAAATTTCATAACTTCATTTTTCCTGACAGCTACATTGCACTATGCTTTTTTAGATAATACCATATTCAAAACTAAATATGTTCTTCAAGGCTCAATACTTTATCCTTTGCTGTAAAATTTCTCTTCTGGTTGCAGAAACATTGTGGAGCTCATAAAAAAAAATCAATTTGGGGACCTCAGAGATAGTAAGGTCAAGGCATTTGACATTCACACACACAACTACAATTCAGTTCCAACACTGCATTTGGTCTCTCTAGCACAAGCAGGAGTGATCCCTGAGCACAAATTCAGGAGCAAGTTTGTATACAGACTCCTGGGTGTGCCCCAAAAACTAAAGAGGAAAAAGGGTTAAGAGAGGAAAGAAACAAAGGAGAGAAAAGAAAAGAAATAAAAGTAAAATAAAGGAAAGGAAAGGAAAGAAAAGAAAAGAAAAGAAAAGAAAAGAAAAAAAGAAAAGAAAAGAAAAGATGTACTGCAAACCACAATGTAAAAGAAGGGAGAGAGAAGAGAGAGAGAGAGAGAGAGAGAGAGAGAGAGAGAGAGACCCCAGAGAGGGGCGAGGGAGAGAGAGAAGAGGCAAAGTGCCTGCTTAGAGGCAGGCTGGGGGGAAGGGGGAGGGAATAGGGGACACTGGTGGTGGGAAGCACGCAGTAGTGGAGGGATGGGTGCTGGAACTGTATGACTGAAACCTGATCATGAACAATTTTGTAATTGTATATCTCACTGTGGTATAATAATTTCTTAATTAAAAAATTAAGAAGAACAGAAAGAGGAGAAAGGGGACAGGAGGAGAAAAAGGGAAGGAAAGGAGAAGGGGCGAGGGAGCAAAGGGGGTTGGGAGAGAGGCGGGAGAAGAGATGCTCAGTTTTGCTGTGGAGATAGTCCAGGGATTACGGTGTTTACCCTGACTGTGGCCTGTACTAGTCAATCCCTGGCATGACATACTTCCCCAAGAATCACCACTCTTGGGCGCAGCGATAGCCCAGTGGGTAGGGTGTTTGCCTTGCGCCCTGCTGCGGCCCAGGTTCGATTCCCGCATCCCATATGGTCCCCCGAGCACCGCCAGGAGTAATTCCTGAGCGAAGAGCCAGGAGTAACCCCTGAGGATTGCCAGGTGTGACCCAAAAAGCATAAAAAAAAAATCTACCACTCTTGACCCTGAGCTCCACCTGGTGTTGCCCAAAAATAGCACCCTCAAGAATAAAAATATTTTTTCTATAAATCCCCCATTTCTTTTGCTATAGACAAGCTATTTTTCATTTTTGCTAAAAAAGGCTTATATAATTGAAATTCTCTAACTTAAAATATACCCTTTCCTAAATTTCATCTAAAAAGTATTCCTTTACCAAAGTTAAACTTAAATTTCCAAATAGGCATAGTCTCTCCCTATTTTCTCTAACTTTTGATTTTTTTTTCTTTTTGGGTCACACCTGGTGATGCTCAGGGGTTTCTCCTGGCTCTGCACTCAGGAATCACTCCTGGTGGTGCTGGGGGACCATATGGGATGCCGGGGATCGAACCCGGGCTGGCATAGGCCGGCTGCGTGTAAGGCAAATGCCCTACCAGCTGGGCTATCGCTCCGCCCCTATTTTCTCTAACGTTTGCTGTTAGCTGCCCTTTATGCAGTTTTTGACAATAGCCTTTATAAGTTTTTCACACATGCTGGTATGAATTTCTCAGATCACTATTCAAGTGTTAAATTAAAAAAAAAACTGTGCAAATTATTAAATTTAATTGCAAGCACACATTCTGTGTGATTTCTTCTACATCCTTGGCCATTACTTCTTGAAATGCACAATTTTTCAGAGGCCTGAGCCATGGTTCCACTACGAGTTATTCGACACAATCATCCTCAGTTTTATACCCTCAGACTCCTTCAGAATGTAACATTATTTAGAATCCCTGTTCTCTCTACTTTCCACTACTCTCTGGAAAATGTGGGGCTAAGCCACGTTCTCCATGGATCACTGAAAGCACAAGAAATCCAGTAGTGATGTAGAACTCATCTCTGTCCTTGACACTTCAATCAATTGCCCTCTTTGAACCTTTCATCCCGGAAGACTCAGAGAACTCTTCAGAGTTACAGATAGGAAACAGAGAGCTATTTCCATTGACTTCAAAATCACTACATTTTTCTAGAGCATCCCACTGTCACTATCTGTCTCCTTCCCACCATTAGTCTATTTGGAAAAACCTTCTTTCTTTCTCCTCCCTTCTCTGACATCATTTTTCTGAAGAAGGGAAAGGAAATTATAATCTTGCTATTTGGGTACTTTTGAATTTAAGTTTAGAAGCTTAAGTATTGGTTCATTGCTTCCAACTCTCCTAGAACCAGAATTCTTAAAGGCCAAAAGTCTAAATAGTGTATGACCATTATGCAAAATAAAACTATGGGCACAATGGTCAATAAACACACAAAACATTTTTTAAGTATTTTATTATACCACCGTGAGATATAAAAATAAAAAGATATACAATTAAAAAGTTCATGTTTGGGTTTTGGTCATACAGTGTTCCAGCACCCGTCCCTCCACCAGTGCCCATCTCCCACCACCAACATCCCAGGTTCCCTCCCCCTTCCCCCAGCCCCACCTCCATGGCAGGTTCTTTATTTCTTTCCCTTTCTCTCTCTTTCTCTTTTCCTTCCCTTCCAGACTATGGATTACAGACATTAAAAGGTTGTCATGTGTATCCTTTTGCCTCTATTTAATGCTCAGTTCTAGGTTGGCATTAGTACCCTCGACAATTATTAGCACCCTGTTCCATTTTCTGTCTTACCTAACCTCTGACTCCCACACGTTTGTGATAATTTCCGCCTTTTGACAAGACCTCCTGATATATGTTTCACTTAACCTTGGATATTGGTATCATAGTATGTACATATATATTTATGCCATGCAAATAAATGCAGTCATTCTGTATCTGTCTCTCTCCTTCTGGCTAATTTCGCTCAACATAATCTTCTCCATGTCCATCCATTTATAGGCAAATTTTATAACTTCATTTTTCCTAACAGCTGCATAGTATTCCATTGTGTAGATGTACCAAAGCTTCTTTATCCAGTCATCGATTTTCGGGCACTCTGGTTGCTTCCAGATTCTGGCTATTGTGAATAATGCTGCTATGAACATAAAAGTAGGGATGGTGTTTCCGCTGCATTTTTGGTTTCCCAGAGTAGATTCCCAGAAGTGGTATGGCTGGGTCAAATGGGAGTTCAATTTCTAGTCTTTGGAGGAAAGTCCATATTGTTTTCCAGAAAGGCTGTACCAGCCGGCATTCCCACCAACAATGGATGAGTGTCCCCTTTTCCCCACATCCACGCCAGCACTTGTTGTTCTTGCTCTTTTGAATATGTGCCAGTCTCTGTGGTGTAAAGGCACACAAAACATTTTAACAGAGATACTGAGTGTTTTTGTACTTTTTCTCTCAGAAATGTGCTCTTTAAAATATCTATGAAGTTCACACTGATGATGATTGGCATTAGAAAATCGAATGCCCAAACTCAATTGTGAATAACTGCAAATCATAGTATCTCTAAAAAACTTTTTTAAACATAAAAATAAAATATCTCTTCCAAAACCATTCTATAAGCATGTCATCCTTTATTATTCTTTATTATTAGTGTTGGATTACAGTTCTAAGTATCAAAGGTTTAACATTGGAGCTGTCATTTTCCCTCCTGCGAGGGAGCTTGTGTTGTTTGGAATGCACCCATTCCAGTGCTAATGGGGGGCACATCCTCTACTTCAGTCATAGCCCTGTCTCCTACCCTGGCACCTGCCTCCTTCTCCTACTCAGGCATCTGTCTCCTGCCCAGGTGCAGTGATTTGCACAGGTAAACTTGAGTTTTGTATTATAAGTGAAATGTTCGTATTGTAAGTGGAATATTAGCTTTCTCTTACCTTTATACCCTTTGCATATTCTTATGTTAGAGCAATGTCCTTTTTGTATAAACACGGAAGAGAGTTAAGACTTTGCATTTGTAATATAAGAGTTAATGAACTGAAATATTTACTCCTGGATATCAGTGATATTTCCTAACTTAAAGCCTCAGTTGCCCTTAGGTTGATTCTGGTTACTTACACCATCAAAGAAGGGTCCCATCGCAAACTTGAATAGACTCAGGGAAAACCATGAATTAGCTACCCTGGTCTCAACATGGGACAGGCTAAACCATAAAAAGTATAATAAGTTAATGTGACAGTGATGGAACAAACTCTGTCCTGAACCAAAGATAAGCTATTAGGGGGTTAGGAAAAACTAAGCTGGTTTTTGTAGTCTGGAATGTGTAGCAAGATGTCCCCAGGAAAAGCCACCCCTTAGCCATGAGTCCAGAAAGACCATTTTAAACTTAATCCAGGGTGTAGGTAAAAATTTATATCTCTTACTGTGTTTATTAAAATTCACTGGAAATTTTATTGAGAAATAACTGTAATATGATTGACTGATTAGTAGCAAAGGAAAGGAGAAAGCAATATGCCCCCTAGCTAGAATCCCACCTTTGTCCTGTGCAGGTCGATAGCTCCAGGCAAGATTCCATCCCTAGGGGAGGTCCCTTAGTAGATTATACCCACCCCTCCCACAAGGAAGAGGCTTTTACATCTGCTCATTGTTTTAGGATCAAAGTCCTATCACCTCTCTGTAACCCCAAGCCCCAATCCTCCAGGGCCAGGATGACTCTATTACTAGCAGACAGGACTATAATTAAACTGCCACTGATTACCCAAAGCCTATGTATAGTCCTGTTCCTTTGTTCTTTGGGTGGGAGGGAACTGTCTGTAGGTCCTAGGTCCTGAACACACCAGGGGACCCTGCTAAACCCCAACATCCAGTTGTGCTGATTAAAAGATAGTAAATGAGGAAAAGTATCTCTAATAAATCACTAATAAAAATAGTGTGCACATATGACAGCAAATTTTTTATATACAAATACCTAGATATGTTTAAGACCAGAAAAGTGGTTCCATAATTCTCAGACTCCATAGCTATTTCAATGCTATGGTCAAAGTTTAAGATAACTGCTCCAATATCAACTAGCAAGAAGGAAGAAGTAGGGGAAAAAACTGACTTAACTTCTTATTTTTATAAGACAACTTTCAGTATGTCTTATAAAATCTTATCACTAACCCCTGAAAAATTGCCAGCCACAAGCTTTTGCTTTAAGTTTCACAAGAATAAATTGAGAGCGAATGTGTGATGCCTCACCACTGCAGGAAGCATTCCTGGTCAAGATACTTCACTGGATTGGAGGGAAAAGGTCCATTATTCATTTCTCTTGAACAGGAGATAGGACTAGGAGAGCCTTTTTTTTTTCCAAGCCAGTTCTAAGCAAAATTTTCTGAATCTCCAGAATCTTAACTGATTTAAATCTTGTATATGATTCATCCATCAGGTTTACAGACACCTTCTTTGAAATTTCAGCTTGTTAATCTGACTCATAGTACATTGAAACTTGGAGTTCAGTCAAAACTTCCCATTTAACATCCTGTTACACTAGTCCAAAAGGAAGTTATTTCTTTCCTAGCAAGTCACCTTATTGCATTTTCCTTTTTAGCTAGATTTCTTGATTTGTGTCATCAGAAACCAAAATTCCACTCCATTTATTCACATCCTATCCTATTCCATTATTTAGAACCATCAAAACAACATTGAAAATTCAGTGTTGGCACTTCCAGTCCCTGTTCTCTCTTAACATATTGCTTGCTCGTCTCTATGTTTCTTTGTTTGCTTATTTTCACTCTAGAGAAACCTGTCTTCTCTCTCATATATGTACTTCTTTCTTTCTATCCCCTCACATTCTTCTAAATAAGTTTCAATCAAACTTTTCTTGCCTCACAAAAAAAAAAGTAAAAGAAAAAAGAAGACAAATGATTATTTATTGCAAGAGATGTTTTCTTGTTGTTTTCCAGATAGGTATTAGTCTAAAGAAACACACTTATTTTTGCACATTAGTTATGCATCTGAAACTTTACTAAATTTGTTTTTTTTAATTATGATTTTTTTTTGTGAAATATTATGATTTGGCGGGGAGGTGTTGGGGATGCCGCTGAAGTCCCTGACAGTGTCAGGACAGAAGTTCTCTTCTGCTTCCAAGGCCGCAGGGGGAACAGATGAAAACTCACTTGAGTCTGGCGCGGTTCCAAAAAAGGCTTTTAATAGTACAAAAGCTCTAACACCGCAATCCAATATAATGAAAGAACTCTAGCTCTGGTCAGAACTTAGACCATACAAAGAGAACCCAAGTCTCCCACCAAAGAGAGAGGATCTCACCCCAGAAGAGTCCTACCCAAAAGAAGGGAGCAGGAAAAAAGGGGAAGGAGTCTCAAATCAGTCCCCTTATATACACCAAAGTAATCCTGTTTGTGGACAGGGAGGGTCCTGTCAACAAAGAACCCTAAACAGAGTGTAGAAGGATGGTACCACACCCTATTATAGGTATAAACAAAGGGTTCACTATCACTATCACTATCTTCCCATTGATCATCTGTTTGCTAGAGCGGGCACCAGTAATATCTCCGTATGTCCTGTCTCATGCTAGTAGAACCCAAAGGCATCCGGTTGCTCCAGGAATGTACAGAGCCTCAAACCATTATATTAGGTCATGGCAATGACCTAATATAAATGTTACTGTTATTTGGCATATCAAATACGACACAAGCAGCTTGCTAGGCTTGCCGTGTGAGTGGTATACTCTTGTAGTCACCTCTAAATAAAGCAATTATTGATGAACTGCGTGGCTGCTAGCGGCCGAGAGAGACGGGCTGTGATAGTCTGGTCTGCTGGGTGGAGTTGTGACGAGAAAGAAGTCTGGATGTGGAAAACGGCGGGCCCCATGGAGAAGGGGAGGGTGGTCTGGCTTGTTGTGAGGCTCTGCTGGGTGGCAGGCCAGGGCTAGAACCCGCCATGCCTCCCGGGCACCTCACGAGCAGCTTGGCACAGGGAGAGCAAGTAGCAGCTCTGCCCCATGTCTGAGAATCTCTGGTTCAACATATCTGGTACGGATTGAAAAAAAATGCTGCAGGGTGGCTGTGGATGATCCGGGCTGTGATAGTCTGGTCTGCTGGGTGGAGTTGTGAAGAGAGGGAAGTCCGGATGTGGAAAATGGCAGGCCCCATGGAGTAGGGGAGGGTGGTCTGGCTTGTTGTGAGGCTCTGAGGCTCACACAACATTACAACATTATTGGTCAGTATATTGAATTATTAATTTGTAATTCAGAATTATAAATTAATATATAGGGATGTGTTTGTGTGTGTGTGTGTGTGTGTGTGTGTGACTAGGCAACACCTAGTAGTGCTCAAGACTTATTCCTGGCTCTTTGCTTAGGGATCACACCTGGTGGTGCTGTAGGATCTTATGTGTTTCCAAAGATGGAACCCAGGTTGCTGCATAAAAGACAAGCTCCTTATCTGCTATTAGATTTCTGGCCCCCTTAACTTTAAATATGCAGTTATGCCACCTGAAATAAGAAACAAACAAAAGCCCAGGTAAAAATATCTTTACTAATAAATCTAACCAAGCTTTTAAGAAATTTATTTCTCTCAACTTTTGCAAATATTAAGATGAGATAAGACTTCAAATTCATTTTATGATGCCAGACTCCAAATAAAATACAAAAAGAAAATCAAGTATGAGCAGTATTCCTGATATACTTAATCACTTGATCATTTGACTTCTCGTTGATCATTGATTTGCTCTCCAGTAACATCTCAATACATCCTGCTAGATAGTCCAAGGGCATCTACCCGCTCCAGGAACATAAAGGATGTGAAAGTCTTTAACAAAATACTATCAAATTGATTTCAACTACTCATGAAAATGAATTTTTAATTAGGAAGAGAGGCTTAACATATACAACCAATACATGATATGATGTGCCATGTAACAGAATAAAGGATTTAAAATATATTATAATCATACTAGTTGTAAAAAAAATTAATAATTCAATATATTGACCAATAATTTAATAACATATTGTTACTACATGTAGTAATGTAAGCCAACATATTGGTTCAATGTGAGAACTTGAGGATGTCGTTCTTAGGATCACCTGGATCACCCCAGTGTGACTTAACCCTTGTATTATCTCTCCAGCCCAACTGTTTTTCTTTTCTTTCAAATATACTATTTTAGCATAGCTATTTTTCTTCAAATCTGAAATATTTTTTCTTTAAAATTTCTTACAGTACTTTCTTTCTCTTCCCAATTCTGTCTTTCATCACATTCACAGTTTGAATGTGATGAAAGGTGGACAATATAGTATGATACTTTCTTCTGTGTGATATTTTTCATATATTATTTGTATTTTATTAGTGTTTTACTCAGTTCTGTATTGGTAAGCCTATGTAGCATTTGTATTCCTTGTATGTAGGTACACACCAGTTCTAGAGGTTTTGTTTTTCTTTTTATTTTGCATAGTTCTCTTCTAAATGAATTAAAAGTTTTCAAGCCTATACCCTGACAGCAATTAATGCTCACTGACATTTAAATATCAATGGTTTCTTAAGAATAAATGCTACATACTGTATCAGTGGGGTGGAACAATTTATCCACAATACATTTACTCAGCTATCAGAACTCTTGACATTTTTACCAGGTGGTACTTTTGAGTTTAATTTTTGTAATGTTTCTGTACTCTGCTCAGCTTTTCTGTGTCCCATAAGTAAATCAATAGAAGCATATCTTGATGCATTTGTCAGCTAAATCTCATGAAAGTTTTCCCAATAAAAAACTTCCCTACATATGCTTTTACTATATTTTTTCATCTTTTATTATTTCTCTATCTTTTAAGGATGTACAATTCTCAGTTTGTCTGCAGCTACATGATTCCTAAAATAATATAGCAATAGAGCATAGAGCCAAGGAACTACCTTTCTGAGGACAACATAAAACAAATTAAAATTGCATTCTGAGCTTAAAGAATTAATTGACCTATCAAGTTAGAAAAAAAATAATCTGGGGTCAGCATCTAATGATTTGCAAGCCTATAATTATTTTGGTTTTGGGGATTTTGTATCTATGCTATGTCTTTTTAGGTCTTTTTATTATCTAACAGTTGTGTTTATAAAAATTTTCACTTGTCAGGGCTATTTTGGCTGATTCAGAAGTAGGAGATAATGTATTTAAGCAAACAAACCATAAGGATAAATTTTTTATAGAATAAAATATTGTTGATGCTCTGAATTATTGAAAAATGTCCTTTAGTGAAGTCGATGTAAAGTATAAAATATCATTTGATAAACCTTGCAGTTTAAGAAACAGACCTACACATTTTTAGTCAAACAATTGCTCAGTACTGCTGATCACTTGATCACTTGAATCCCGTTATTCAATGATTTGCTCGAGCGGGCACCAGTAACATTTCCATTGGACCCTATCACGTGCCAATGTAGCCCAATGGCATCTGGTTGATTCAGGAATATGAAGAGCCTCAAACCATTCCTTCAGGGTCTTTACAAGGAAGTCTGACCATCTTGTAGGTGGGCGGCCACGTGATCTTATGACATCCTGTGGGATCCAGTCGGTAATGGCTCTAGTCCAGCGGTTGTCTCCAAATCGCATTACATGTCCAGCCCATCTTATTTTCGATGCCTTGGCAAACGAGACAGCATCCCTGATTCTGGAATAGCGACGGAGGTCAGAACTCCGGATTCCTTCTCTCACTTGAGTGAGGCATGCTATTCCAAGCATAGCTCTTTCGATTCCTCTCTGGGAGACCCAAATAGCATTCTCATCCTGCTTTCGTAGGGCCCAGGTCTCTGAGGCATATGTTAATGCAGGGAGAACGGTAGAGTCAAAGAGATGTGCCCGGAGCCGGAGGTTCTTTGTCCTTTTAGCTATTTCTTCGATGCCTTTGAAGGCATTCCATGCCGCTCTCTTCCTCCTGCGCAGCTCAGGTTTTAGGTCGTTCATCATGTTGATTTCTCGATCTAGGTACACATAACTGCTGCATTCAGAGATGTTTGTTCCATTGAGAGTGAATGAGGCCTCTAGAACTAGCTCATTCTTCATGAACATAGTTTTCTTTAGATTCAGCTGTAGACCTATCTTTCCACATTCTCGGTCAAAGTTAGCCAGCATTTGTGCTGCTTGGCTAATGTTTGGTGTTATTAGAACGATGTCATCAGCAAAGCGGAGGTGGTGTAGTTGCCGACCATCTATCTTCACTCCCATTCCTTCCCATTCTAATTGTTGCATGATGTTCTCGAGGGTGGCGCTGAAGAGTTTTGGTGAAATGGTATCACCCTGTCGAACCCCTCTTTTCACATTAATGATCACTTCTTTGTAGAATGGTGAGATCCTGGTGGTGAATCCGTAATACAGCTCACGAAGGATCTTGACATTTTTACCAGGTGGTACTTTTGAGTTTAATTTTTTGTAATGTTTCTGACTAAAATTGACTAAAATAGGAGTACATAACAATGCCATCTGTCACTAACATTTATTCCAAATACTAGTTGATCCCCTCATATTGTATGTAATTGACCTATTCATTCAAGTGGTAAATTTCATGTGCTTGATTCAATTATACCACTTTGCCATTCTTTTCTAGTCATCACATAGCTAATTTCTTTCTGCCATGACAGTTTTTCATCAGAAAAGATTAAAATTTCCATCATTCGACTACCATTCTCCTCTTTATTCTGAACAAAGTTTCAAAATAGACACATCTGATCCTCAGAATTAAGTCAAATTTTTATATTACAAAAATAGCTTTATTTTTCTTCCAGATTAATAGAAATAATTTTCCATACCCAACTTTGGTATTCAAATTAGCGAAAAATAATTAGTAATGAAACAACAAAAAATTTGAAGATACTCAATGACATTTTGATAAATGGTCCAAATACAAATAGCATTCTAAATATTAAATTGAAATAAAAAAGGAATGCTCAAAGTTAATTTGTAGAAATGCATTTGTATTTTTATTTCCTCATGGGATTATGTACAATTGACTCTCATTAAAACCAATGAAATATCTCCTCTAGGTTCTCAGTGAGAATTAGAATCCAACATTTGTAAAGTTTACTAATGGTAAAGACAGCCATGGCATAGAATGGTTTGGATGTTACCAACCACTTCAAAGGACTATTTATTTAAGTGCTGTAGATGTTCCATATATTAGAGAAGCTAATCATCACTTACAATTCAAATTGCTGGAACTGCAACAAAAGATAAGCATCTCATTGTAATATGCTGCTTAAAAATCCTTAGGAGAGACTCACTAATTCCCTCTTATTTCTGAGAGTATTGATGGCTAACCTTTTTCAGATTAGTCTTTCTTTAGTTAATTTGCCTGAGCTTAAGTGAACAATTTTTTCCAAGATTAAATATCACCCCCATATGGTCTCCTAATCACTGCCAGGAATAATTCCTCAGCGAAGAGCCAGGAGTAACTGTCACCAGGTGTGACCCAAAAAAGACTCAAGAAATCTGAAGAGTCATCCCATATATAAAATTTCCTAAAGAATCATTGAAAGTCTAGCAGTAATTGCATTATAGTCACCTTCTTTTCCTGTTCAATATTATTATGACCATCTTTCTGACAATATTATGAGAGCATCAATAAATTTCATGTACCCCCCACGAAAAGCTAGAGTAATCCTTGGGAAAAAGTAGATGAGAGACATCACCTTTCCCAACTTTAAACTATACTACAAAGAAGCAGTAATTAAAACAGTATGGTATTGGAATACACACAGATCAGTAGACTAAAGGTGTAGAGCTGATTATAATAAGACACTCTTTCAAATATATGACCACTTCATCTTTGATAAGGGATCAAGAAATGTGAAGTGCTGCAAGGAAAGCCTATTAACAAGTGGTGCTGAAGAAACTGGGCAGCTACATGTTAAAAAAGAACTCATATCTCTAACACCATGCACAAAAATCAGATCAAAATGAATTAAAGACCTCAACATCAGACCTGAATCCATAAGGTACATGGAAGAAAAGGTAAGCAAAACTCTCCACAACATTGAAGCCAAACATATCTTCTAAGATGAAAAAACCCACTAACCAATCAAGTGGAAGCAAAGATAAACAAATACTACATTAAACTAAGAAGCTCTACACCTCAAAATAAACAGTGACCAAGATACAAAGACCACTCATGGAATGGAAAAAATTATTCACCCAATATCCATCTGATAGGGGTTAATGCCAAAGATAACCAAGGCACTGGTAGACCATTACAAAAAAAAACCATCAACCCCATGAAAAATTGGGAGAAGAAATTAACAGAAACAGAAACTTCCTCAAAGAAGACATTCAAATGGCCAAAAGGCACATGAAAAAATGCTCTTCATCACTAATCATTAGTGAGATACAAACCAAAACAACAATGAGATATCATCTCACACCACAGAGATTGGCATACATCCAAAAGAATAAGAACAATCAGTGCTAGTACAGATATGGGGATAAGGGACTCTTCCTTCATTTTTTATGGCAATGCTGATTGGTTCAAACATTTTGGGATGTCTGAACAGCAATATGGGCATTCCTGAAAAAGCTAGAAATTGAGCTCCCATTTTACCCATCAATATCACTCCTGGGAATATATTCTGGGGCCCAAAACACACAGCAGAAACACCATCCATCTGCCTTCTATGTTCATTGCAGCACTATTTACAATAACCAGAATCTTGAAACAACCTAAGAGCCTGAGAACAGATGCCAGATAAAGAAACTATGGTACATCTATGTTGGAGGACAGGTTTAGCTAGTTTGGGAGCTTTGTTGTTTTTCCCATTCCCAGCTTAATCTATTTAAACCAAGGTTCATTCTAATGAGACCTCTCTTCTATGTAAACACTGTTAGAGGGTGTGGCAGTTACAGAAGTCACCTTGACTGAATAACTTCTGACTTATTCATCTACTAAGACTTCTATGTTTTCTACATTGGGCACAGCTCCTCTCTATACCCACTGCACCCAGCGTGGGACAGTTAGAATTTACCAGGAGACTATCATCCTGGCTACATTGAGACTATAGGAAGACTATAGGAAGGATCATACTAGTTTGCTCTCAAGCAGGCGAGTGTGACCCTTTCAGTACACAAGAACAAGATACTCAGAATCACCCTGGTGCAGATAATAATAAGAAGGACTTTGTGGGTACCATCTGGATTACATGAAGCTCATGAAATTAAGATGTATTACTTTATATCAGCCCTCTCTCTCCAGTGTTTTACATAAGAGATAATTTCGGTAGGAAGGATTAGACCTTGGCTAACCTTTGTTTATACCTACAATAGGGTGTGGCACTACACTCTGTTTAGAGTTCTTTGTTTACATGACCTTCCCGGTTGGATTACTTTGATGTATATAAGGGGACTGACTTGAGGCCCCTTCACTTTGGGCCTTTTAGCTTTCAGCTTTTGGCTTCTGCGGCTTTTGGCTTTTGGCTTTTTGCTCTTTGACCTTTTGCTCCTTCTTCTGGGTAGAACTCATCTCGGGTGAGATCCTCTCTCTCTTTGGTGGGAAACTTAGGCTCTTTTGTATGGTCTAAGTTCAGACCAGAGCTAGAGATTGCTCATTATATTAGATTGCTGTGGAAGAGTTTTTGTACTATTAAAAGCCTTTTTGGAACTGCACCGGACTCATGAGTTTTCATCTGTTTCCCGGTGTCCTCTGAGGTAGAAGAGAACTTCAGTCCTGACACTGTCGGGGACCCTGGCGGTGTTCCCGACACATCTACACAATGGAATACTGTTAGGATTAGTGGAACTTTTCAGAACACAATGGAATACTGTCAACTGTTAGGAAACATTAAGTCATGGAATTTGCCTATAAATGGATGGACATAGAAATTATCAGGCTGAGTGAAATGAATCAGAAGGAAAAGGGCAGATATAGAATGACTGCATTCATTTGTGGGATATAAAAACAATAGAATGAGACTGCTATCCAAGGTCAGGCAAAACAGGCCAGGAGGACTTACCCAGGATTGAAGTCTACCACAAAGGTGTGGGGAGAGGAAGGTAAGCAAGATAGGGAAGGGATCAACTTAACAATAATAGTTGGGAATAGTGATGCTGAACTGGAACTGAGTATGAAAAATAGGTAAAGAAATATACATGTAAGACTTCCATGTCTTGTTTTGCAAAACAAAATGCACAAAAAGGAGAGACAAAGTGAGAGAGACAGAACATTGCTGGCCATAGAGGCAGGTTGTGGAGTGTGGGTGGGAAGGAAAGGTGACACATTGGTGTTGGGAAAAGTGCACTGGTGGAGGGATGGGTGTTGGAACACCATATGACTGAAACCCAATCATGCACACTTTTGTAGTTGCACGTTGGTTCAATTTAAAACAAAGTCTAAATAATACTATTTTATTGCATCAAAAATACATTGTGGGGATACATATGATAACCTTTCAGTATCTCTATTGCAAACCATAATGCCCAAAAGGAGAGAGAGAGACAGAGAGAAATAACGTTCCTGTCAAAGAGACAGGCTGGGTGAGGGAGGGGGTCAGACACTGGGGACATTGGTAGTGTGGAAAACACAGTGATGCTGGTGAAAGCATGGGTGGTGGAACATTATATAACTAAATCCCAACCATAGCAACCTGTAACTGTGTATCTCACTGGGATTCAGTAGAAAAATAAATAAATTTAAATTGTTGCATGATACTTGTAACCTAACTGTCTGAAATCCACAAGTTTATAACACCTTGAGCTATGGCAGTGATGTAAAATAAAAAATACATACAGGTAAACTAAGGCTAAGACCATTACACACAATACGGTAGCTACCATAACAGCAAAAATTGTAGCTCATTGTGTATCTGCTGAAATAGCATACAAATATAGCAAATATATTAGAAATAATATATAAAGAATCCAGGATTAAGGCCTTTTTTTAAAATTTGGACCACAACCAGCAGTGTTCAGGACTTTCAATTGGCTCTGAACTGAAAGATCACTCCTCGTGGGCTCAGGAGAACTTATGTGATGTCAACTCATGTCAGTCACTTGCAAGAAATGTGTCCAACCCACTGCATTTTTTCTCCAGCCCTATCTGGAACAATTCAGCATCTGCTCCCCACATGTTTCAGGAATTCCTAAGGAATGAGCTAATGAACACCACCTAAGCATTGATTAGTCATAGATTGTACAGCATAATTTATTACACAAATTAAATCCATTATATCCAAATAATTGCATTTAGTTGTTTCACTGATTTGAGATGCTGACAAACCAAAAGCTCCCCCATTCATGGATTGAAAAACTGATAAATTATCATTATACCTGTCCAAATAATTATTCACATCCCATATACTCAAAAAAAATTCACTGTATAAGGAGTAGAGAGTAAACCCACCAACCATTACATGGTAACATTAAGCACAAACAGCTATATGTTAGATAGCTCTAAATATGGATTCAAAGATATCATCTCTAGGAGTTCAGTGTGTTACTTTTTTTGGAGTGCTTTACTCAGTCATGCTCAGGGTGTCCCTGTGAACTACTCTTGCTGATGTGACCTTAACTATGAGGACTTGATAGTACAATTCCAGGCCTAGTGACAAAGTATTAGTTAAGCTCAGCGGTACTGGGTGACAGCAGAGTGACCGTGGTGGTGCAGGAAGGGGCAAAATTCAAAAATTCTAAATTCAAAATTTAGAAATTCAAAATTCTAGGACTAAATTCAAAGCCTAGATTATTCAACGCAATTACTCCCTGGCCATTTAACTATCTTTCCAGAATCATTCAGTTTGATGTTAATCAAACTTATGGTTTGGGATTGTGCTAATTAATGCATTTGTGCTAAAAATGTTGAATTATTATTCTAAAGATGAATTTTAGGTTTCTATTTTTTAATATTTTAGTGAAAAGAAAAAGCAGACTTAAAATTTTGTATGTGAATTGCATTCTTATGTGAGCACTTTGTAATTTTTGTATTTATACATATATTTAATGCATGTGTGTAGAATTACATTAAACCTTGAATATACCAAAAGAGTGAAGTAAAGACCTGGAGCTTATGTCGATATTTTATATTTTATATAAAATTAGAAAGGACTACCATAGTTTGATGCTGCCTCATCTGGTGTGTATATGTTGAGGACTGTTATGTCTTCTTGGTGTATTGCTGTCTTTGATTATTATACAATTACCATAATTATCTTTCATTATTTTTAAGTCTATGTTTTGATATAAGTATGGTTGTATAAGCCTTTTGAACTTTGTTTAGTGACTGTAAAATGCTTTTCCAGTCTTTTATTTTGAGTCTGGGTTTATCACATTGGTTCAGATGTGTCTCTTATAATCATTAAATTTTCTGATCTATCCAGCTATTATCTTTAAATTGGTAAATTCAAACCACTGATATCTAATAAAATTATTAAATGAAGCTATTTACTACCAAGAAATTAGAGGAGTGATGAAGGGATTACTCTTAAATCAACACATATAAATTAATGATGTTGTTACCCATAATGACAAATAAGCAAGAAATTATGAGGAAGGAAAATTAATTTTTCTTTATTATTAAAAGAAGAACATAAAACACAAACCCATAATAAATAGAATTTGAGCTTCAATTCTGTGATTGGTTAAAATTTTACTACTGAAAATGACAGTACATTTTATGATAGTTATTTAATCATATAGTCTCACTTATCCCTAATTTTCAGACTTTGTTTGTTCTTTTGAGCATTTTTTAAACTGTAATTTTAAAGTGCACTATTTAAGGAGATTAATCTTGTTGCCTCCACTATATCATTAAGGAAACACTAAGAAGATTAAATCAAAGTCTTGCCTGCCCCAGGAACTTCCCCATATAAAGGAAGAATGAAAAGTAAAGCCAAATGCAAAGTAAACTAAGGATAAAGTAAAAATATAATATAGGCACAGATTGCTATTTTAGCAAAGGCAAGTGGAAAATTCTGGCAATAAGAGAAGGAATTACTGTCCATATAATCAAGATGTAGAAAGGATTCCAGATAAAGAATGAGGAATTAGATCAAAGAGTCATAAATATAAGGCAGATTCTAGAATAATAGAGGGAAAAGCAGTTAAAAGATGAGATTACAGTGGTAGAAAAAATAAACAAAATAGCCATTACAATAAATACCAGTTTTCATGTTTTTTAATCTAAATTACAATTTCAAATAATAAATAACGATGGCTACAAATCAACCTGGTCACTAAATCAAACACAATAAACTGATACAATCCATCTCTTAAGTACTTGATCTCTGAGTGCCTTGTTAGTGCATGATATCATCCATCCCTGAATTCCTGTTAAATTGAGAATTATGAGGCCTGGGTTCCTCTCCATAAGTAAAACCCAATTATAGCACTCCAAAGTCAACTTTAACTTAAAGGTAAAATGCTGGTTTGAGGTTCAATTTTGCCTTAAGGTGTCTTATAGCTCCAAGTATCTGATTCTTTGAACTTAGTTTTAACCATCAAAGAAAATCCACTGAAAGGAAATATGGTTGGGGCTGGCATGACCATACAGTGGGTAGGGTATTTGCTTTGTATGCAGCCCATCAGGATTCAATCCCCAATACCCCAGATGTTCCCCTGAGCACCACTAGAAGTAATTCATGAATACAAAGCCAGAGGAAATCCCTGAACTTTACTGGATTGGACCCAAAATCCCCTAATTTTTAAAAAATTGCTCTTTAAAGGTTTTTTAGAGAAATCAAAAGACAGGAATGCTGAGGTCACATGGAGAAAACACTGAATGAGAGTTGAAAATGCTCTAATTATTATAAAGTTAACATTTTCAATTAAATGTCATCTCTTTCTATATGCAGATTTCCCCAAGCAATCTGCATATTCAAAGTCTTTTAAAAAAGTGTTTGGCATTGGCAAATTTCCATTTTAATCTGTAATTTCTGTTTTTGGAACTTTGATAAGCAAGTTTGCTAAAGGTTTATAACTCATTTTTGTAAAAAGTAGTAAAAGAAAGGCATTAACTTAGGAGTGAGATTTATCTGCTTTTTAACCTGATTCTATGACTTTTCAGCAACAAGGTCTTGGGCAAACACTATAACTGCTAAGTCAAGAATCTGCAATATGTATCAATAAAAATGGTAAAACCACAACTCTGCTTTACAGTAAGAACTGCAAGGGATACTCCACAACAGAACACACCAGGCAGAGATGAGCACTCTACAAATGGCCACTACTTAGCATTTTATACTGATGGCTGCAAGAAACTGTAGGAAGCTCCAGGCTAAAATAATGATAAATCTCCTCTTAAATTTGAGATCTTTGAAAATAATTTTAAAAATAGAAATTTCAAAATGCAAGTTTAGAGACTAACCATAAAGATCTAACTGTTCTTTTTTTTTCCTCTATATAATCAGTGTATAATATAATACACTGATTTCAAATCTTTGGAAGTTTTTTGACTGGAAAGTCCTCTATTATTGCTATGTGCTAGAGGATTTTTCTCACATATGGATGTTTGTTTCTTTTTCTTTTCTTTTCTTTTTCTTTTTTTTTTCTTTTTTTGGGTCACACCCGGCAATGCTCAGGGGTTACTCCTGACTCTGCACTCAGGAATTACTCCTGGCTGTGCTCAGGGGAACATATGGGATGCCAGGGATTGAACCCGAGTTGGCTGCATATAAGGCAAACACCCTCCACGCTGGACTATTGCTCTGGCTCTTGGATGTTTGTTTCAATGAAGGATATATTCCAATACCCTACTCTTTCTCTCTGCCTCTCATGTCTCTCATCATCATCATCATCATCATCATCTCTCTCTCTCTCTCTCTCTCTCTCTCTCTCTCTCTCTCTCTCTCTCTCCTTTCTCTGTTTTATGAGTCTGACCCAGCTGTGCTCAGGACTTCCTGCTGCATTACTTCTGCAGAACCAGAAGACCATATGTGTGCCTGGAGATCACACCTGGGTCTACAATGTCCAAGGCAAGGGCCTCAAATGCTGTACTATCTTTTTTGGCCCCTATCTCTCTTTTTCTTAAAATGAGTATATACTGGAATCCAGGATAATAAGGCCATAGCATGATGCCATTAGACTTACAGACAAAGAACATGATGGCTTTTAGGTTTTATATTACATGAAAATTCTCATACAGAAAACCCTAATTCCTGAATAATCGATCATTATTCAGAAGAGATTATTCCTCTAGTTTCATATGTGGTAGCAATTAATCAACTCAATTATCTAAACAATTAGTAAAGATTAAACTATATATGATATCTTAATCTTAAAATGTTGGTGTTCAAAATATCATGCTTTATATGAAAATGTCTTTTCAGTCATTTGTGTGTAGTAGATACTTTGAAGAGAGCATGAAATCAGAGAAAAAAGAAGAAAAATAATAAAAAGATTAAATTACTTGCCTCCGAGTATATTGTCCAATAGGATGAATGAGACATTTCCTAAAAAGGAAGGGCAGGGTAAGATTAATAGTAATAATAATCCAGTGAGTGGAACTGGGAATAAATGGCAAGACAGGCAAAGGAAGAGATCCTATCAGACCACGTGATCCAAAACTCACAGGACCAGAGAAAGAACTCAATAATCTGAGTAAACACAAAGAATGCATGGTTTGCAGTTTGTCCTGACATGCAGTATGTTCTGCCCATGTGGTCCCGTGAGCATTACCGGGAGTAACACCCAAACACAGAGCATTCATGTACTACAGGTATTTTCAGTGCTTCCACCAACAACGAAAGAAAATGTTTACAATTCTAGTAGGATTTGAACTTGATCTAAATGATGTTGGAGTTGTGGCAGATGTTAAAGAGAGAGAAACGGGACGCAAGACAGGTAAACAGGACGGCAGAACCTGCAGCATGACTATCTAGAGAAGCTTAAGTTGCAAAATAAATTTTTACCTAAAACCAGGACAGCTAATTAATTAAGCATTCTGGAACTTTCAGCACACAAACCAATCTAAAGGAACTTGAAACAAAGCCAAGAATTTGTAGAGATTCAGACATACTCATAAACAATCTACTCAATTTCACACAGAGGGATCAGAAGACTTAAGAGAATATTTTTTTCAGACTCTGAAAAATCTTACCCCAATAATTATAATCTGACCTAAAAGACAAAATTATTTCATTGTTATGGAAAGTGTAGTAACATGAGCTTATCTAAAAATATATAAAATGTGTGTTAAAATCTTTCCACAAATTAGATATGAAACAAAATGAGCAGATAAAAGTGTTTGGATAGAGCAGGACATGCTCTATCCAAAAGTATGCCTGCCTACTACAAAACTAAAGCACATAATATTTTGAAATGTTCTCATCTTTTTTTCTTTATTTTCTAATTTTTTTTCCTTCATCTTCAGTCAGATATTTTTTAGAAGTACTCTAACTAAAGAACTTTCTAAGAATGTGGTTTCCTTCAGCCAATCTTAAAAAGGGGACTTGCTTTACAAATAAATATGTTCTTTAAAGAAAATTTCACAAGTCTTCTCTTAAATAACAGGGTATTTTTTCTTTCTAACTTTGTCATGTTGACATCAAGAGCAAAGGATTTTTTAATTTTTTTTTCCAGCTTAAAGCAACTCAGCTGGCTGTCTCTTATATAGTTTATTTCAAAGTTATGAGACAAATGAAAGAGCTCTATTTAGGCTAATTTCCTTCTCCAAGGACAATCTGAGGGAATTTTGCCTGGAAACAATGGGCAGTGCCCACATAAGACAATGTCCACTAACTCGAGGGCAAGAAAATGAGTGTGCCCATGCTGAAACAATCCATCTGTAACCTGCTGTTTTAATTACTGAGAACTGCAGTACAAATGACACAAATAACATAACGTTATAGCTTAAGGAGGAGGAAATTATCTTAATTGACCTTGGAAGAATCTCTGTCCTAAAACAGGTAGGATGACTCTGTCCTGAAATAGGTGAAGTATATTAGTTTTCACAGGTAGCGTTAATTTTATTCTAATTAGCATCTTACTGATAAGTTGATAGTAAACAATGTCATAATAATATATCTTATGAGACTAACAAACCAGTCAATTAATTATTTGTAACTTTATTATTACTGATTCTACTCATTAGTTTTCTTATTTCTTCTATGATAAATTTTGCATTTATAGTTTAAAAGCTTCAACACTTACACTTTAATCCTTTTTATTCAACCCACAATTAAAATTTCTGTCTCCAGTTTTCATGCTTTGAGAGTATGTATAAGTCTTGTTACAGCATTATTCAAAAAATAATAAATGAGAAAAATAACTTTATATAGACATTAAGTTGTACTATTTAACATCACTTGTAATCAAGGGTCAGAGATCTCTTCCTGAACATAGAAAATAAACATTCCAAACTGTGTTAGTTTCAGTCTTGGTTACTACTAGTTGACTCTGCTGCAGCACAAACGTAATCACCAACAATAAACAGAGTGGCTTTATTCAAATAAAATTTACAACAAAAGCGAGAGCCAACTACATTTGGTGGTGCCAGTAATGGTTTGCTGATTCCAGACAGAGATAATAAATAATCAGCTTATAGATATAAAGATCCTTTGAAATTAAATCAACTATGAACAGAAAGAAAAGAAGTGCAATTGAAGGCTTTGTTCCAATGTATTTTATATGTTTTTCTTATGAATAGGACAAACTTATCAAATTGTCACTGCTTCTGCAAAACTTATTAACTTATCCTCACCATAATGTCAATCTCCTCATGCAACATTGACATTCTAAGGGCATGAAGTTTACAACATGAGATATTTCATAAATACTGGTTAGCAAGTAAAGTGATACTAAAAACAAAAGCAAGTCTATTTCAAAGCCCTGAGCAGTAGAAGCGAAACTCACCAAGTCCTTTTTAACCTCTGCGTTGAAAGTTCAGTCCATGTAGTCACTCGTTGCTATAGCCCAAGGAACAAAGTGGATAAGGTTGACTGCCTCAAAAAAAGGCACTGATAGATGAGATCAAATATGTTCAATCTGTATTTGTAGTTGGGTGACTTGAGGCTTATCAGAGAAAATGACTCTTTTCCTCAGCTTTCCATCTCAAACATTAACACAACTCAAGCGCCTGAGGAGATAGTCATTACTCTCTCTCAACAGGTACTTAACCTAGTAATAAATAATACCCGTGTTTTCTTTTGTAAAAAGAAAAGAGCTTTAAGTGAGAGTGTGAAGATGAAATCAGTTGTCCTCAATAATTTCTAAAGAAGATTTTATTTAAATTACATATCAAGCAATTCTGAAAGAATAACAAATTTGTTTTATTTTATTATCCTAAAATTATATGATCTAGAGAGCCAATAAAACATGGATTATGGGGGCCAGAGAGATAGCACCAGAGAGGTAGGGAGTTTGCCTTACACAAGGCCTACATGTTCAACCCTCAGCATCCTATATGGTCCCCTGACCACTGCCAGGAGTAATTTCTTAGTGCAGAGACAGGAGCAACCTCTGAGCATCAACAGGTGTGACCCTAAAAAAAAAAACATGGAATACTCTTAGTGCAACATCTTGATTTGAAGTTTACATGTTCTCCTTAAGTGTACTTTTCCTCCTGATGGTAGAAAACTGAGGAGTGAAGTGATGGTTAAACCCTTAGGAGATCACCATTGCATGTCACAGGTTCAAGCCCCAGCAACGCTCCCAGAGCACATAGTCAGGAGTAGCCCCTGAACACTGCCAGGTGGAGCTAACTTAAAGAACGTTACTATTTATGTGATTGTTTCAGTTCCTCTTTAGATCTTTCAGCTCTTCCTTCATTCCAACACCAATCCAGGAGCTGAGAATATGGTGAAAAGTTAACGGTTTAGAAAAGAATTAAATATGTAAAGATTGGTTTTAAAAACTAGTTTTTGGTTATATTTTTAGTGGGATCTTTTTTCCATTCTCCTAAAACGGAAAATGATAGAAATTCAGTATGACTGAGCATAATTGCAGGGAGCCAGAGAAGCAAAAAACCTGAGGAGGTCAATGGGCAACCCTTACCGGTGACCTCACCGAGACTCTGCACAAGGTGAGACAATGAGAGGCAAGATAAGGCCGAATTAATGGAGGAAAATTAGCTGAGATGAACTAAGACTGCTTCAGAGCTGCAATCTGTTTTGTTTTCAAGTTTTATTTAAACAAGGATCCAAAATGAAACTTTGCAGGAAGCTAAAATATCAAACTCTAAAATCTAGTATGTTCTTTCTTAAAATCTCATACAATATCCAAAACAAAGACAACAGTGGCTCTATTACTAGAAGACTAGCAAATGTCTCTGGGCACACTAATTGGATTGTGTAAGTCCCTTCTACTTAGAGCAATATTCCTATGATCACAAAATATAATTAAAATTGTATTGTCTTCTTTCTCTTATGAATGATTGTGTAATACATCTTTGATTCCTGTCTTACAGAAACATTAAACACACAAACATTTCACTGAATATGCCCACCATGACCATATTCCAACTTCTTCCAAGTCATGCATGCCTCATTCTTCACTGACCTATTCTCAGGCCAACTGCCAGAAAGAGAGAAGGAGAGAAAAAGGTCACTAGAATGGGAGCTGGCTGGATAATTTTAGGAATACTTTTTAAAGTTGTGCTATAAAGTTATTTAAAAGCTGTTTTTTAGTTCATTGTAAGAAGTCCTTTTTTGGCTGAACCTGAAATCTCTTTCTTGGTCATGCTAATATTAAAATAATTAGGAATATCTCAACATTAGTTCTTTACATTCAGCATGCAACAATGTTGGATTTATTTCCTGATTTCATTGTATATGTAGCAAGCAAAAAAAAACTCATCTTGTGTAACAAGTCCTGGTTCATTTCTCTATTTATCATTCTATATTGTGTTACCTTCTCGAATGCCTCAGGGTGTACTTCATTCACAGTTCATTCACCTCCTTAAAACATTGCCCTCTACCCACCAGCACTTCTCCAAGCTATATTAACCAATACCATTCCTGTGAGGGGAGCTGTGTATCTTCCTATGCCTACTTCTTATATAAGATTTTTAGTGACAGTAATTCCCTGAGATAGTTATCACCTTCTGAGTCCCTATAGGCCTTGTTCTGATCAAGTTTCTCATGTAGAGTTATTAAGTTGCATTGTATCATATTTTTTTGCATTTTTTTTCCTCAACTAAACTATGAATTTCTTCAGAACAGTGAACAGCAATGATTGTAACTTTTATGCATGCCATAGCTTAAGACTATGACACACATAGAGTAGGCCCTCCAAAACATAAGATGTAGTTGACAGAGCAATAGCACAGCAGGTGGGGCGTTTGCCTTGCATGCGGCCGGCCCATGTCAGCCTGGATTCCATCCCCGGTATACCATATGGTCCTCCGAGCACCGCCAGGAGTAATTCCTGAGTGCAGAGCCAGGAGTAACCCATGAGCATCGCCAGGTGTGACCCAAAAAGCAAAAAAAAAAAAACAAAAAACCCATAGATGTAGTTAAATAAAAGTTCAAAGTACCAGTGAAATCTGATCATCTTTACAGAAATTTTATGCAGATTATAGTATCCTAAATTATTGTTCCAGATTATATTTTATAGAAAATCTTTTTTATTTCTTTTTTACAAGGCAAAATAGTTTTTATTGAAAACAATTACTAAGAGAAGTGTGAGAGGAGAAAAAAAGGAAAATTCTTGCCAAGAGATAAATATATGCAAGAGATAATAAATACTTCTCCAGAGTGGAAAGAACAGAGGAGAGAAAAGAAATATGTGTTCAAGAGAGAACATGGACTTTTTATTTTTTTTATTTTTTTAAAGTATTTTATTATACCACAGTGAGATATACAATTACAAAGATATACAATTAAAAAGTTCATATTTGGATTTTGGTCATACAGTGTTCCAGCACCCATCCCTCCACCAGTGCCCATCTCCCACCACCAATGTCCCCAGTTCCCCCCCCCACCCCAGCCCGCCTCCATGGTAGGTTCTTTATTTCTTTCCGTTTCTCTCTCTTTCTCTTTTCCTTCCCCTCCAGACTATGGATTACAGAACATACATGAAAAGGTTGTCATGTGTATCTTTTTGCCTCTATTTAATGCTCAGTTCTAGGTTGGCATTAGTACCCTCGACAATTGTTAGCACACTATTCCATTTTCTGTCTTACCTAGCCTCTGACTCCCACACGTTTGTGATGATTTCCACCATTGACAAGACCTCCTGATATATGTTTCACTTGATCTTGGATATTGGTATCATCTATGTACACATATATTTATGTGGTGCAAATAAATGCAGTCATTCTGTATCAGTCTCTCTCCTTCTGGCTAGTTTCGCTCAACATAATCTTCTCCATGTCCATCCATTTATAGGCAAATTTTATGACTTCATTTTTCCTAATAGCTGCATAATATTCCATTGTGTAGATGTACCAAAGTTTCTTTATCCAGTCATCGATTTTCGGGCAATCTGGTTGCTTCCAGATTCTGGCTATTGTGAATAATGCTGCTAAGAACATAAAAGAAGGGATGGTGTTTCCGCTGCATATTTTTGGTTTCCCAGAGTAGATTCCCAGGAGTGGTATGGCTGGGTCAAATGGGAGTTCAATTTCTAGTCTTTGGAGGAATGTCCATATTGTTTTCCAGAAAGGCTGTACCAGCCGGCATTCCCACCAACAATGGATGAGTGTCCCCTTTTCCCCACATCCACGCCAGCACTTGTTGTTCTTGCTTTTTTGAATATATGCCAGTCTCTGTGGTGTAAAGTGGTATCTCATTGTTGTTTTGATTTGCATCTCTCTGATGATTAGTGATGGTGAGCATTTTTTCATATGTTTTTTTGGCATTCGAATTTCTTCCTTGCTGAAGTTTCTGTTCATTTCTTCTCCCCATTTTTTGATGGGGTTGTTTGTTTTCTTCTTGTAAAGTTCTACCAGTGCCTGATATATCCTGGATATTAACCCCTTACCAGATGGGTATTGGGTGAATATTCTTTCCCATTCTGTGGACTGCTTTTTGTATCTTAGTCACTGTTTCTTCTGAGGTGCAGAAGCTTTTTAGTCTCAGGAAGTCCCATATGTTTATCTTTTCTTCTAGTTGCTTTGTTAGTGATGTTTCACCTTTGAAGATGCCTTTAGCTTCAATGTCGTGGAGGGTTTTTCCTATATTTTCTTCAATGTACTTTACGGATTCAAGTCTGATATTGAGATCTTTAATCCATTTTGATCTGATTTTTTGTGCATGGTGTTAGACACAGGTCCAAATTCATTTTTTTACATATCGCTGCCCAGTTTTCCCAATACCACTTGTTGAAGAGGCTTTCCTTACTCCATTTTGGACTCTTTGTACCTTTATCAAAGATTAAATGATCATGTGTTTGAGGTTGGGTGTCAGGATACTCAATTCTATTCCATAGGTCCACAGGTCTGTTTTTATTCCAAAACCACGCTGTTTTAATTACTACTGCCTTGTAGTACAGTTTGAAGTTGGGAAAGGTGATGCCTCCCATCTTCTTTTTCCCGAGGATTGTTTTAGCTATCCTTGGGGGTTTATTGTTCCATACAAATTTCAGGAGTGTTTCGTCAATTTCTCTGAAAAATGTCATGGGTATCCTTATAGGAACTGCATTAAATCTGTGCAGAGCTCTAGGGAGTATTACCATTTTGACAATGTTGATTCTCTCCATCCATGAGCAGGGAATATATTTTCATTTCCGTGTGTCCTCTTTTATCTCTTGGAGCAGTGTCTTGTAGTGTTCTTTGTACAGGTCCTTTACACACTTGGGTAAGTTGATACGTAGGTATTTGATTTTCTGTGGCACAATTGTGAATGGAATTGTTTCCTTAATATCCCTTTCTTCTCTTTCGTTATTTATATATAGGAAAGCCACCGACTTTTGGGTGTTGATTTTTTGTATCCTGCCACTCTACTACATGTGTCTGTTGTTTCTAGGAGTTTTTTTGATATAGAGTTTAGGGTTCTCTAGGTATAATATCATGTCATCTGTGAATAATGATAGCTTGAGTTCTTCCTTGCCTATCTGGATGCCCTTGACGTCCTTTCCTTCTCTGATTGCTATGGCAACAACTTCCAGTACTATATTAGAGAGCTGAGAGTGGGCAAACTTGTCTTGTCCCTGATCTAATGGGGAAGGCTTTCAATTTCTCCCCCATTGAGAATGATGCTCGCTGTTTCTTTTGGTAGATGGCTATAACTATCTTGAGGAAAGTCCCTTCGATTCCCATTTTCTGGAGGGTTTTAATCATGAACGGGCGCTGGATTTTTGTCAAATCTTTCTCTGTGTCTATTGATAGGATCATAAGGTTTTTATTTTTTCTCTTATTGATATGATGGATTGACTTGCGAATGTTTAACCATCCTTGCATTCCCTGGATGAATCCTAGTTGGTCATGATATATAATATTCTTGATGAGTCTTTGGATTCTGTTAGCTAGAATTTTGCTGAAGACCTTAGCATCCGTGTTCATCAGGGATATTGGTCTGTAGTTTTCTTTCTTTGTGTTGTCTCTCCCTGCTATGGGTATCAGGGTGATATATGCCTCGTAGAAGCTGTTTGGGAAGTTTCTGTTTTTTCTATTTCCTGGAAGAGCTTGAAAAGGACTGGCAGTAGGTCCTCCTTAAAGGTTTGGTAGAGTTCACTAGTGAATCCGTCTGGACCTGGGCTTTTGTGTTTGCCGCAGACTTTTAATTACTGTTTCAATTTCTTTGATGATGATAGGCTTATTCAGGTATTGCAGCTCTTCTTGTTTCAGCCGTGGGAGGTTATAGGACTTCAGGAATTGATCCATTTCTTTTTAGATTCTCGTGTTTCAAGGCATACAGGCTCTCAAAATAATCTCTGATGATCTTTTGGATTTCTGTGGTTTCTGTTGTGATGTCACCCTTTTTATTTCTGATTCTGTTTATTTGGGTTTTCTCTTTCCCTGTCCTTACAAGTCTTGCCAATGGTTTGTCAATCTTGTTTATTTTTTCAAAGAACCAGTTCTTGGTTTCATTAATCTTTTGGATTGTTTTTTTTGGTTTCCAACTCATTGATTTTCTCTCTAAGTTTTATTATTTCCTTTTTTTCTGCCTTGGTTGGGCTCCTTTTGTTGGTCTTTTTCTAATGTCTTCAGCTCTGTAGTCATTTTATTTATGTGGCCCCTTTCTTGTTTCCTGATGAATGCTTGCAGAGCTATAAACTTCCCTCTTAACAGGGCTTTTGCAGTGGAACATGGACTTTTTAAAGTATAAAAAGCTTAAAGTCATTTTCTGCTTTAAAAAATCCAGACCAAAAGACCTGGGATGTGGTAAACAGTTGGACACTTGCCTTCCATATATGAGGTTCTGGGTTCAGTTCCTAGCAGTGGGGAAGCAAAAAGAAGAAATCTTAGTATAAAAACATTTTTTCTAAGTTGATTCAAAAAATCTTTGCCTAGTTTTGTTTTGAGGTAAGTTAAAGAGCACACTCTCTCTCTCTCTCCTTTCTTTCTCTCTTGTTTATCTCTCCATCTCTCTATATCCTTTAAATTTAAAAGAATTAGTTTATCTGTTTATGATACATTATGCTTTTCATAAAATATTTGTAAAAAAAATGTGTGAATGTTGGAAAAACACCCTTACATGATATGAACAATATCATATCGTGTTTTTAATTATTTGAATTAATAGTAAAAGCTTTCAAAAATTAGGCAATAAATTAAAAATAAAATTATAAATGTTGCATGTATCAGTTCTGTTTTAATGATTTGGTCATTGATATTTTATATTATTGTTTTCTTGGTCTGAACCATTTCTGGAGAAATTTTTAAGTTCAATACAAAGATGTAATAGTTACTTAAATTTCTTGAGTGAATTACTTGCAAAGACTTTCTGTCTGCTTTCTTAGAGATTTTCTTATTTGGTAGAGATGCAGCTATTTCAAGTCCTTTGAAGACCTCTGGTGGTGAGAGAGAAGCATTGTTTACTTCAGAAACTATTTTTTCTGACTGCACTGATCTTGTACATCAATTTTGCAAGGAACTCACAAATTATATGTATCCAAGATATGTGATTTCACTTTTAGCCTTTTCACTATGAAAAGTGTGGAAAATATAAAAATATAAAAGTGACTATAAACTATGAAAACTATCAAAATATCAAAAAGAATAACAACAAAAAGTCAAACCATTGAGCTTGATACAGATACAGATACAGTATCTGTATCTGTATTAAGATATTTTAAGATAAACATAAAATTAAGATATTTTAATTGAGAGATTTAGAAAATCAAATAATTAGAAGCTAGTTTATTCTATCATGTTCTGATGTGTAGGAGTTTAACCAAAAGGCTGAGTTTTATAGTTTGATATGCATACCCTCAGTCAAACATGGAAAAGAATAGCAAAAGATTGAATTTCAAGCTCCAATTGACTCTGTCAAGCAAAATCTAAGAGGAATCCTTTACAAGGATTAACCAACCTCTGCACGTGATCTTCAAATTTGTGAAATTTTCATACACCACCCAACTGTTAGAAAAATTAGTATAAATAATTTGCCTTCTATATGCCGTGCACTTACGTTATGCTCAAAAGACCCTTCATTTAGCCAAGTCAGGCATTAGGCCTTAGCACAGGGAGACCATGTGGTATTGGTGTGATCAATCTAGAATCAACTGAAGTGAGTGCACAAGTCTTAACCCCTGTATTTACTATCTCTCTGGTCCTTTGAGTTTGTTACTACTCTCTTCATTTCATTTAAGTTGACTCCAGTAAACTGGGGTAAATTTAAAATGGAGAAAACATTTATATATATGCTTATTAGAGAGAGCAAAATGCCATACGCTTTCTCCCCTATAACCTTGAAATTACATTCACCTTACGGGACCCAGTAGAAATGGGAGAATAAAGAAATAAGGATTGATAACCTTTTAAAATTCACTGCCACCTCACATCACCCTTGCATGAATTTTCCACACTGAGGCCTCACTTCTGCAATCTGACTCACAGGGACAGGTTGGGTCATAAATGCCAAATTAATGTGCATTCAGCTCACACATTCTCAATGGCCTGGAAAACTGTATAAAGGCATTTTTATAGAAAACGAAGTTTAACAAAGTCTTACTGATTTTACAGTTTTCAGTAAATGATATAAAAAGGCCATGTTCCTTATTCCTCTGCATACAAATGATCTCATGTGGCTTACAATATTTTCTGATAGATCCCTAGTTTGGACACCTGTGCACTATTATTTATTTACACATAAATTTTCTTTCAAGGTAAGGTTAAATATTAATTTCATAATGCTCTTGTTGTGATCCAAACAACATTGTGAATAGACAAATAAAGTAGATGACAAATTGGGATTCTAAATAAAATGTTACATAGTCAAAACAAGAGCCATACATTACATTAACAGAAAATAGCGAGAGCTTATGGGCAAGTGTCATGACCCCTGGGCCACTTCCCAGAAATGGTCGGTTGGTTCCAAGTTTATGTAGAATATTAAGTGTGTTTCTACAATGACTAGTATAAAATTAAATCAATGTAATCACTTAGCACCTTCACTCTGAGGTAAAAGCATATAAACATGTGAACTTGTTAGCAATCACTAAAACCCATCAACTTTAAATATGTTTTATTGTAATAACAAGTACCATGTTATGGATTCTGGGAATTTTTACTAGTTTGGTTCGTTTGTTGTTGCTTTTTAATCTTCCACAATGACTTTAGTTGAGTACAGTTTGTCTACAATTACATGTTAGATTGATACTAAGTAAAACACTTGCACACTATTCAAGCATTTCATCTTTGACAATTCAGTTCATGCAATCAAAAATGCAACATCAAACTTAATCAAATCACTCTCTAATGTTTGTTTACACTTTAAAATATAATTACTTTTTTTTTTTTTTTTTTTTTTGCTTTTTGGGTCACACCCGAGATGCTCAGGGGTTTCTCCTGGCTCTGCACTCAGGAATCACTCCTGGCGGTGCTCGGGGACCATATGGGATGCCGGGATTGAACCCTGGCTGGCACAGGCCATCCGTGCAAGGCAAACTCCCTACCTGCTGGGCTGTCGCTCCGGCCCCCTAAAATATAATTAAATTTTGAAACGTTTAACAACATCGTGATAAAAAAGAATCTGTCTGAACTGTGCTATCCTACTTTGTTCTCATTACTCTGGTTACAGAGCCACGCATATAACTTGAACTAATTGATACTTGTTCACTACATTTATACTAAAGTAATTTACCAAGGCAACATACACATATTTCTTTCTACATTGATTTTTATTTTGACCCTATTGAGCTTTTAATCAATTAAAAAATTTAGCATAAGACTATTAATGGGAAGTAAAAAATTAATGCTAGCACAATTAGCATGACCATATTGGGTAATATGTCTATAAATGGATTTTATCTTAAAGATTTTCTTTTAGGCTCATACTTGCCTTGCTCTTCACTCTACTTTTCTCTCTATGGAAGTTTTATCACTGAATCTCAGTTCCCATGTTTTGATTCCTTCTAACTGCTCTTAAATTCCCTTAAAAACATGTTTAAGTCTATCAAGTACAAAATCTTGAAACTATAACAAGCACTCGGATACTTTTGTCTGAATGCTACACCTAATGGCAGCTCTTCCTTAGGGATGTGTAACAATCATTCCTCCTCTCATAGCTACTACTACCAACTTTCTTATTATACACACCAGCAGTAGTATCTCTAGACTCTCAACAGGCCCGACAACCCGAATGCCAACATATGGCCCTGTCTGACAGAAGTCTAGAAGTCTATTCAATTTGTGCTCTGCAACAAAACAACAGAGGTGAGAATTTTGAGTGTGAGTCTTTCTAAAAGTGTTAAATAAAGCTTTCATAATTGTATTATCTCCTGGAAAGTTGTATTAGCTAAGAAGGAGAAGGGAATCTATCCACAAAAGGAAGGAAGTTAAAAAGAGAAGAAACAAGAAAAGGAGAAACTAAAAGAATGACATCTAAGACTTGTCATTAAAATGAACATATAGAGAGAGTTCTCTGAAAAAAGATGTTAGAAGTCAATTCTGAATCAAACCTTTCTGCATTAGTGAATGATTCTGCTCTCCTGGGGAAGGCAAATGGCAAATGAGATATTATAATTTACCTCTAGCAGTTCAAGGATCTTGCATTGTTTACTCATGATTTATCGATGAAGAGATCAATAGCACTCTCTTTGTTTCCAGCTATTATTTCAACAAAATAACAGTGTAACCTTGCTTGGATTCAGTGCTCCAGACACAAAAGGAAACGCAATTCATCAGTCTACCTTTCATCGACATTGTGTCCCAGACTGCTACTTCTGTGGACAGACTGCAGAGTCAGTGCAGTGTAGAATAGGTTCCCACTATTTCTTGCACTATAATTCACTTTATGCCTCACATGACAACATTATCACATATGCTTCAAATAAGTAAATCTACTATTTTCATGTTTTCCTTCCAGTTAAGATCATATGTCTTTATATCTTTCCAAATAAATAATTTTATATTATTAATAAAAATAGACTTTGAAGCACCAAATCAAAGTACCCAATATATATTTTTGCTCACCTAAATCTTAGTCTTACAACAACAAAATTTTTGTCAATTTCTATTATCATATTCAAATGAATAACTTCGATTTGATTTCAGTTAAGAAAAATTTCTTTGATGCTATTGATAAAATCTATTTTTTAAGGATTTGAACTCTTGTGTAACAAAAAGGATATGCATATCATTAATATGATAAAACAGCAAAGATATATAAAATAAGTAATAAAAGATGAAAAGCTTTTTAGTTGTTTAATTATAGAAGAATTATGGAATGAATTTTATGAACCTGTGCTGCATTCAATATTGACCTAGCATTAGATATACAAAGTGGAGCCAGGCTTGATTAACTCATGGAATTCACTATACCAGAAAAATGTTAAGCAAAATTGAACTCCAATATTTATATTTTAGAAAGAACATAGTGTATGAAGAAAGTATGAAAATGGAAATGAAATTAATTTGATGAAAGCTAAGCTTAGTATTTTGAGGTCCATGAAAGTAAAGTAAGAAAGAAATCATGAGATTTTAAATAAAGGCAATAATATAACAAAAAAAAGAACATACACAATAGTTAAGGAGAGTTACTGAATTGACTATAAGAGTTGGTGATATATTGGAGTTCTTATCTAGAACACAGTATCTAGTAGCTATCTAAATAAAGGAGACATTCCTTGAGATAAGGCTACATTAAACTGTGTCCTGTTATGAAAACACAGAAGAGTCTAACATAGGTATGATCTGTATAATAGGTGTTTTCTCCACACCACCAATAAATAAATCACAATTTCTATGAATATTGAGCAGGTGTACCTCAAATTTAATTCTGAAACTATCTACCTGAAATTAGTCACAACCCCCCAAGTTAAGGCCTCAGTCCTTTAAGATACTTCTTCCAATTTCAGAAAGGAGTCACAAGTGTTTTATGTTTTTTGCCTTTTTTTTCTTGACTAATCACTAATGCAACAGAGGCTCCAATCACCCCCTTCTCAGGTTTGGTTAATTTGCTACAGCCATCAAAGAACGCAAGTAGACCAACCATTTATTGTAAAGGATGTTATAAAGCAACAAGAGGGAAGAGATCTATAGGGCATGATATTGGGAACAGGTTTAGAACTTCCTTGCTCTCTATGAGTATGCCCCTCTCCAAATATCTTATTCACAAGGCCACAAGCTCTCCATACACTATTGTCTTCAATTTTATGGCGACTTCATTACTACATAGATATAGTTGATTAAATAACTAATCCTTGATTATTAAATTCAATTGTTAGCTACTAAAACATGTGTGATGGGGGAAGACTTTCAATGATCAGTAAAATTTTAATTTTCTGATCATATGGTTAGCTCTCAGAGTATTCAGAATGCATCCTTAGGAACTTAGCAAATGTCCAGAAATTTGCTAAGACCACATGCTCTCATCACTTGGAGGGTTGTAGGAGTTCTGTCCTAGGACCTGGGAATAAGACCAAGGGAAGTTTTCTTACTATTAACTCAGCCACCACCACTGTCTATTGATTGCAGAAGATGAGGTGTGAGGTGTGAGGTGTGTGTCAAGTGGGATGGGAATTGGGGGTGTATCATGTCTTTGAGTATGCACATCTCCAGGATGGAGATATAGGCTAGAACTTCATATTGTACATCTTTAGTATACACAGAGACAGGACTAGAAACCATAGGAGAAAAGCAATAATAAGCCAATGGGAACTAATTAAAGAAGGCATGTTCAAGGACATGTGAATCGACACTTATAGAAATACATGCAATCTCCTGCATGAGAGGATCGCTTGCTTAGTATTAATGAAGGGATAAAAATTTTCCACTGCACATGGTTAAGGCAGTTGCTTATAACAGCATAATTATAAAGTAGAACTGTCCCCTTGGGAAAGTCATGTGCCGAATGGAAAAGTTGGAAGAAAGCCAAAAACTCCTCTTCCGAATACTGTCAGTACAGATATATCAGAGCTTTCAGTCACTAGCAAGACAAAATTACCGTTTTCAAAAGTGCTTGACTTAAAAAGTCAAAATTATCAACATAATTTTGTGGGTAAGAAATAAAATGTGCTTGTGCAATTTTTCAGTCTGCTAATGTATCTCTGTTCCTCTTTTGCTCAAATGAGGTTTTTTTATTCTGTAATTGCCCACTTTTAAAATATAAAAGTTTGAAGGGTAACTTGTTTACTGAGTATGTGCAAATTCAAAAACCCCAAGATTGGCGCACTGTCCTTTTTTAATATCCACTTATTTAAAACTGCCTCACCTCCTCTAACCTGGCCTATTCTAAACCACAAATTAGAAGGTATGGATATCATAATGAAGCTTCAAAATGAAATCTGTACTTATTTAAGTGAAGAATTGTGAATGAGAGCAATAGTTAAAACTTTAATTAAAAAAATTTAAAGCAGCAGGCTGTTTTACTTTATACAGAGCTACACAATTATGACATTTTATTTCAGTGAATATGGTTGAGCAGAGAGACCTTGAAGTTTCCCATTTGAGTTAGTTTCACATAGTCTCTCATTCTTTTATATTTCTATTCTTTCTATTTTATCTTCCTTTTTCTTTCTTTCTTTCTTTTTCTTTCTTTCTTTCTTTTTCTTTCTTTCTTTCTTGTTCTGAAATCAGAGATGTTTGTTCCAAGATTCAGATATCTTTTCCAACTCACCTCTAAAAAATCATGCAAACCCACAAACCTACTCACCAGTTCTGTTTTACTAGATCTGCTTATCATGGGTCTAGAGTGTGCAAGGGAAGCACCCAATCTCTCAAGCCATTCTTTCTTTTGAATGGTATCATCTAATATTTGATTTTCTCCTTCTGCTTTACTTTTCATTAAATGACACAGTTCTATCCTTATAGCAAAAAAGAGACTTTATCTATCCTCATAGTTGTGTATTATATATACATACATATATATACATACATAAATACATATATACATATAAATACATATATATATGAATATCTGTATAACAAAACCCTTTATCCACTGACCTGACTTTCTGGAATCTGGGTTATTTACAAATATTTAGAAATCTTGGATGTTATCCCACTATCTCATATATCACAACCTAATGAGCAATTAACTACTTAACAACTTCAGTATTTGAGGGTTTTTTTTGGATTGATTTTTTGCTCTTTGTGTCACACCAGTGATGCTCAGAAGTTACTCCTGGCTCTGTACATAGGAATTACTCCTGGTGGTACTCCAAGACCATATGAGATGCCTGGGATCAAACTCAGGTCAGCCATGTGCAAGACAAACACCCTCCATGCTGTGCTGTCACTCAAGCCTGAGTTTTTCTTTATTAATCTGGCTCCACAGAATAAAAATGTCATTCACAAGAAAATGGCATTAGGATTAGAATTTGAAAGGAATAAAGCATACCATTACTTTCCAGGAAGAGCTTGAAGAAAAAAAAGCATAGAAGGCTGCCCTGAAGATGCAGAGTAGAATTAAATGAATTAAGCTTAAACCCTAACAACGCCTATATCCAAAATAGGACATAATAAAGATATTAGAGTTAGAGCGAAGCACAGATTTTAGTAGGATACTACAACGACCATCAACACTGGATCATTTTTACTGAGCAATATATGCTTGGAAATACACATGTATTTCATCCACACAGACTCAATGCTGAGTGCTATGTTAGCATCATTTAAACAGAAAAGGAGACCAACTCTCAAAGAGCTGGACTTTGACTCAAATTCCTTCTTATCCCTGTGAACTTGCTTTTATGCTAAATTGCTTGAACAAGCCATCGTACCTCTGGTACCTTGGGAATCAAAGTCCTATTTCTCACATTGTTTCCAGGAGAAAATGGGTTATACCTTCTAAAAAATTAACTTTCAAATGAACTTTAGAACACAACCTATTTATAACTAGATGAGATTGTCTGTCAATTTAAATGCAAAATGATGTTTCTCACAAAATGGAAAATTACCATGATATATGTGAAGTCTCAATGGAAAACATCTAGGCTGGATATTTTCTAATCCTAATGTAATTGACAAATGTAATTAAGCATAGTTTACTTACACCTTTTTTTTCTATTTCTCCAAGAAATAATTATTTCTGACCTTTCATTTGCCTTCAAAACACTTTAAAATTATCATGGCAACATTGTTTTACAGGAGAATGTATTATTATATGTACTCTGGGTAAAATGTTAGCTCATTGTGTGTACCCTGAAGTACCAATATCTCTCCAAGACTGTCTATAGGGGGCCGGAGCGATAGCCCAGCGGGTAGGGCATATGCCTTGCACGCGGCTGGCCTGTGCCCGCCCGGGTTCAATTCTCGGTATCCCATATGGTCCCCCGAGCACCACCAGGAGTGATTTCTGAGTGCAGAGCCAGGAGCAACCCCTGAGCATTGCCGGGTGTGACACAAAAAGCAAAAGAAAGAAAGAAAGAAAGAAAGAAAGAAAGAAAGAAAGAAAGAAAGAAAGAAAGAAAAAGAAAGAAAGAAAGAAAGAAAGAAAGAAAGAAAGAAAGAAAGAAAGAAAGAAAGAAAGAAAGAAAGAAAGAAAGAAAGAAAGAAAGAAAGAAAAAGAAAAAAGAAAGAAAGAAAGAAAGAAAGAAAGAAAGAAAGAAAGAAAGAAAGAAAGAAAGAAAGAAAGAAAGAAAGAAAGAAAGAAAAAAGAAAGAAAGAAAGAAAGAAAGAAAGAAAGAAAAGAAAGAAAGAAAGAAAGAAAGAAAGAAAGAAAGACTGCCTATAGGGACCTTCCCTTCCAACACTGCTTGGGCACTTAATACTTTTGTCATCAGTCCGTTTCGTTGCACCTGATCTATTTCAATGCATTCTCTATGTTTCTGTCTCTGTTTCTGCTCTCTGTCTCTGTCTCTCTCTCTGTCTCTCTCTCTGTCTCTCTCTCTCCCTCTCTGAAAAAAACATGGACACACAGTGCTCAGGATTTTCTCTTGTTCTGCACTTAGGAATACCCTTAGAGAAATTTGGAGTTAACAAGGGCTTCAAACATGTGTCTATGGTGTGCAAGGGAAGACCCTATACTCAAGCCATTGCTTCTTTTGTTTTTTTTTTAAATTTTTTTTGTCTTAATTGGCTTTTTATTCTATTTGATCTAGGATAAAGAGGATTTTTTCTTTTTTTTTTAAACATTTTATTATACCACCGTGAGATATACAATTACAACGTTGTTCACGTTTGGAGGTTTCGGTCACATAGTGTTCCAGCACCCTGCCCTCCACCAGTGCCCATATCCCACCACCAATGTCCCCAATTCCCTCCCCCTCCCATAGCCTGCCTAAATGGCAGGTTCTTTATCTCTTTTCTCTCTCCCTCTCTCTCTTTTTCCTTCTCTTACACATTCTGGGTTGCACTACATACACTTAGAATCCATCATGTGCATTTTTTGCCTGTATTTAATGCTCAGTTCTATGTTGGTATCAGCCCTTTCGACATTTATTCACACACGTTCCCTTCTCTATCTTACCTAACCTCTGACTCCCACACGTTTGTGGTAATTTCCACTTTTGGTAAGATCACCTGATATATTTATGTCATGCAAATAAATGCAGTCAATCTATGTCTCTCTCTTTCCTTCTGACTAATTTCACTCAACATGATCCTTTCCATGCCCATCCATTTATAGGCAAATTTCATAACTTCATTTTTCCTAACAGCTGCATAGTATTCTATTGTGTATATGTACCACAGTTTCTTTATCCAGTGATCAGTTCTCGGGCATACTGGTTGTTTACAGGTTCTGGCTATTGTGAATAGTGCTGCTCTGAAAATAAAAGTGTGGATTTTGTTTTCGCTGTGTGTTTTCCCAGGGTATATTCCCAGGAGTGGTATAGATGGGTCAAAAGGTAGCTCAATTTCTAGTCTTTGGAGGAATGTCCATATTGTTTTCCAGAAAGGTTGTACAAGTCTACATTCCCACCAACAATGTATGAGAGTCCCCTTTTCCCCCACATCCACACCAGCACTTGTTGCTTTTACCCTTTTGGATATGGGCCAGTCTCTGTGGTGTGAGCCATTGCTTCTTTTGAATGGGATCATCTGGTGCTTTATTTTTCTCCTTCTGATTTACTTTTCATAGAATGACACAGCTCTATCCTTGTTGTAGCAAAAATAAGATTTTATCTTTCCTCATGGCTAATTATTATTTCATATTATATATATTATATATGTCATAATAATGTTATAGATGTTATATATTTTAGTTATGTGTTATATATGTATATAAAACACAACTCTTTTAACCACTTATGTGATTTTCTTGGATTTGGGTTATTTACAAATATTTAGTTATCTTGGACTTTATCCCCCCATCATATATATGGTGTACAAATATTCTCAATTCATTGGGCTGTCCTTTGTTTTAGAAATAAGTTTTTTTCACCATTTAGAATCTTTTTTGGTTTAATAAAAATCATATATTTTCACTTTTGCTTTCCTTAACAATAGAGTTGTATCACAGAAACCAATATCATGGATATTTGCCTTTACTTTCTTGAGTGCTTTATGAATTCTGATCTAACATCTACGATTTTTATTCACCTTCACTTAATTTTGTGTGTAGTGTAAGATAGTGGTCCAATTTGCATTCTATCCAGCTTTTCCACTATCAGTGGTCAAAGAAATTTTCCTTCCTATATTTTCTGCATTTGGTTTCATTGACATTATGTAATTCTTTATTTTTCCCAAATTTTATTACACCATATTAGACATTCAATTGCAAGATGCTCATGCAGAGTTCTAGTTCCACAGCGTTCCAACACCCAACCCTCCACCCAAACCCATTTCCCATCACCAATGTCGCCACCTCCCTCCCCCCCTCCCTTACCTCAACTACTGCATGTGCTCTCTCTCCCCCTATCTCTCTCTCCCGCAAAAATTTCCTGCACATCGTGGAATGCAGTGGATTAAAGGACATCCCTGTTTCCACTATTTTGATGAACCCACCTGGGCTCGAACTGGTTTTGCTCTGTCAATCTGGTCGTGAGGCAGTGTTCCAGCGTCCAGACAGCAAAGATGGTGGCTAGTGTGGTGGGCGAGTCTCATCAGGCTGCTTCCGGGACCCCCGGAGGTGATGGGCCCACTCTCAAAACCCATCTGCCCTCCCGTGAGCCTCATTGTCAGCTTAGCCAGGGGAAGCGGAGTTCCGGCTTCCCCAGGTGCGTGTGCGAGGCCCGCATGCTATGGCTGGTCGTCCTGGGGCAGCTCCTGGATTCTAAGTGTATGTAGTGCAACCCAGAATGTGTAAGAGAAGGAAAAAGAGAGAGGGAGAGAGAAAAGAGATAAAGAACCTGCCATTTAGGCAGGCTATGGGAGGGGGAGGGAATTGGGGACATTGGTGGTGGGATATGGGCACTGGTGGAGGGCGGGTGCTGGAACATTATGTGACCGAAACCTCCAAACGTGAACAACGTTGTAATTGTATATCTCACGGTGGTATAATAAAATGTTTTAAAAAAAAAAAAAATCCTCTTTATCCTAGATCAAATAGAATAAAAGCCAATTAAGACAAAAAAAATTTAAAAAAAAACAAAAGAAGCAATGGCTTGAGTATAGGGTCTTCCCTTGCACACCATAGACACATGTTTGAAGCCCTTGTTAACTCCAAATTCTCTAAGGGTATTCCTAAGTGCAGAACAAGAGAAAATCCTGAGCACTGTGTGTCCATGTTTTTTCAGAGAGGGAGAGAGAGAGACAGAGAGAGAGACAGAGAGAGACAGAGAGAGACAGAGACAGAGAGCAGAAACAGAGACAGAAACATAGAGAATGCATTGAAATAGATCAGGTGCAACAACGGACTGATGACAAAAAGTATTAAGTGCCCAAGCAGTGTTGGAAGGAAGGTCCCTATAGGCAGTCTTTCTTCTTTCTTTCTTTCTTTCTTCTTTCCTTTCTTTCTCTTTCTTTCTTTCTTTCTTTCTTTCTTTCTTTCTTTTCTTTCTTTCTTTCTTTTCTTTCTTTCTTTCTTTCTTTCTTTCTTTCTTTCTTTCTTTCTTTCTTTCTTTCTTTCTTTCTTTCTTTCTTTCTTTCTTTCTTTCTTTCTTTCTTTCTTTCTTTCTTTCTTTCTTTCTTTCTTTCTTTCTTTTCTTTCTTTCTTTCTTTCTTTCTTTCTTTCTTTCTTTCTTTCTTTCTTTCCTTCTTTCTTTCTTTTTTTGTACTCTGTATTATTTTATGTAGTTTTAATATCTGGGGTTTTATTAGTACTAGAAACCAATATTAAAATGAGGTCTGCATATAAATAAAATTAAAATAATTCTTACTATTCTTTTAATACACTCATATATACGTATATAAACATATATATGTATATTTACATATGCAAATATATGCATAGAAAAGACATATGGCTAGAAAAGACAGTTCAACTAGACTAAGTAGATGCTTTGCCTGTGGGAGGACCCACTTGAGGTGCTGAAATGGCATGGTCCTCTGAACTTTGCCAAGAGTGACCTACATATGAAGCCAGTAGTGAGCCCTGACTCCCTGGGATAACCCCAAGATAAAAAACAAAAGGAAAAAAAATCCTCCAGAACAAGAGTTCTTGATGTACCAATGAAGAAAAAATTGATAGACTTACACTGTTAAATAATAAATGTAGAGTTTATTTGTAGATTATTTCAATTTGCATTTATGATTACTGACAGAGCTTTTATTATTGATGGCTGAAATGTTCTAATAACTTAAAGTTATATTTGGAGCTCTCAATGACTTTTACTATGAGTGTGAAATCTTTGTTTTGCTGATTTATTGCAGAAGGATTTTCCTCAAGTAATTCAAAAACCCCAAGTTTTACGCTAATGGAAAATTTTGTTGAAAAAAACATGACGAAGTGCACATACAACTCATGTAAGGAAACTAAAAGCCAGTCATAGCAACTAAAGTAAAAAGCAAAGGACCATGACTAAGAATTGGAAAACTGCAATGAGGCTATCTAGGTTCAAATACTGCCATTCTGTAGATTTAGTTCTCAGCCAGCATCTGAACTCTATCTTCAAAGACAGCAAGAAGATATAAATGAATCATTCACATAAGGTACTTAAGCTTGTCTCTGGCCAAAATCAATGCTCAGTAAATAGACAACATACTGCCTTACCGACAAACTGACATTGCTGGTAATATGCTACGCTCCTTACATAATTTTGTTAACCTCCCCAAAGTCCCAATTCCATTACTGCCCTAGTCTTATAGGCAACTGGTACAATGCTAAAGAATGAGAGAAAAATGTTGGGGGTTGGAGGATGGAAGGAGATGACAAACAGAAGATTAATCTTAAAACAAGGAGATGGTAGCACAGATTACCTATTGTAGCCCGTGCTTTAAAAATCTGAATACTAATATGTGTGTTTGTGTGCATACACATTTTATAGATATATAAATATTTTAGTCTAGTTGCCAATATATTTATAAGCATTATATTAATTACAAAATTTCTCATTTATCAAATGTCTAATTAAGACATCAATTTTTTATTATATCACAGTGAGATAGACAATTACAAATCTGTTCATGATTGGGTTTCAGTCATACAGTATTCTAGTACCCATCCCTCCACTAGTGCACATTTGCCAACACCAGTGTTTCCAGTTTCCTTTCCCTCCAACCCGCCTCCCTCTATGGCAGACACTTTTCTTCTCTTTTTCTCTCTTTTGCGCATTGTGGTTTGCAGTACATTCACTGAGGCGTTATCATGTATATAACTTTACCTACTTTCAATATCCAGTTGTAGTCTTGCGATACCATTTTCAACTATTGTTGGAAAACTGGTCCCTTCTCTATCATACTTAACCTCTGTCTCCCACACATTTGTGGGAGATTCCTCTACTAACAAGTCCTCCTGACCCTGTTTTGCCTCGCCTTGGATATTAGTCTCATAATTTTTTATATCACACAAATGAATGCAGTCATTTATATCTGTCCTTTATCTTTTTATTAATTATACTCATCCTGTTACTCCCCAGGTCTATTTCACTTCACTTGATCACTTGAATTCCATTATTCGTCGATTTGCTCGGCGGGCGCCAGTAACATTTCCATTGGACCCTATCACATGCCAATGTGGCCCAATGGCATCTGGTTGATCTAGGAATATGAAGAGCCTCAAACCGTTCCTTCAGGGTCTTGACAAGGAAGTCTGACCATCTTTTGACATCCTGTGGGATCCAGTCGCTAACGGCTCTAGTCCAGCGGTTGTCTTCAAATCGCATTACATGTCCAGCCCATCTGATTTTCAATGCCTTGGCAAACGAGACAGCGTCCCTGATTCTGGAATATCGATGGAGGTCGGAACACTGGATTCCTTCTCTCACTTGAGTGAGGCGTCAAATTTCATTACTTCATTATCTCTAATAGCTGCATAATATTCCATTGTGTAGATGTACCATTATTTATGGTACATTATTTTGGTACATCAGATGACCTCAGAACAGTCATCTGTTCTGAGGGACTCCAGTTGTTTCCAGATTCTGGCTATTGTGAATAGTGCAATGAACACAGAAGTGTAGATGGGGTTTCTGATGTGTGTTTTTGGGCCCCCAGGGTATATTCCCAGGAGTGGTATTGTTGAGTCAAATGGGAGCTCAATTTCTAGTTTTTGGAGGAAAGCCCATACTGTTTTCCAAAAACACTGGACCAATCGGCATTTCCACTAGCAATAAATGAGAGTCCCTTTTTCCTTACACCTATACCAGCACTGATTGTTCTTGCTCTTTTGGACGTGTGCCAGTCTTTTTGATAAAACCATTTATTTATTATTTAGATATATAATTGCATTTTTCTCTATTAATTTCATTACTGCTATGAAAACAAAGCTAAGTCAGATCTTTTTGAGATACGTTGCACGCCCTGAATGTCTTGTGTATGCAACGGCCCTCTCACTATTCCACTTGGGAAGTAGGAAAAATTGAAACAATAAATTATTTTTTGTTAAAGACATGAGAGAAATATCCACACACACCCTCCTGCTGGAGAAGTTAAACTATATGATGGAAATTATGTTTTTAATAATGACATGTTGCAATACATAGAGAAGAAAAGTATCATGTTCTATAGCTGAAGCATATCATATTTTTAAATAATGATGCTTCAACGAAAGAGGTAAAAAAATTGCAACAGATAAACTAATTTTTTTAAGTTTACTAATAGTTCATCAATTTGCTCGAGCAGGCACCAGTAAAAGTCTCCATTCATTGGGAATGAGGTCCATTATTGTTACTGTTTTTGGCATATCGAATACACCACAGGTAGCTTGCCAGGCTCTGCTGTGACTCTGGGTTCATCTCAGGGGAACCAGTCTTTTCTATGTAAGAACATCAACCCTCTAGGGCCCACAGGGCAGAACCCTGGGTATAGACAGGTCTGTCTCCTGTCTGCCACCTGCAGACACAGCTGGGCTTGAAAACTATCAAATTATGGAAATCCATACAATAATTGCTGGAATAATCTTAAATAATATAAAAAGAAAAGGAAAGTAATGCTAGGTGCTTTCCTTAGAAAGCACTTTCGGGAGATGTAGAGTGAGCACAGATGTAGGGAGCGTGTCTTGTCTGAGGCCTGCCCATATTTGATGCCTGTCACACCTATGGTTCCTTACGCACCACCGGGAATGATCCCTGAGTTCAGAGTCAGGAATAAGTCCTGAGCACCTCCACACGTGACCCAGGAACAACAATATAAATTGTAATTCTATTTCCTACAATATATCAATAATTTATTAACATAAATTGTAATTCTATTTCCTACAATATATTAATAATTACTAATAGTTAAAGTTTGAAAACAAAAATGAAAATTTCAATTTAAATAACCATTCACACAGTGATACGTTTGTTTTTTTTTTTTTTTTTTTTTGCTTTTTTGGGTCACACCCGCGATACTCAGGGGTTACTCCTGGCTCTGCACTCAGGAATTACTCCTGGCGGTACTCGGGGGACCATATGGGATGCCGGGGATCGAACCCAGGCGGCATGGGCCGGCCGTGTGCAAGGCAAACGCCCTACCCGCTGGACTATCGCTCCGGCCCCACGTTTGTTCTCTTAACCTTCCTTGGGTAGTTTTCTTCCCCCACCAGTCCTAACTTTGTTAAAATTCGTCTGCATTTTTGTTTCTTGAAATTACTCCTCTGGTAAATTTTCCTTGCTACATCTCTAAGGATAAATAGAAGTGGAGTATAATTTTTAGTAGAATAATAATTTCCCACCCACCCCCAGTATTTCTAGTTCATCTGTATTTAACACATTCTTCATCTCATAATTACATTTCACTGATTCATTAATATAGACATAAAAATACCTTTCATTTGTATGGTATTACATCATCTCTTGTATTCTGATAGAACACATTTATGTCCTTCTACTGCTGATCTTCATATATTTTTGTTTAAATACAGATTGCAGGATTTTAGTAAAAGTAGTAGCCTTCAAACTGAAAACATATGGGCTTACATACAAGGGTTCCCTCACTGCAATGGCTGAAAATAAATCACTTAGCCATTCCAAGAGTCAGTTTCCTCTTTCTTGAAGTTCAGTAATAAGTCTTGCCTAATGACCACTTAAAATGTTTGGACAACTCAGGTACAACATATGCAAATTTTTATCTGTATTATTATTGTCAGTCTCTGATCCAGAAATAATTTTACCACCATTGAATTTATTACTAACACATTTATTAAAACACAGAAGTTATTTTTTAAGTTATTAAGTGAAATAAAAGTGATGGTATGGTTGGGGGTATTTATATATGTGAAAGAATTCACTGAATTCATTTGGGGAATACTGGGCTTGAAAAGGAGCAAATGAATCATTATTCCGAAGGGTGAAAAATACAGTACTAGCCTTTGTCTCGGTTCATATGTCCTTTGTTATATGTTATATGTGTTATATGTAGGAGCTGATCACCCCCAGTCCGTAGGAGATTGTCTACGTAACTTGGCCTTGAAATATGACTTGGGCTATGAGTCAGGCCTCAGATCTTTTTCTTGTCACAGATGTTACCTGCATCCTACCTTCAAGGATTTTGTCGAATTGTTATCAGTTAGTATGTGTACCTTGCCTCTTAGGGACAAAAACCTGCTGAGGCAGCCTGAGGGCCACACACACACAGACATGCCTCCCCATCATGGTTGCCTGAGAGATTTATGGCATCCTTTGCTGTCCTATTCTTGCTTATTTTCTGAGCTCTTCATTATTCTGAAACTTGCCAAAATTATGCTGTAGATAGCAAGTGACGAGTAAAAATGGAAAAAAAATAGACTTATTATATTAATACAGGCAAAGTCCATTCTCAGGAGGAAAAAATATACCTGGAATAAAAGAACTAAAGGAAGGAAGAAATATAAAGAGAAAGACGAAGATTGGAGGATACTTTTGAAGAAGAGGACATAAAGAAATGAGGCAAGAGTTATTTGAAACAATAGCTAGGTATGAGGTGAAAATGAAAACCTTACTATGATGACAAATATTGAAAGTACAGTGGAACAAAACTTCTGCAAGATAGGCAGTCTTTTGTGGGACAATAATGCTTGAAATCTTTTAAGAATACACAAAAAAGAAATTTGAATTTGTTCTCAAAATCCTGTGCTACGCACTACACTATACTTGATCTTCACCAAAAAGGCCGAGAGAGGGAGCGAGAAAGGGAGAGAGAGGGAGGTGTCTGCCATAGAGGGAGACTAGAGTGGGTGGGAATAGGGCAATTGGGGACTTTGGCTGTGGGAAACGTGCACTAGACTGGTGAAGGAGCGAGTGCTGGAACATGGTGCGTGAAACCCAGTCATGAACCTTGTAACTGTCCGGGTGATTCAGTGGAAAAAACAAACCTTTGTTGAGAGCCTCTCAGACATGAGACAAAGCTGCAACTGGCTCTCCCTGTGCCCAGCCACTCATGAGGTGCCTGGGAGGGATGGCAGATTCTAACCCTGGCCCGCCACCCCAGCAGAGCCTCGCAAGAAGGCAGACAACTACACACTCCATGAGGGCTGCCATTTTCCACATCTGGACTCCCCTCTTGTCAGAAAGAGCTGATCACAGCCCGGCTCATGAGACCACTTGCAGCTGTGCGGTTCATCAATAAATGCTGGAGATCAGAGGTGACTACAAGAGTGTGCCACCCGCACAGCAAGAGCCTGGCAAGCTACCTGTGTCGTATTTGACATGCCAAATACCAGTAACAATTATAGACCTCATTCCCATGACCTAACGGAATGGTTTGAGGCTCTTTATGTTCCTGGAGCAAGCAGATGCCCTTGGGCTCTACTAGCATGAGACAGGACTTATGGAGATGTTACTGGTGCCCTCTAGAGCAAATCGATGATGAACGGGAAGACAGTGATACAGTGACAGTGATCCTGTGCTAAGTTCCTCTGGCATGTTAGTCCTGTTGGAACTTTATCTTGTTAAGATATGGGGCCAGAGCAATAGCACAGTGGGTAGAGTGTTTGCCTTGCATGCAGCAGATCGGTTCGATCCCTGGCATCCCATATGATTCCCCAATCACTGCCAGGAGTAATTCCTGAGTGCAGAGCCAGGAGTAACCACTGAGTAACGTTGATTGTGACCCAAAAAAAAAAAGATATGCTACATGATCATTCAGGTGACTTAGTATGAACCTTATCATTTATTCCTTAGGACCTGTGTATGGTAGAGGACTACAATCCCTGTGAGGGTAGGTATTTTTCTTGAATCATTTTTATGCCTGTTATCAAGGACAATATCTGGCAAGTGCTACATGATCTAAAACATGCACTAAATAAAATAATGCCCTTGGGCTACACTAGCATGAGACAGTGATCCTGTGCTAAATAAACTATTTGAAAATAAATTAATAAATGATCCTAAAGCATTATGGCTTGTACCACCTTTAATCACAATAACAGGAAAGATAAGTCTTAAGATAAAAAATATCTGCAGAGCTTGAGACCAGTTACGTAACAGTATTTTTTCAACAAAGGTAAGAACAGACACCACCTACATTTCTCTCAAGCAGTGATTTTCCTTTTTTCACATGTGCAAATTACACATCAGAGCACCCACACACAGTGCCTTGCAAAAGGACAAATATGATATACAAAGCATTCTGTTGATTGTAGGAGAGAAAAAACACAAAATAGATAGTAGAGACAATGAATGTGCTGATGTCTATAATTTACTGCACCTATGTGATAATTCATGGCAGTTGCAAACTACATTGTTTCCAAAAGGTCAATATGTTCCAATAGGATAATTGCAGTTTTTAAATATTCTGATTGAGTGCAGTCTGCAGAAGATTCAATTATGTCGGAGTACCAAAGATTTTTAGCTTTTACTGCGGAGTAAATTATATTTTAATCATTTTGTCATGTATTCCAATTGAGGGGAGGCATTTATTTACTAGCCAGATATGTCAGCAGCACTACTATATACTCACTACTATATACTAGGCAATGTGCAGTATACTATGGACTGAAGGAAAGAAACAACTCATACTCTCAAGAAATTTAAGGTAAGTTAAATGCAATACAGTGATGGTATCATAGAAATGTGTTTGTGATAAGTCAAGGGAGTTTCTGAGTGGATGGATCAGGGAAAGATTTGCAGATAATACTACATATTGAGTCAATTTTCTGTTTGCAGGTGAAAATAAAACACCAACACAAAAGCAAAGAGCTAAGGGTAAATTTGGTGCATTTTTTTGACAGGAACTCATTCAGTATCAAATTTAGCAAGTGAAGACTGTCCACTTAAAATGAAATTCATTATCATCCCAAGTTATGCTATAAACTTGCTGTACATCTATAATTCAGAAAGGTGAAGGGTTTATTCGAAATCCAACTACACTGTGAAAGTTGATCATAGTGGTGATACTAGTAACATAGTGGTGATACTAGAATCTTAGATAACATTGGAATTTTTCAGGTAAGGATCTAACTTAAGGCAAAATTGGCAGGGAAGAAATGAATTAGCATGAAATGTATTTGAAAATTTGAAAGACTTGGTAACTGACTAGATATGGGGAAGGAGGAATTGATTAAAAAATAAAAATCTCTCAGTTTTCCAGATGAAAGGTTGTTTAAATAACAGTGCCAAGCACTGGATTGCAGGATTCTGAAAAAGACAGGAAGTTGATGAGTCCAGTTTGGCACTAGTAGAATTTGAGTTAATTTAAAACATCCAGGCAATGATGTCTGGAGTTTGGCACTCTGCAGCAACATTCTGGCTAAAGAAAGAGGATTAGGGTTCTTTGGGTATTTGAGTTTGCCACAAATTATGGAACAAAGCAGAAACTCAGGAAAAGTACAGATGTAGCAGAATTGATTAATTTTGTTGAAGAACAATTAAATACAAGTTACAACAATGTTAAATAAAATCATAAGAAAAACAATGGCCAGTCAATATCAAATTTATAGCAAGGGTAGAAGAACTATTATGAGACTTTGAACAAAATAATGGACTTTAGAAAATACAATATCCAAGTTAAAAACTACAAAGGAAGGGTTTAACAGTAAACAAGAAGAGTTGTTAGAATCAGTGAGTGGTAAATTATAGTAGTGGTAACAATGCAAGCCAAACAAGATGTTAGTAAAACAGAATAGTGTGAAATAGTGTAAAATCCTTTTGTGAGTACATCAAAAGGAACAATACTACATTATAGAGTTTACAGAAAGATAAAAAAACATAGAAACCCTATCTGAAGAAATAATATCTGAGAATGTAATTAATCTGGGGAAGGCACAAAACATCCAATGAGGCTCAAAGATCCCCCAAAATAAACCCAAAATACACATCTCAAAAATATTGTTGGTGGGAATGCCGGCTGGTACAGCCTTTCTGGAAAACAATATGGACATTCCTCCAAAGACTAGAAATTGAACTCCCATTTGACCCAGCCATACCACTCCTGGGAATCTACTCTGGGAAACCAAAAATACGCAGCGGAAACACCATCCCTACTTTTATGTTCATAGCAGCATTATTCACAATAGCCAGAATCTGGAAGCAACCCGAGTGCCCGAAAATAGATGACTGGATAAAAAGCTTTGGTACATCTACACAATGGAATACTATGCAGCTGTTAGGAAAAATGAAGTTATAAAATTTGCCTACAAATGGATGGACATGGAGAAGATTATGTTGAGCGAAATTAGCCAGAAGGAGAGAGACAGTTACAGAATGACTGCATTTATCTGCATAACATAAATATATAGGTACATATTATGATACCAATATCCAAGGTCAAGTGAAACATACATCAGGAGGTCCTGTCAAAGGTGGAAATTATCACAAACGTGTGGGATCAGAGGCTAGGTAAGACAGAAAATGGAACAGTGTGCTAACAATTGTGAGGGTACTAATGCCAACCTAGAACTGAGCATTAAATAGAGGCAAAAGGATACACATGACAACCCTTTAATGTATGTCCTGTAATCCATAGTCTGGAGAGGAAGGAAAAGAGAAAGATAGAGAAATGGAAAGAAATAAAGAACCTGCCATGGAGGAGGGCTGGGGGGGAGGGGAGGGAACCGGGGACGTTGGTGGTAGGAGATGGGCACTGGTGGCGGGATGGGTGCTGCTACACTGTATGACCAAAACCCAAATATGAACTTTTTAATTGTATATCTTTGTAATTGTAAAAATAAAAAAATTTAAAAAAAATACTATAATTAAACTATTCAATTGTATCACTTGTCTTCCTGTTGTTCATCGACTTGCTCGAGCAGGCACCAGTAACATCTCCATCTGTCACATGCTAGTGTAGCCCAAGGGCATCTGCTCATTCCAGGGACACAAAGAGCCTCAAACCATTCCTTCAGGTCATGGGAATGAGGTCTATAATTGTTACTGGGTTTTGGCATATCAAATACAACATGGGTAGCTTGCCAGGCTCTGCTGTGTTTTTCAAAGTATAATGATTTATTTGGAAGTTTTGAGGAAGGAAAAGAGGCAGAGAGGGAAAGAGGGAGGAGGAGAAAGGGATAGGGGAGAGAGAGAGAGAGAGAGAGAGAGAGAGAGAGAGAGAGAGAGGAGTGATAACTTGTTGGAGAGAAGAAAGCCTTCTCCAGAGTGGAGCCCCACTACACATTCCAACATTAGATATGAAAGTATGAAAATCCACGTCTCAAGAGGGGAGATGTGGAAGCGCATGTGCTGGGCAGCAACACGTGGGTTCAGGCAGCACCTGGGCTTGAGTAGCGTTTGGCGCACTTTTTTTTTCTAAAATAAGTTTTTGCACTATGGTTAAAAACACTGTTGCTGCTAGGGTTTCATGCATAATGCTCAACCATGTATCAAAAACTGGGGAGAAGAGTTGAACAGAAATTTTCTCAAAGAAGAAATACAAATGGCCAAAAGATACAGGGAAAAAATTCTCTGCATCACTAATCATCAGGGAAATGCAAATCAAAACAACAGTGGAATATGGTCTCACACCACAGAGACTGGCACATGCCATAGGGAAGAACAGTCAGTGTAGGACTGAAAGGGACGCATTCATTGCTGGTAGGAACGTAGACTAGACTTTGAAGGAAGAAAAATGACTGAAAACAGGGCTGGGGAAAAATGGCTGGAAAGAGGCTTGCCCAACAATATCTGCATCAAATGTGAGACATTTGCATGTTTCATTCATACCATGGGGAAACACCAAAGCATTTTAGATCAAAGTGTGAATTCAGATTTCCATTCTGTACAGATCTGACAGCAATCTTGTGGATGAATTAAAGGGGAAAAACTTGGGGCGGGTGATAGCACAGCAGGCAGGGCATTTGCCTTGCACATGGTCAACCCGGGTCTGATCTCCAGAATCCTATATATGGTCCCCAGGCACCACCAGGAGTAATTCCTGAGCGAAGACTCAGGAGTAACTCCTGAGTATCGCTAGGTGTGACCAAAAAAGTAAAAAAAAAACCTTAGGAAAAAAAGAAATAAAATAGAAGAGAAAAACTTGATGCAGGGACCAGCAAAGAGACCACTTCACTAGAGGAAATGGGAGATGACCAGGTCCTGGATGGCAGTGGTATGGCCATGGGGCAAGGAACAGAAGAGCAGAGAATGTCAAGACAGGCGTTCTGCAGGACTTCATTGCGGATCAATGCAGAGAGGGAAAAGGAGTCTAGGACAATGTTCATTTATTGCAAAGGTGTTGCCACTTCCTTTTAGCAGGGCAACAAGTAATATAAAGGAAAATATAATGGAAATGTTTCCAGAACCTAAAAGTGTCTGTAGGTTTTTAAAAATTGTATATCTCTTGGTGATAAAAATTCAAAAAATGTTTAGTTGTTGCAAATTTGAAATCAGGCTCTGAGGCTCAGGACTGCATGAGCCTCATTTAAAAATGTATGAGACGGTGCATACACTGCGGAGCCCACGCGCTGCTTGAGCCCTTGTGTCTGAGCACGAGTCAGCCACCCGAGCACAGGTGTTTCCTACATCTCCGCTCTCGAAGAGATATGTACTCTCCCTCCTCCCTCCCTCATTTCCTTTCTCTCTCTCTCCTCTCTCTCTCTTTTTCTTTCATTTTCTCTCCTTTTCCCCAAAATCTCCAAAATAAAAATCTGTTTACTTCAAAAGAAATTATGAGACATCAATGTGAATGTAGCTAGGATTGCTATGAAATGGTGTCAAAAGTGAGAAATGAAAAACAACAGAAGCGTGTGCATATTTTGTTTATGTACAGCATTAGGTATGCCTGTATTTGTTTATATATGCATATAAAATAAAAGAATGAGTTCTGATATGGTGGTGGCAATTGAGAGATTGAGCCCCGTAGTTCCTAGAATTGGCTATAGGATGAGCCCTTACGAGAAACTGTAAGATGTAGAGGTTCTTAAACTAATTTAGGCACCAGAGCAGAGAAAGACATTGTACTAGGCCAGTTATCCTGGAAGAAAGGGTGGCACATTCAGGAGTGGTAATAGAATTCAAGGAATGACAATTTACAATGGCGTGGATAAAGCTAAGGAATATAGATAAGGGATGATAAAACATATCAGGACCTACAAAGGCAGACCACAGAATGGGAAAGAATATTCACCCAATACCCATCTGGTAAGGGGTTAATATCCAGGATATATCAGGCACTGGTAGAACTTTACAAGAAGAAAACAAACAACCCCATCAAAAAATGGGGAGAAGAAATGAACAGAAATTTCAACAAGGAAGAAATTCGAATGGCCAAAAAATAAAAAAAAATGCTCATCATCACTATTCATCAGAGAGATGCAAATCAAAACAACAATGAGATATCATTTTACACCACAGAGACTGGCACATATTCAAAAGAGCAAGAACAACAAGTGCTGGCGTGGATGTGGGGAAAAGGGACACTCATCCATTGTTGGAGGGAATGCCGGCTGGTACAGCCTTTCTGGAAAACAATATGGACATTCCTCCAAAGACTAGAAATTGAACTCCCATTTGACCCAGTCATACCACTTCTGGGAATCTACTCTGGGAAGCCAAAAATACACAGCGAAAACACCATCCCTTTTATGTTCATAGCAGCATTATTCACAATAGCCAGAATCTGGAAACAACCATGTTGGCCTAGAATCGATGATTGGATAAAGAAGCTTTGGTACATCTACACAATGGAATACTATGCAACTGTTATGAAAAATGAAGTTACAAAATTTGCCTATAAATGGATGGACATGGAGAAGACTATGTTGAGTGAAATTAGCCAGAAGGAGAGAGACAGATACAGAATGACTGCATTTATTTGCACGACATAAATATATATGTACATAGTATGATACCAATATCCAAGGTCAAGTGAAACATGACCTTGTAACAGGAGGTCTTGTCAAAGGTGTAAATTATCACAAACGTGTGGGAGTCAGAGGCTAGGTAAGACAGAAAATGGAACAGTGTGCTAACAATTGTCGAGGGTACTAATGCCAACCTAGAACTGAGCATTAAATAGAGGCAAAAAGATACACATGACAACCCTTTAATGTATGTCCTGTAATCCATAGTCTGGAAGGGAAGGAAAAGAGAAAGAGAGAGAAAGGGAAAGAAATTAAGAACCTGCCATGGAGGCGGGCTGGGGAGGGGGAGGTAACCGGGGACGTTGGTGGTGGGAGATGGGCACTGGTGGAGGGATGGGTGCTGGAACACTGTATGACCAAAACCCAAATATGAACTTTGTAATTGTATATCTTTGTAATTGTATATATCACAGTGGTATAATAAAATACTTAAAAAATAACATATCAGGACCATAGCCACTTGTCATTTGTCACTTGTCTTCCCATTCATGATTTGCTCAAGAGGGCACCAGTAATGTCTCCATTCAGTGCTGATGAGGTTCATTTAAATGAAAAAGAAGAGCTCTCCCATCTTTGCCCCTTCCTGACTTGAATAGGAATGGATGTCTGGTGCAGTAGCAGCCTCTAAGACATCATGAGATATAAATCTGAGACACTGAAAGCACTATCTTGAAGAGATATCTTCATTGCTCATTTGAAACATACAGAGTACAAAGCACACAGCGGTGCAACAGTGGACAAGTTATGGAGCATTTTTCTATTTGTGTCTGCCATGGGAAGAGCTCCAGCTGAATTCAACCGGGTGAGACACCTGCAGGAGATCAGAGGACTGGAAGCCAAAGGCATTGGAGTGTGGTTGTCTCTGAAGTTGTCAGTGACTGAAGTCTTCCCCTAAGCAGCCTTCCCAGGCCAAGACATCTGCTGAGATCCTGAAGAAACTGCTCCTCCTCCTGTTCCTTCAGGACCAAGGATAATTCTCCCTCCCTGGGATGAACCCAGAACCACTGCAGATCCTGGCAAGCTACCCATGGTGTATTTGATATGCAAAAAACAGTAACAATTAAGCTATTGAAAAATAAAATATTAGTTGGAGGTGAGACTCAGTGACAAAAACATATACATTGCTTGTCTGTGTTCTCTGTCCAGTCCTGACAATGAAAAAAAATCAAGTAAAACTAAATATAAGAATAGAAAACTCCAAGCAATTGGTAAAAACAAAATACTTATAACCCTCACAATATTATCTGTGGAATTTTCCACAGATATGCTTTCCATAGAAAGCATAAAAGGAAGAAGGAAATGGAAAAACATATAATAAAGTTTCTAAAGGAAATTTCAACTGCGAATTCCCTATAATTCTAAATTTCATTTAGAAAACGTTCAATATAACTTCATAATACTTTTTCACCACCAATCTAACCTTAGAAGGATTATTAGAAGGTTTTTTATACAACCATAAAGGAATCTTAGATGTATTAGGATGACAGAAGTATTCACTGCAAGGATGAGGAAGAGAAGATAAGATACCTCTATATCAAATGCAAGATCTACTTGCTTGATAGGCCACAAATATAGACGTTAGCACAACTTTACACCAAAATCTATAAAGAATAAACTAGAGGGCGGACCGATAGCCCAGCGGGTAGGGCGTTTGCCTTGCACGCAGCCGGCCTATGCCGGCCTGGGTTCAATCCCCGGCATCCCATATGGTCCCCCGAGCACCGCCAGGAGTAATTCCTGAGTGCAGAGCCAGGAGTAACCCCTGAGCATTGCTGGGTGTGGCCAAAAACAAAAAAAAAAAAAAAAATAGAATAAACTAGAAACTGGAGACAAACTTAAAAGTAATACAAAAGAATAACATGACAGTAAAAAAAGAAAATATGCAAAAAATATAAAAACAACAAAATGGCAATAAATGCTTATAGTCTAATAATTTCCTTCCATGTTAATGATTTGAATTCATCAATGAAATTTCAAAGAGTGATGAGGGGAATTATTTAAGGAAAAAACTAAATTCAACATTTTTCCCCCTATAAGAAATACCTTTCAGGAGTTGAAGAGAGAGTATAGCAGGTAAAGGGCTTCCCTTGCACATGACCAACCTGGCATCTAACCCTGACACCTCATAAGGTCCTCTGAACACTGTGGCTGTTCCCCCTCAGAAATATAAAAGAAAAGAAAAAGGAAATACTTTGAAAATAAGTTCAGTTTTAACCACAAGGAAATGAAACAGTTTATGAAAGGCAAGTGCAACTATCACTATCACTATCACTATCCCCCGTTGATCATCTATTTGCTAGAGCAGGCACCAGTAACATCTCCATATGCCCTGTCTCATGCTAGTAGAGCCAAGGGCATCTATTGGCTCCAGGAACATAAAGAGCGAATAGATGCCCTTATATTAGGTCATGGGAATGAACTAATATAATTGTTACTGGTATTTGGCATATCAAATAAAACAGGGCAGCTTGCCAGGCTTGCCATGAAGGTGGCATAGCCTTGTAGTCACCTCTAAATATAGCATTTATAGATGAACCACGGCGCCAGCGGCCGCGCGAGACGGGCTGTGATAGACTGTTGCTGGGTGAAGTTCTGACGAGAAGGAAGTCCAGATGTGGAAAATGGCAGTCCGATGGGGGTCATCTGGCTTGTTGTGTGGCTCTGCTGGGGTGGCGAGCCAGGGCTAAAAACTGCCATCCCTCCCGGGCACCTCGTGAGCGGCTGGGCACAGGGAGAACAAGTAGCAGCTCTGCCCCAGGTCTTATCTTTTATAGCCATAAATCTATTATTTTATGTAAGTATAGTTGTACTTTAGTATCACTAAAGTTCAACTAGTATCACTAAAGTACAACTATACTTATATAAAATAATAGATTTATGGCTATAAAAGATAAGAAATAGGATAAACATTATGTAATTATGAAGGACTTTGGATAAAAACAAGAAAAATGAAAGTAAAAAATTGGGACTTTTTTAAAATTGAAAAAATCTCTGTACAGCAAAAAGAAGTAAAGAACACAAAAGAATACCTACTTAAAGCAACAACTGTCAAATTGTTGGTCAATTCCGAGAGCTGAAGAGTGCAGGCACCCAGATCCAGGAGGCCCAAACAGTACCAGCTAAAAGAAATCCAAATAAAAATACTGCAAGACACATTCTAATCAGAATGATGAGTATCATAGACAGAATACTGAAAGCTGCAAGATCAAAGAAGAAAATTGTTAACAAAGGAGCGTCCTTAAGCTTTTACAGAAGACTTATCAGATGAAACCCTCTGTACCTGAAAAGAGTGTGTGATACAGTAGAAAAAACTCAAAAGAAATGAACACTTTGCCAGGATATTTAATCCAGCCAGATTCTCATTCATTTTTGAAGGAACAATACACAACTTCACAGATAAATAACAACTCAGGAATTTCATAGACTCAAAATTATTGTTCACTTGTCTTCACATTGTTCATCAATTTACTCGAGCAGGCCCCAGTAACATCTCCATACGCCTGTCCCATGCTAGTATAGCCCAAGGGCATCTACTCGCACCAGGAACATGAAGAGCCTCAAACCATTCATTCAGGTCATGGGAATAAGGTCTGTACATAAGGAATACATGGGAATAAGGACATGGGAATAAGGTCTGTACATAAGGAATACCGTATTCCTTATGTACATAAGGTCTATACATAAGAGATCTGTACATAAGGAAGAACTCACAACCCAATACATATAGGCACCAAATGAGGGACCAGCAGTATTTAAAACAACCACTAATAAAATTGAAGTAAAACATTGAGAGTATCACAATAGTAGTTGGAGATTTCAACATCACTTTGCTACCTCTTGATAGATCAGCTAGACTGAAGTTCAGCGAGGAAATCTTTATCTGAAGAAAGAAACGGAAGAGAGGGGATTAGTGTATATATATATATATATATATATATATATATATATATATATATACTATATATAAAGTCTTTATATATAGACTTTATATAAAGTCTTTTTATATATAAAGTTATACATATAACTTTATATATAAAGTCATATTATATATATGACTTTTTAACCCCCAAAAAGCAGAATACACATTCTGCTCAAGTGCACATAGGACATTCTCCAAGACAGACCACATGCTGAGCCACTAAACACTTGTCACTTGTCTTCCCACTATTCATCGATTTGCTTGAGTGGGCACCAGTAACGTCTCCATTCATTGGGAATAGGGTCCATTATTGTTACTGTTTTTGGCATATTGAATACACACGGGTAGCTTGCCAGGCTCTGCTGTGGTTCTTGGTTCATCCCAGGGGACCCAGTCTTTTCTATGTCAGACCATCGACCATCCTGGGCCCACAGGGCAGAGCCTGGGTGTAGACAAGCTTGTCTCCTGTCTGCCACCTGCTGATGCAGCCAGGTACTGCAGTCACACCTGCAACATCTTAAGGGGCAGGGCACACCTCCATAAAATTAAGACGATAAAAAATGTATCTTTCATACCGTGATACACTGAAAATAGAAGTGAATCACACACAAAAACAGAAAATCAAATAAAATACCTGCAAATTAAGCAGCTTTCTACTGAACAACCAGTGACTTAGAGAGGAAATCAAAGAGGAAGTCAAAGGCAAATGGAAACAAAGGCAAATGAAGACATGAGACCCAGAACTTGTCAGACACAGCAAAAGAAGTGTTAAGAGGAAAGTGGATAGCTCCACAAGCATTCATCAGGAAGGAAGCAAGAGCCCACATAAATAATTTCACTTCACAGTTTAAGATCTTGTAAAATGCCAAAAATGAAGACCAAACAAAGCAAACAAAAGGAAATAATAAAAGCTGGAGCAGAAATTAATAGTTGAAATCCAAAAAAAAATCCAAAAGATCAACAAAATTAAGAGGTGATTTTTTGAGAGGATAAAAAGGATCCATAAACGAATAGCAAGACTCACAGAGAAAGTGAAAGAGAAAACCCTAATAAACAGAATCAGAAGTGAAAGGAGGGCCATCACAACAGAAACCATAGAAATTCAAAGGATCATCAGAGATTACTGAGAATCTGTATGCCACGAAATAAAGAGAACATTGATGTCTCATTGCTTTGACTTGCATTTTCCTGATTGTTAGTGCTGTAGAGCAGGGTTTGTAAGTGCATTTTGACCATTTGAATTTCTTCTTTGAGAAGTCTTTGTTAATTTCTTGTCCCCATTTTTCAATGGGGTTAGATTTTTTTTGTAAACTTCTGATAGTGCCATTGAGGGAAGATGGCTCAGGAAGGTAACTGGGGACATTGGTGGCAGAAAATTTACACTTTGGGTGAAAGGATGGGTAATAAATCATTAAATGACTAAAATTCAATCATGAACAACTTTTAACTGAGTGTCTCACAATGATTTTAAATATATATATATAATTTTACCTATGTGTACAATTAAAGGATATACAATTATTAAATAGACAAAAAAATAAAATGACAAATCCATGGGCATTGATAACAGAACAAAGTATCCAGTGAATAATAGGAAGAGAAAGGGAAATGAAGTATGCAAAAAGTAAAAATAAAATAACAAATTCGGTGTGTGTACATTATTATTTAAGTTTTAGGATATCATGTACAATGTTTGGAATATCTTTTAAATGCTGCCCCCTGATTTGCTTATCTAAATCTAGATTTTCAGATACGAAGGCTGTTTAAAAAATGTGTTCCAAAAACTTGTTTTATGTCACAACACGTGCAGGGAAAATAAAACAATCTTCCCAGGACTAGTCTTGTAACTTAAGTATTTTCAAAGTTTTAGATGAACTCCACTATAGTATAAACTCAAAACTTAGATGAGACATAGGAGCCAACAGTTCCTCATGAAATATTTGACATCTTTGTCAAGGGATTAATGCTGATTTAGACATTCCGCTATGTACATGACTAAATAAATATTTTGATAAAGAAAATTCCATAATTTATATTGATGTTGTATACTTTTATTCAAATACAGAAATGGAGACTATGGATTTAAAAAACAATCACTAAAGAAATATGCAATTTTCATTAAAATTCCTAATTTGTATAAAATCATGGAATTTTTAATATGTATATATTGATGTAAAGTAGTTATAAAATTATATATAGTCATTCATCACCCACTGTCCAATACACAGACACAATCACAGATACCTGTTTCTATCTTTGCCTATAGAAACAGCCTAGAGGTGATAAAATATCAGCCTTTATAAATACTTTAAGAAAATATTAGTTTCTAAATTGTCACCTCTAAAAGGAATCAAGGCTTTAGAAGAACATAACTGGTTCTAGGAGAAATAGTGCTAATTATTTAGTCATGTACATAGGGGAATGACTTACTCTTAATCAGCGTTAATCCTTTGAAAGAGAAGTCAATTATTTCACGGGGATCTGCTGGCTTCTATGTCTCATCAAAGTAATGAACTGCACAGTCTAGAGAGTACTAAGGTTGCTACTATCAGCCAACCCTGTTTGATCATTCACACCACATATTGAGGTGTGATCCCTGAGCACAATAGGAGTGATCCCTGAGCACACAGCCAGGAGTAAATACCTGGAGTAAATACAAGGAGTCATATACAATGCTGGATATGACTCAGGTCCCTTATTTCCCAAAGGAAATGCTCAAAGGGGTCAGTTTAAGAATCTCTCACATATAAATATTGTATAATTTAAACACAAAATTTTATTATGAAGGGCTGGAGCACCATAAAGTGGATAGGGTGTTTACCTTGCATGCAGTGAACCCGAGTTCAATCCCCCGCATCTCATACCGTCTCCTGAGCACTGCCAGGAGTAATTTCTGAGTGAGAGTCAGGAGTAACCTCTGAGAATCATGGGTGTGACCCAAAGAGCAAATAAAGAAATAAATACATAAAAATGAATTATGAGTGTATATAATTAATACCTATTGAGTAAAATAGAAACATTTGATAATAATATAAACACATGTATATGCTAATCAGAAGAACTAGGAACGCATATCTGACAATGATATCCATCCATACATAATGCCAGAAACATGCCTTAGTTTTACTAAATGAAGATATCAGAATTAATAATCAGCATTTGGAAGCTATCATAGAGGTAGTTAATAAAGATGGAAGTTATCAATAGTTCCTAAGACTGGTGAACAATATTTAATGACATTATAATAATAATGCCAAAATAACTTGCCAAAATCACAACTTTATTGGAAGAAATAGACCAAAATTGTTTAGTGTGTGCCCTGATGTGGTTCTTTTAATGAGGATATTTCGCTCCTTCCAGGAATGCAGGGATACAATGTTGTACTAGATTTTTGTCATGAGATAATACGAACCTGACTTTGACGAGCACTAGTTTCCATAGTGAAAGGTTTTGATTCATACTTTTAGGGACTGGAAGATGGGTGAACTGACAAGTCGTTTCATATTAAGGAGGCTGATAATGTCTAATAACTACATGCAACACGCACTTCTAAATCAAATGCAGACCCAGGAAGGAAAGAGACATGCTATGCAAAGCAAAATGTAAATTTTGATTTTATATTTATGGATTGTGATCAAGTGTCATATTTACATTGATTTGCTAATTTGAAAGTTTGGGTAGGGATGATGTAGAGAAATTTTCATGCTTTAGGGCAATACATCCTGTCATTTAAATACAACCTACACACTGAAAAAGTACCTCACAAAAATGTGTAAAGATTGCATGAAGGCTGTGTTCTAAGGATGAAATTATCACGGATAAGGAGGGAAAGGATGAATATATGTGGTGGTGTAATAACCTCAAAGCAGGAATAGCAGAATTCCTCAGAAAAAAGTTCCTCAGTGACTCAGGAAATCTGAAGGAAATCAATATCTTATTTGACTTCAGCTGTATCTCACATTATCTAGGTGCTTGATGACTCCAAATTCTTCACCATACTTTTTACTCCAGAGAATTCTTGCTTTGTTTTGTTTCAAGAACCAGAAATTAAGAGATTTTAGCCAAATGGGTATTCTATCCATGACTAAACACTAAGCTTAGTTGGCCAATAAATGAATGGGTCACTAGCTATTTCTTTGGCACTAAATAACGAAATTGACAGATTAGTTGAGATGCAGAATTGCTAGCAATTCCAAGTGCTGGCATCATTAATTTATAATGCAGAAGTCAACATCTGTTGTGATAATCCACTAATAATTGCTATGCTGTTGAGTTTCTCTGAAAGTACTCAGTAATTGTGCAACTGACTCTCTTCAGTGTTATTACAACAGTAATCAATAGAAGCACTACAAGTTTTATTTTTTAATTTATGGACAACAACTTAAACATGTCTTTTCAGAGGCATAATTAATATTTAATTGAGTGGTCACTGGTATCAACACCATTGTTACAAAAAGCAGTTGTCTATATAAGCCTCCAAAACAACACGTCAGCCTGCCTTTATTCTCATCACATAGCTCTTTTTTTTCACATGTTAGGATTTGCCTCCAGTTTTGAATTGTAAAAATTCAATAGTTCTACCACATGGTGATGATATTCTAAACATAATGGTCTACATTTTGTTTTTGTTTTCAACACTTTGTTTCCAATACCAAGTACTTGAATAAGTACATGCTTCAAAACAGAACTTTGGAACTCATTTTAATATAAATAAATACTTGGTTTTTGTTTAAATGAATCACCAAGACATTTTGTTTCAATGTACCAATATTACCTCATTTTTATTTATCACACAAATGTGTGGGGGCTTAAGAAGGAAAAGAGAATTGAAAGGATGGAAAGTGAAGGGAAGGGTAAGAAAAAGAGAACATTTAGAGAGATATAATGTAAAACTATATATTGAAACAGAAACAAGATCATAACATCATAAAATAAAATTAAGAGCAAGAAAGATGCTAGGCATATCTTTAGAGATCATTCCCTACCATATTTGTTTTCTGTGACTGTAAGAACACATCATCACAAACTTTATGGCTAAAAATAACATAATATTTTGTCACATTTCTGAAGGCCAGGAATCCAAAAACACTTTCACTGGACTCAAACCAAGTTACCGTCAACACACTCTAGTAAGCTAAGATTCACGGATTCCTAGTATCAGGTGTGCATATGTTTTTTTTTTCAGCTTACTATACTATTACAACCACTATTTTCCACCTTTATCAACTGTTAAAACTTATGAAATGTTTTGAACTCAAAGAAAATAGATTCATGCGGGGTAAAGGTGCCTGGAACTGTAAGTCAGGTCTTCTCGTTCCCATGCTTCCTAGTCCTCTGGCATTGTTAGTGATGAAGGTCATGGTCCTCGGAAGTTAGTCCTGGGGCTTTGCACATCTGATGCTTAGAGACTGTGCTGCCCCTTCTCTCTCTGAAGAATTCTCTGCCTTTTTATTTATTCTGTCTCTTCCCCAACTGCAGTACTCAGTGCCTGGCTCTTTTCCCAGTGCTATGCTTCCAACAATGTGTTTCTGTAGCAGAGATCATCTTGTGACACCCTTCTAGGTGCATGAAGAAAGGGCCCTGTGAAGAGGCTCTTAGCTGGCAGTCAAGACACACCATCAAAGTCTGTGCTCTTCCTTCATCTGTGTCCTGGTTTCTTTCTGATATATCCTTTTGTTCTAAAGCTAGGGGAAAAAAAAAGAAAACTCCCTTATTCATCTATAATGCAGCAAGTCTCATGGAGTATATCTGGTCAAACAACTTTTTTTAAATGAAAGATTTTGCTCCTCTTTGCATGAAGACTCGAAGAAAATTCCTGATTCCTTTCTCCATTTAACCCATTGGCTCCGGCCACTGCATTTGACGAGATCCATACACTCAACTCTATTCTCAGCCACATTCTTCCTTCTCATGCTTCATTCTTTACTCCTACACTCAAGGGCAGATTGGATTGATTTCATAATTTTATAAGGCAAAAATAGTCTTATTATGAATCTTGCTTGCTCCAGTTCAATACTCTTCCTACTCCCATGGGTCTCCAAGAGGGACAGACATGAAAATATTCCAAGAGTACTTGGCCATGTTGGATCAACCATAATGTAATCAGTTCTAGTTCAAAGAGACATGCCAGTGTGCCTCCAGGCACACTAATATGTCTCTGATTCTAAAGGCAATGCCAAACTGAATTATTCTGACAGATTTTGGATCTTAGTGGGATCTAGAGTCTGGGACTAGCTGTCTATATATATATATATATATATATATATATATATATATATTCATGGTAAGAAGTATTAATGCCATTTTGTACAAGATATATTGCAAACTGCTTTCTGGTGCAGTTCCTCCCCCATTCTGCTAGGGAGATTGTATCTCAGGGAGTCAGTTCTGGCACTGTGAATCTTGAGACAAGGGGAGAACCTGAAGATCTGCATTTAATATGGTCATTTACCTGGTGTCTCTCAGATAGCCCAGTCCACGATGGGCTGGGCTGGAAGTTTTTGGAGGGCTTCTGTCAATAAAATAAGCTAGGAGAAAGGAAAAGGGTTATTTTGGGGGGACATTTTGTTCATTCGTTCATTCATTCATTCATTCATTCATTCATTCGGTCACACCTGGTGACTCTCAGAGGATGCTCCTGGCTCTTTGCTCAGGAATTAATCCTGGCAGTGTACGGGGACCATATGGGATGCCAGAAATCAAACCCAGGTCTGCTGCGTGCAAGGCAAACGCCCTACCAGTTGTGCAATCACTCCCGTCCCTTTTGACCATTTTGGCTCCTCTTCACCATCTGTCTCTTCTCTCCTTCTCTCTGTTCTCTTCCCTGTTGGGTTTTAGCACATCATAGCAGCCATCTTGTCCTAGGATTCTAAACCTAAAGTAGTCAGGGCCAAACTAGGAATCTAAAGCCTAGAGTTTTCCTATTGTTGAATTGTTTACTAGTACAAGTGTGAGTAAAGCCTTTTGCAACTCTGCTGGATTCTTGCATTTTAATCTGTCTGCTGGCAGCCAATCCCCTGGGACAAAGGGGATCCCTCACCCTGCTCCCAGATTTTGTTGGGGAACCCAGCGCTCTCCAACATATGGGGACTTGAAGTGTGATAAAACCAAAGTGTCTGTCGTGCTTAATTCACACAAGTTTACTCAAAAGTTAAGTTTTCCTTAGGCTTCCTTCCCAGAATACAGCTATACTAAAAATATTTGTGTATAGACTCTGGGGTGCCAGTTGAGCTTTATTCAGAGTCAGATAAGCTGAGAAGCACTTCAACTGGCTGAAATATTAGAAAACATCTACAGTGATGTTTTCCAAAAACCTTTATGATAGAAAATGCAAGACAGAAAACAGGCATCCTCTAAACGCTCAAGTTTAATATGAAACATCTTGTAAACAGGAAGAGATCATCTTTCAAAGTCTGTATATGCCATTGACATAACAAAAGACTGTAAAGTCAGTAATAATAACAAGGAATATGAACTATTACAGAGAGAAGAATAGGAGAGAAAGAAACCAATAGAAAAAAGAACAGAGCAAACAGGAAGCATGAATAAGGAAGTGCAATTGATTTGCCCAAACTCACCATATCCTGTAGAGGTAGAAATAGGTTTGGAATTCAGAATGTGAGGTTCCTAGTTCATAATTATTTGCTCTATCCAGAATTTCGCAATCAGCATATTAAGAGGGTGCTAAAAGTTATTTTTCACATGCATCCAAGGTTCAATATCAATTGGAAAATTCCCATATAGAAGCAAAGGCAATGTATTATATTTGCTTTGGTCACATCAATAACACATAAATAACATATTTCTGCTATTAATAACACAGTAAATACCATGTATTATAGATAAAATGCAGCACACCAAATTACTGTTAAGATTTGTATGTTTGAGATCTATTTTTGTTAATGCAGGAAAAATAAGAATCTGATATAGGACTCAGAAAACCAGAAGGTAAGCCCCACCTCTACCATACAAAAAGATGTTGGAAAACTTTCTTAATTGCTCTGGTTTCTTTAAGTTAATCTGTAAACCGGGAAATCACACCAGATCACACGGGAATGTGGATTCGTATGCTAGTTTGTGGCTTGGGAACAGTTTATTACTATGAGGATCACTCCGTACTGTGTATCCAGAAGTTGTCTTCAGCCTTGCCTATTGCTTCTTTCTTTTTCTTGCTTCTTAAGTCTTTACTCCCTCCACTCTCTCTCACACAAACATGCATACACACTCACACACACACACACACACACACACATCACCCCTCCCTCTCTCTCATGTCCCCCTCCATTCCTCACACACAGCTTGCAACTTTTGCTATCACATCTTAGATAATTTATATTTGTATATTTAGGACATTTAGAAAAACAAAAAAATACTGAATGAAGACTAACATATCCACCAAGTAATCTTAATCACTATTATCTTACCATACTCATTCTTATCTCTTTTCTCATTTAAATGTTACAAAAAAAGTAAACAAGCACAACTACCAAACATAATTACCCTCTACTTCAGTGCTATTCTACTTCCGTCCTCATTGCATCCTAAAATATGTGTAGAGCTTTCAATTCATGTTTTTCATATTTTTCTACCTAAGTGTTTACCATTACCAATACATATACTGTTCCTCAAACTTAAAAAAAAATAATTTGGTGAGGGTTCCGCACCAGCGGTGTTCAGGAATCTCCTGGCTCTGAGCTCAGACATGTTTCAGGCATGCTTCCGGGACCAAATGGAATGCTACGGATGATACCCAGGTCAGCTGTTTGCAACCAGGCGCGCTACCTGCCATGCAATTGCTCTAGTGCAAGTTTTGGACTTTTTTAAAGCTTACATAAATGAGATAGTACTAATCATATATTTTGATACCTTGTTTTTCCCCTGATTTTTTTAATGTTAATGCATTTATACAATTTATTACCTTAAACATTCTGAAATTTGCTATGGAGAATGAATCACTGGGGAAAATAATCCAAGAGACAAGTGAAATAGTTAGAAATACTTTTCAATGGTCAATACTATGAAGCTTTAAATTACATAATCCGTCATAGGACTGTAGAGGATAAATTTGAGAAATATTTATGATGTGAAACCTGTAAGATGTTGTACTAATTAGATTTTGAGAGGTGGATAAAGAAAGGGTAAGAACCTAGGATGATCATGCTGTTTGGGATTTATATTTTAACAGGTTTGATAAGTGGTCCTTTTCTAAACCAAAGAAGATGAAACTAGAATCAGGGACTACAAGAGTGAAGAAACACTACAAGAGTGAAAGTGCATGTTCTGATTACAGTAAGTCCCAGTTTAATCAATAGCACTGCATAGTTCCCTGAGCATTTCCAAGTGTAGCTTGGAGGCTTGCCCCAAGTAAGGATGGGTTGGCCCTGGTCATCCCTGGCACTGCACCCATGGACCCAAGCATTGAACTTCTAGCCTGGTTGCTTGAAAATTGCCAGAGTGATCCCCAGGCACTCTGATCTCTGCTTGTGAACAACCCCACTGCTAAAAGGACTTAAGATCTTTTTCTTCCTCATGCAATTATTGGAAAAAATGAGCTTGTGATAATAAGACAATGAAGTCCTCTGTGAATGATTATCCGGAAGTATCAACAAATCATAGAAGATAAATTATCTATTAAAAATCCAAAATGCTTATGACTCTTGGGTTTAAGTCTAGAGTTAGCAATTAGAACTTAATGATCTTGATTAAATGTGTAATGATTAAAATTATGAAAATGAATATCATTTTCTAATGAAGATGCATAAACAGGGAATCTAAATTTTATAAAATAAAATTACATAAAAAGTATTTGGAGGGCCGGAGCAATAGCCCAGCAGGTAGAGGCGTTTGCACGCAGCCAGCCTGCGCCCCCTGGTTCGATCCCGGCATCCCATATGGTCCCCAAGTACTGCCAGGAGTGATTCCTGAGTGCAGAACCAAGAGTAACCCCTGAGCGTTGCCGAGTGTGACCCAAAAAAGCAAAAAAAAAGTATTTGGAGATTGTTTAAAATGTAGACTCTGGTGAAGAAAATTTTTTTCAGTGGGTCAAGGATTCATTTTGACTAGTGATCCAGGAGGATGGGACAGAACACGTATGCCTTCCTCTAAAAAATGTTTAATGTTTATGTAGAGTGAGTGAATCTATAAGGTAAAATACTGAAGAACCACTAACACAGCACACTTGAAGAATAATTGAAGTGGTTTCCTTGAAAGGAAAAACCAGAAAGGTATAAAAGTAATCAAATAAAATGGGAGTGAGAAAGTGAGGAAGGTCAGTCTTTTAAGAAGGGAGACTCAAAAACAACAGACGAAGCACAGGTGCAAAGAATCCAAGGCCCGTTATGACTGAGAAGATTTTCTTGACGTGAAGGGAAAATGGATTCAGTCAGAAGGAAATCTGTGGAGATTATGGCATTTTGTTCTCAGCACAATCACAGAATTCATGTTCCATGTGAGCATGTGTCACATTAATTTATACACCACCAGCCGCTGTCTTTAAAAAACATATAAAGGTTTAAAATAAAAACTCAAGTAAACTAATTTGTTAATAAAATAATACTTTAGTGATTTTTTTCGCTAATATACTGAATTCAATAATGCCTATTCAGTTTTCCATTTATAAGTGAGATTAGGGACATTGAGATAGTATAAATCTAAGCGCTTGTTTTGCAAGTGGTCAACTCTGCTTGCTCCTCAACATGGCATATGTCCCCTGAGCACTGCCAGGAGTGACCTCTGACTACACAGCCATGAATAGACCTTGAGCATCACTGGGTTTAGCCCAAAACACAAAACAAAAATAAACAGAGTTTGACTAAATTGTGTAAAACTCCAATGAGAATAATTTGATATTAAGAAATAAGAATAATATATATAAGAATAATTTAAACTCCTTGTCTATCTTATCACCCACAAAGAAAAAAAAACTTCATAAACTCTTTAAATCTTCAAATTTTACTTAATAACAAATGAATTTTCTTATATAGAGTTAAACACTCAATTTTAAAAAACATTATACCACCGTGAGATATATAATTACAAAGATGTTCATACTTGGGTTTCGGTCATACAGTGTTCCAGCACCCATCCCTCCACCAGTGCCCATCTCCTACCACCAACGTCCCTGGTTCCCTCCCTCCCCTAGCCTGCCTCTGTGGCCAGTTCTTTATCTCTTTTCTCTCTTTATCTTCTGCCCTCTCTCTTTCTCTCTTCCTTCTCTTGCACATTGTGAATTGCAATACATGCATTTAGAGGTTATCATGTAAACACCCATTTTTGCAAATAACTAATTCCTGGAAATCTAACAAAAAAGAGCAAATCATAAAAACATGATATGCTTTATTAATTATATTATTACTTGTTTCTGTTTGGGGACCACACCCAGTGGTGTTCAGGGTTACTCGTGGCTCTGTGCTCAGGGGTCACTCCGAGTGACCATATGCAGTAGCAGGGATGCAGGGATCTAATTATGGTTGGCTGCATGCAAGTCAAGAACCTAAACCTCTGTATATATATATATATATATATATATATAAAACCTGGGTCGAACCCAGGTTGACCGCATACAAGGCAAATGCCCTACCCGCTGTGCTATGGCTCCAGCCCCAACCTCTGTATTTTCTATCTGGATCTAATACTTTTATTTAAAATGAATAAAAATAGTCACCTGATTTGGGAGTGAACTACTATCTTTATTCTATTGACCATGTTGTTGTAGTTCAACTGTTTGTTCAGCATTATTTGATGTTTGATGGGTAATCTTATTAAAAATACAAAGAATCCATTTCAGAAGCAATGTGTAAAAATAAGAACAGAAACATTTTCTTTCCAAAAGTGATTTGGGAGGTAAAATAAAATTGCTCCACAGAATTAAGTACTTGTGCTTAGTTCTGTGCTCAGTGAATATTAGTATTCCTGCACTTTTTCACATGGGAGCTAGTTCAGATAAAAACTACTTAAAGGCCTCAGTCTAATCAGTAAACAGGAAATAATTGGCATAGTTGAAGTATCAAATTCCTTAGTTAAGAAATGGGTATAACGTTTCCAAGTTGAATGAAAAGTTGGCCAAGTTAGTAAGTTGAGTACTCTAATTTCTTAAACTGTGGAAGTGAGTTTCCAAAATTTTAAAGAAAAGATAGGTATTAAAAGCTCCATGGGGGGAAAACAATAACTGAAAGATATAGGCAAATGTGTAGGCAATGTGTACTTGTAGTCCATGAAAGGAAATTAAAAAATATCCAAATAACCTCAGTAGATATATCTAAGGTTATTAAAAACATATTTCAACTCTAATAATCGGTAGAGTTCAAAGGTAGAAGGGTGAGGTCGGGAGAAAACCAAGAGCAGAGGTAAGAATAAGGCCTGAGAATTGCCAACAGCAGCCCCTAAATAATAATAAATAAATGAAAATTATTTTCATTCTTAAAATTTTTTGAATAGCCTCAAAAGATATTGCTGTGAGTAATATAAGAAAAATATATATATTACAAGAAATTCAATGAAAGGAAATCCTGTTTCACTAACCCTCACATCATATTAAAAACATTACCACCTTATCACTCATAAACAGAAAGTTGAGTTTAAAAGGAAAATTTAAAAATAATGTTAATGGTAAAGTAGAGTGATGGGTTTAAAAGAGAGATTCATCTTAGAAGATTCATCTTAAAGATCCATTTTCCCAGTTTCCTCACTTGATTAAAGAAACTGAATTTACAAAAAAATGATTAGCGCTAAATCACTCAGTGATCAAAGAAGTCAACAATAGACCCAAAATCCAGAGTGAAGACAGCAGTTAATTACAAGAGCAAAATTTCTATCAAAGGTTTCAGATTCATCTGTCAATTGATCTTAAAGCTTGTTTATATTTTCAGGTAGTATGAGAATTAGACTGAACAATTTTTTTTTGACATTTTCATTTCACTTGACATTTAAAACTTAGGTACCATAGGTTTCCACAAATTAACTTTTCCAGATGACAATTGTATATTTTTACTCTAGGACTTTCCAAATACACAGATCCTTTATTTTTCTAATTATGAATCACAACCAGGTGGTGAGATATGGAAAACTTGCAAATGTCTTGAAAGTCAGGATTTAATCATCTGTGTACTTGTGAACTATTCTAACATTAAATATATTTACACCCACACTAATCTTATATAATTATCATCCTTGTTTTTTGTAATTGAAAATTTGTGATTCTTTCCCCCTATAAAATAGCGTGAACTTAATTTTATGGAAACGTCATGTCGATGTATTTTTCTTTTAGTGTGCAATACTATTATACTTTTGATCCACCTTAAAAAAACAGAGGAATTTATAATGGAGAAAGTGATTATGAAATGAAAATGCAATACATATATCATCTAAAATATAATCACAAAAACATAATATAACAAAAATATACAGATAAAATGTAGTATGTGACTATCTTCTCCTCTTACGCTCTTTAAATTACCCTGCCCCCAAAAAAATTACCCTGCCCTTTCCTATAGTTATGCATTTCATTGCAATAAAAACAATCATATTCTATAGATAAAAAATGAAAATTACATATGAAAATCTGCTTTTCTGACTAAAGCACATAATTGTCCATCTAGGTAGACAAACCCTATTAATTTTAGGGTATTAAATGACTATAGAAATATCTTATGGATGCTTTAGATGCCATTTTTAGTTATATGTTCCCGGAGACTGTCCATTAGTCACTAAGTAATCTTATCAAATTTCAAATGAAGTTAAAACTGAATGCTGATCGCTTTAATGTTAATTTAGTACCTGGCATCCACATTTACTTACCATATGCTTTTCCTTTTCCTTCCTAGCATCCTGTGCTTCTATTCAAATTATGAAAGAAGTTTTTGGATTTTATTCAACATGAATCCAGCTGGAGATCATTTTAAAACTTATGTATAACTGATCTGAACATTAAGTTTATAAATTCTTACAAAGAAGAAACATATTAATGACTTATAGAAGTGACAGGCAACTTAGTTTGCTATTCCCAGTCTAGTTTTGTGAGTTAAAAATGATCATGAATAAAGCTTGAGACAATTGAACACAGTATGAGACAAAGTAAGAGACCAAGGACACAAACTTGTCCTTCACCTACACCTGGTTTTGTTTAGGCAATGAAACCATTGATTCATGTAAATATATGTGTAACTCTCTCTGCTTGGTAATGGCTCAATTAAAATGAACAACCATGTGAGGAAAATGTACATTTTTGAAAAGTGTGCATACCTTGAACATTTATTGCAAAAATAGGCATGGTAGATAGCAGGAAGTCTTTTCAAAGGTGGAAATTATCACAAACGTGTGGGAGTCAGAGGCTAGGTAAGACAGAAAATGGAACAGTGTGCTAACAATTGTCGAGGGTACTAACACCAACCTAGAACTGAGCATTAAATACAGGCAAAAAGATACATATGACAACCCTTTAATGTATGTTCTGTAATCCATAGTCTGGAAGGGAATGAAAAGAGAGAGAGAAAAGGAAAGAAATAAAGAACCTGCCATGGAGGCGGGCTGGGGGAAGGGGAAAGGGAACCGGGGACATTGGTGTGGGAGATGGGTACTGGTGGAGGGATGGGTGCTGGAACACTGTATGACCAAAACCCAAATAAGAACTTTGTAATTGTATATCTTTGGAATTGTATATCTCACGGTGTATAATAAAATACTTAAAAACATAGGCATGGTAGAATATTATGTGAAGTAGCCAATTTTTCAGATACACGTTCCCAATGATTATCCATTGACATTACTAATCAACATTGAAAACATAAACTAAGATCAACTTTTGTAAGACTCATTACCAAAAGTACGACTTGGAGAGTATCCCTAATGTACATCACAAGAATGGGATTCAAGCTAGCTTTACCTATATCGCTCTCCCTAATAATCTCATTTCTAATTTCTTATTTTAACTAAGTTCCTCATATATCCTCAACCTATCTTCCTCCATTATTTCTGGGCTTAAAAAATACCAAACCCAAAAAAAATATATACCAAACCCTTCTTATTGATGGTGACAGGAAAACAAAGTTCATGTAGAAGCTCTAATTTAGATATGTAATTCTTCATTTGTTTTTATGTCTTTTTTGGTCAGCAGATGCTAAAATGCCCCCCCACATGAACCACACCTCCTCCTATTTATGTGTTAATATCCTCCTTTTTCTTATGGAATGAACATAACTTAGTTGCTGACCCAGTTTTCTTTGCGCTTTTTTTTTTTGTTTTATCTTTATTTTTTTTAAAACATTTTATTATACCAACGTGAGATATACAATTACAATGTTGTTCACGTTTGGAGGTTTTGGTCACACAGTGTTCCAGCACCCGCCCTCCACCAGTGCCCATCACCCACCACCCAGGTCCCCAATTCCCTCCCCCTCCCACGTCCTGCCTAAATGGCAGGTTCTTTATCTCCTCTCTCTCTCCTCTCTCTCTTCCTTCTCCTACATATCTCACTGCTGAACAACAAATGGGTCATAGAAGAAATCAAACAGGAAATCCAAAGATTCCTAGAAACAAATGACAATGAAGATACCAACTATCAGAACTTGTGGGACACAGCAAAAGCTGTGTTAAGAGGAAAGTTTATAGCTCTGCAAGCATTCATCAGGAAAGAAGAAAGGGCCTACATAAATAACCTGACCTCACAGCTGAAAATATTCTTTGCGCTCTTTAAGCTATTTGTCGTCTTGCAAAGCTGTTCTAATAACAAGAAACTAAAGGCTGCTTCCATTCAGCAGTAAATATCCTAACAACTTAACAACTTCACAAGTCTGATCCTTTCCTACTTAGGCCTTACCTGGCCAAAAGTATTTTGGGGTCTTGGGGTTGGGGCAGAGGCAGGAACCAGATACAGACCTAGAGGTTCTTTAGGTCCCTAGTTGCGTGCTCAGAATATACTACTGATGGTGCTCTGCAGAGCACATGGATATATATGGTTCACTGCATATGCAAATGCGAGGGACCAAATCTGCTAGCTGCATTCCAGGCAACCCCTTTATCCCCTGTATTCTCTCAGGCTCCCCAAAATGACCTTTCAACACTGAACTTTTTTTACCTTAATTTTTTACCTTAATGAATTGTTTAAAATATAATTAACCTAATTTATGCTTATTTTATATGCCTTTGTGTACTCATTAGTATTCATTTGATTCTCTATCGGTTCGTATTAAATGTGTTCATCAAATGCGATATATTTTCATACACTTAATAAGGGATTTTATTTTTCTATATTGTTCCAATTCTCCCACATACCTACACTTTGAATCTAGATTTCCTCTGATGTCACTTTCCCTGAGGAAATCTATAAGCCCAGTGGCAACTGCAATCATCTATAAGCATCATTGTTGTTTTCTGAGTGATTCAATTTCCCTTTAAGTTTTTATGTAATCATTTTCCACCAGTATCCGAAAAACTCATTTTTTTAAACTTCTTTACTTGCTTTTTGGGTCACACTTGGCGATTTTCAGGAGTAACTCCTGGTTCTGCACTCAGGAATTATTCCTGGCAGTACTCTGTGGATCATATGGGATACCAGGGACCGAACTTGGGTTTGCCATATGCAAGGCAAATACCTTACCCACTGTGCTATTGCTCCAGTCTCAGAACTTTTTTTATTCTTGAGTCACACATGATGGTGCTCAAGGCTTATTACTCCTGGCTGAGTCCAAGTATCACTCCTGGAAGAATTCTTGGAACCCCTATGAAGTGCTGGGGGTCAAATTTAGGTCTGCCATATGCATGGCAAGTGCCCTTCCCCTGTGCTCTCTGGCCCTCAAGCAATGACATTTTTTAAAATTGAATCATCATGCAATAAACCATTACAAAGCATTCATTATTGGGTTTCAGTCATACAGTGTTCCAACACCCATCCCTCCACCAATGCACATTTCCCAACACCAATGTGTGCGTTTCCCTGTTCCTTCAACCTGCTTCGATGGCAGGTACTTTTCTTCTCTCTCTCTCTCTCTCTCTCTCTCTCTCTCTCTCTCTCTCTCTCTCTCTCTCTCTCTCTCTCTCTCTCTCACTCACTCACTCTCTCTCACTCTTTCTCTTTCACATTGTGGTTTGCAATAGACACTGAAAGGTTATCACGTATACCTTTACCTACTTTCAATACTCAGTTCTAGTCTAGCATTACTATTTCCAACTATTATTGCTAAACCGGTTCCTTCTCTATCTTACCTACCCTCTGCCCCTTCTCAAGCAATCTTTTTCAACCTACCCTTCTCAAGCAACGATTTCTAATGTTCACTGCTGATACTGAAAGTACAGGTCCAACTTTACTTTTTGTTTCCTGCTATTTTTTTCCCAACTCTAATAGACAATATACACTGTTTTAAACCATTACTCCCTACTTCCCAGGTAAATCCTTCAGCTTTTCAATTTTTATTCACAGTTCCATTTGCTTACTTCCCTTTATCAAAAAAAACGTCATGCAGTAAAAACCAATTTAATGCCACTTACTCCAAGCCACATTTCTAGGGTATAGGTGAATTAAAATCATGGGGGCCGGAGCGATAGCCCAGTGGGTAGGGCATTTGCCTTGCACGCAGCTGGCCAATGCCGGCCCGGGTTCGATCCCCAGCATCCCATATGGTCCCCGAGCACTGCCAGGAGTAACTCCTGAGTGCAGAGCCAGGAGTAACCCCTGAGCATCGCTGGGTATGACCCAAAAAAGAAAAAATCAGTCTTAACTTACTTATGTCACTGTTCTATCACAGAGGCTCCGATAGATTCAGCGTATTCTTGGAGAAAATCCAACAGAGTGGCTATAAATTGGCACTGGAGTCAGCCAACCTGAGCTCCGATTCCCCCTGCCACTTGTTGGTTGTGTGATCTTCAGTGAAACACTGGGCATTCCAGTGAGACACTGCCATTAAGTAATCTGAAAATTTGAAATAATACCTAACTCACCGGTTGGGAATGATGATCGAAAGCGAACATGGATAATAGACGACTTTCTAAAAATACAGTGCTACATAAAGTCCTGGCATTTTCACAGATATGAAGGTGTGGTGTGTTTCTCTATTATAAATGATGTAAAATGTTACAAGACACAGAAACTGGTGATTGTTGACATGTGTTTAAAGGATGAAATAATTAAATACAATTAAATATAATCAGGTTAAGAGAAGAAGTGGCATTACAACTGAACCCTAAGTACTTTAGTAATATAGTATATTAAATGCACTTTCATTTGAATTAGCTTATTTAACCCATATAACTTTTTGAGATTACTTTGTTTTACAGAAGCAGAAATCAAGAACGGAAACTGAAATTGTACAAGGCTCAACTGAATCACAAAGAGTCACAATTAAGAAATATTTGAAAAGCCAGAGAGAACAAGAGTTAAGGAGCTTGCCTGTGCGCAGTCAACCATGTTCAATCCCTGGCACCCCATATGGTCCCCAAGTCCCACCGGAGTAATCCCCTTAGCACAGAGCCGGAAATAAGCCTGGGCATCACCAGTTGTGGCACTTAAAATAAAAATATAATGAAATATTTTACTTAGAATATAGTGTAGCGGGCTCTCTATATATCAGCGCTTGGCAGTGATGTCTCAATGGAAAGGACAAATGCAACAGGCAGGTGGAATAAACAGGACTAAAGGTAGAAAACAGCAAGCCAAGCTTTGAAAACAACAGAATTACCTTGAGAGAGGAGGGGAGACAAAGAGGGAATGAAGGGACAGTAGAAATGAAAGGAAATAAAGTAGGATGAGAAAAAAAATAAAGGAGAGGGGAAGAAAGAAGAAAAGCAGCCATTTTCATAATCACATGGCGAGCACCAAATGGAAGATTTTGAACATTCAACAGATTGTATAAAGCAACAGGAATGATTAAACGGTGCCCATGGGAGTTCAGATGGAGCACTTAGACCCCAGCACCACAGGCCTCCAGCGTCTACAGGTGAAGCCCTGGAGGCCCCAGCACTGCTGGATGTGGCTGTAGAAGTGGCTCATGCTGCCCGTGTGCGCTTACTCACATTCTGTCCCTAGCACTGAACTACCAGCAACGATCACTGGAGGACACCGAACGGACCCAAGCACACCTTCAGAGGCCCCGCAAATGAAAGATTATATAAGGGGATTTTTTTTTTTTTTTTTGCTGAAGTACTTTGAATGAACAACCATGATTCTCAAGATTATTTTGCCAGTGATAATCTGATTCTGAAACAGCAAACCTAGTTTCCTCAACTTTGGAATGGAGAAAAACACACGAACTAAAAGTTACATACAAGTGCTGAGAAACTTGTCACTTGACACTTGTTCATCAATTTGCTCGAGTGGGGCACCAGTAATGTCTCCATTCGTTGGGAATGAGGCCCATTATTATTACTGTCTTTGGTATATTGAATACACCATGGGTAGCTTGCCAGGCTCTGCCGTGGCTCTGGGTTCATCCCAGAGGGCCCAGTCTTTTCCTATGTCTGACCATCAACCATGCAGGATCCATGAGACAGAGCCCTGGGTGTAGACAAGCCTGTCTCCTGTCTGCACCTGCTGATTCAGCCAGGCACTGCAGCCACACCTGCAACAACCTGCTGAGAAACTAGACTATATAAAAATCTATTAACTATCTGTGAGACCTTGGAAAAGTTACTTAAGACCTCTGAGTCTATATTCCATGTGTATAAAATATTTTTCATGTTTTAGAGAGGCTGAGCAAGGTTATAAATAGTAACCTTATATAATGGTTTATAAATAGTAACTAAGTTAAAACAAAAACATTTATAAATATACACATACTTATGTGTATATATATTTTTTCAAACATCTAAATTATTGACCTTACAAAGCTTTCAAAAACATATACAACTAACACTAGGTATTAAAGATAGTTCAATTAATCTCATCAGTTATATATAAATCTGTAGGGAAGGGGTATACCCAGCTATGCTTAGGGGTTACTCCGGGCTTTGTGCTCAGGGTACCTGATGGTGCATAGGGCATACATGTAGTACTGAGATTGGACCAGGTCAGCCACATGTAAGGCCTGCCTTACACACTTGACTCTCTGGCCCCTAAACAAAACTGTTAGGTCATTATATCTAAATTAAAAACTTAAGTTTATAAATAAAATATTTATTCGGGACAAAATGAGAGGTCTAATCATTGATTAATACATGAAATATCTTGATTGAAGTCATCATGCAATACTTGACATCTTATCATCAAAATTGCCTTTATTATCTATTCAGTGAAATGCAAGCCATCCCAGAATGCTGCGTCCAAAGTTTGATTCTTAGTTTTTCAACAGCTGTGATTTCTCTTCTTTTGGTCTATTCAGTAGAAAGTGAACTATGTCGAGAGAACCTCATCATCAAAACCTTTCACCTCATTATCTTCGATCCTTTCATAAAGAGGCTTACTTTGTGTCCCCCAACATATATTTTTACGAGGATTATTTTCATCAGCTTGTTTAGTCAGTGCCAAAGTATTTAACTGGTAGCAGAAAAAGGCAAAGTATTTTCCATCTGTGATCACGCACTGGGAAACAAAAGGTCGGGTAACATCTGCTTCACTCCAGAAACCTGCAGAAGATCATCAGAGTGAAATTTATGTAGGATATATTCTCCCCAAACAAAGCAAATGTATTGGTACTTCTCCCTGACTTACTTCACTGAGTATGACACCATCAACGATCAGTCCATACAGTAGGAAATTACTCATCTTTTCTTAATGCTGTGCAGCATTCCATCATGTTTATATGCGTGTATGTATATATATATATATATATATATATATTTAAACATCATTGAAACTTGTAACTCACTTTATTCCTTATTCTAATGTATTTTCTCCATAATATTGCCACTGGCTAAAATACTACACTTATAATCATGTACTGTCCTATTATAATACATGTTCTAGAAGAACAAGACTTTAACTACTTTTAAGGTGAACAATACACAAAAGCAGTCACTATTTACTTAACAAATGAACAATCCCCCAACTCTGGGTATGGTCTTTAATAATATGGGTAGCTGTGTTTTACTCTAAACTTCCACTTACCAAATAAATTTTCTCTAGTTTAAGTAAACTGCTATAACATATACATCTAATGAAGCGCTAGAAATTATTAAGAACACCCATTGGGGAAAAAAAATACACTCACAATGGTATGCAAAAGTAATATTCAAACTTGACTGACACTTGTCAATTTTAAATGCAAAATATTTTAATTATGAGCTTTCAAAAACAACCGTATTTTGTGCCTGCAAGAAGTCACATGTCAAAATCAACCTACGTTTCATATTTTATCTACTTTGATTTTTCCTGTAGTGCAGAGGACGAAACCAGGGCTTCACCATGTGAAGTAAAAATAATACTGGGCTACATCCCTGACCCCTACAACTTACATTTTATCTAAAGAAAATACTATGAACTACTGAATTCTTAAAATGTCCTATCTTCCAATAGTATAAAATTAGGTTACCTTGATACATAGCTTGTGCTCCGGTCCAAGCAAAAAGACTTGCAATAGCATTAGCTCTGTAAGCAACCTCTATCTGATCGGCACAGTTCCTTTTTAGAAGCCGCTTCCTTTCTAATTTGTCATTTAATAAATGAAACTGGGTATGACCATAACAGCATGGATCTGCTGTCTTTGAGCCTAAAAAGCAACAAAAACCAAAAACATCACAGATGAAATAAAAATGTAAGACCTCCGGTATAAAAATACAATATATATAATACAAATATCTACCTTTAAACTCAACCTCTATTTCTTTTACAAATCATGTGATCAATACGCAAAATATGCAAGAGTGATTTTACTTATTTTGCTGATTATAATAAAGTTAAATTTTACATCAAAGTACAATCTGCTAACATCAAGCCCACTATCACAGAATATAAGTCAAAATACACAGTAGATTTGAGGTTTAAAGTTCTATATTATCTTTGTTTTCAAATCCCTTAATCAAGGGGGACAAGGATTATGATGTACCATAAAATAGAAACACTTGATAATTTTTAATATATTTCTATGGTATAAAATATGGAAATGTTTCCCAAGATGCTGACAATTAATTTTTTGAATCTGGGCCCCCTCCGCAGCGCTCGGGACTTACTCCTGTTTCTGTGCTCAGATATCACTCCTGGTGGATCAGGCGGACATAGGGGTTGCCAGGACAAATCCAAAATGCCAAGTGTGCTGAGTGTGAGCAAGTGAATACCGCCTGCACCATCTCTCAGGCTCCCGCCATCCTTGAATGCAGTGGACTTTCAACCATAAGTTTCCCATAATTCACTCTCTAAACCCACAATAAAGGAAAACTTACCAGGAAAATGGGCCCAAAGGATTACTATAAAGTTTTCAAGTCAGTTAAGAAGGAACAAAGAAAAATAGCAAACAAATATGCTTCATGAGTAGCCATCAAACTATTAATTTTGGTATAAAATTGATCATCAAAGTAGGTGTCATAAACATACACTTCTGTGAAAATGTTAACCACTGCCTCATTCTAGTCCTGTACTCATTTACCTTCGAATAGAAACAAGTTGCCATTATACTATTACTACAGAGCCTATTATATGTATTTAACTATTTTTTTTTAAAGTTAAGTACAGATAAAAGAGTAGAAACAAGTAACATCTCAATTAACACACGGAAGGCATATTTTCAATTTTCATGCAGGCGGCACCAGCGTACAAAACGAATCACGTTACTAGTGGAACCTGGAAACTGACCAGTAAATATGGTGTTTTCATATTGCCGCTTGAACAGTGGAAGTTTGTCTGGTTTACAATTCATAACAGGGATGTCTAGAGGAGGGGAATAATCCAGGGGCACAAACTGAAAAAGAAAAAGACATAAATAAACTCGGAAAAACACCACATATCACATACCACTATATACCTGCAACAAACATTATAACTGTGAACTTGTTACTTTCTTAGTAATTTAAAAATAAATGTTTTCATTTTAAAGTTTTATTTCTATTTATATTATTTATACTTTTTTATATTCTTTTTATCTCCACCCAATGTTGGACCAACTCTGACTAGACACCTGATTTTAAAAATTCAGTTTTCTTGGAACATAGTCATGAGCCTTCGTGACTCATGTACGATGTTATATACGATAATATGTATGGTTATATATGAGGTAGGGATGTTTTTATTTTTTACACAATAAGAAATGAGGTGAATAACTGCAATAGAGACTAACACTATGACTCTACTGTATCACTGTATCACTGTCTTCCGTTCATCATCGATTTGCTCGAGCGGGCACCAGTAACATCTCCATATGTCCTGTCTCATGCAAGTAGAGCCCAAGGGCACCTGTTTGCTCCAGGAACATAAAGAGCTTCAAACCATTCCATCAGGTCATGGGAATGAGGCCTATAATTGTTACTGGTATTTGGCATATCAAATACGACATGGGTAGCTTGCCAGGCTCTGCCGTGCAGGTAGCATACTCTGTAGAGTATGACTCTACAGAAAAAAAAAAAAATCTGACCTCTAAAATTGACTCAACACTTAAACTACCTTCAAAAGTACCTCAACTACCTTCAAAAGTACTCCACACAGCAAAATGCCCAGTTCCTAATAGTGAAAGTATCATACTATTATCAGTATTTTCATATTAACATAAAGAAAAAGATATAGTCCTGAAAACTAGTGCCCTGGATGGATAGGCATAGCAGCTTAAGCATCAGAAAGAATTTCGGCCGACCAGAGCCATAGCACAGATGGGAGGGCGTTTGCCTTGCACACAGCGGACTCGGCTTTGATCCGCAGTATCCTATATGGTCCCCCGAGCACAGCCAGGAGTAAGTCCTAAGTGCAGAGCCAGGAGTAACCCCTGAGCATTGCAGGGTGTGCCTGAATGAATGAATGAATGAATGGATGAATGAATGAATGAATGAAAGAATTTTGGACGAAATGTATTTCAAAGAAAGGTGAAGCCCAAGGAATTCATCCCAAACTTCTTCCATTACCTGTGTGCCACTTAGTCTGTGACATTTCTTAACTAGATGTCACCTGAGTCACGCGCTGTAAACCCTTACCTCTGGGAGCTGTCTGGATATTCGAATCTGGTTGTGTGGCTTATCATTTATTTGGTACCGCAGAGCATCGACCCTCCCTTTCCGATGGCCAGCAGGAATAATTTCTTCACCCCGCAACCAATAAAAATGAACCGGACGTTTACAATCTATCAAGAGATATTAAAATATTTCATCTGATCAATTAATCTGGTTATTATTAGAATACCAAAGAGCACTGGAGATGGAAAGAAAGCACTGTTATGTTGGGTACCTGTCTTGCAGGCGGCCAACCTAAATTCAATTCAGCATCCTATACGATCCCCCAAATCAAACTAGTGATTCCTGAGTGGGAGCAGGGAGGGAGAGGGAGGAAGGTGAAAGAAGGAAGGAAAAAGAAAGGGAGGGAAGGAATGGGGAGGAAGGAAGGAACAAAGGAAGGAAATTTGGCAATCCTAACATAATGTGTGAAACTTAAGAAGTTTTCAGAAACTACTCTTAGGTGAAAGAGAGGCTGCTTTACTGGATAATTTTAACCTGAGACAAAGTCCAAACATACACCACCCACTTCTATGGGTTTTTGCCAATGCTATGCAAAAAACTCGGCAACCCATTCCGTTTCTCAGCTAAGCAGCAAACGGAAAGGAAATCAGACCAACAGTATTATCACTAGAAATACAAAGTCAATGGGAGTCTGAGCCAGTCTTCTTCCAGCTTGCTTATTTAATATGAACAATAACCCTCCAAGGTAAAGACAGCTGTCCTTCCATTGATCTGAATGCTGACAAAGGCCATCAAACCGAGCACTCAGGTTCCAGAAGGCTTTCACTGAGACCACTTCCTTTCCAATATAGAAATTTCCAACACCCCATCCCTAGCTTGAAAGGGATCGGAAAAGAACGAAAGCAGAGCAGGGATTGCATTTGCCTTGCATGCAGCCAACCTGGGTTCCATCACGGGCATCCCATATGTCAGCAATTGCTGAGTGCAGAGCCAGGAGTAACCCCTAGGCATTGCCGGGTGTGACCCAAAGAGCAATAGAAAAAGAAAAGAGAAAGAAAGTGAGAGGGAAAAAATCTATTTTGAAAGTGGGTAATAATGATAATCAAGTCACTCTGAGTGGAGAGTCAAAAGCCCGTGGCCTGTCTCTGTCTCTGACTCGGTGGTGGCGGTGGGTGGGCACATCCCGCAGTGCTCAGAGCCTGCCCTCAACCCACTCCTGGAGGTGCTCGGGCCCACTTGCTGTGCCGGAACCAAACGGGGCGGGCTGCATGCCAGGCAAGTGCCCTACCCGCTACTCTCGCCCAATCCTGGCTGTCCCTGCTCAAAGCGGCATCAATGACAGTATCTGGGTGCAAGCTCTGAGTGCTGCCACCTTAGTACTGCAGTACTAAGGCTTAGAGCCTGCAGTACTGCAGTACTCAGAGCCTGCAGTACTGAGGCTTAGTCTCTGAGCCCAGGGTGGTTCCAGCGAGAGGGCGGCGGCGCAGGTTCCTGAGTCCACGAAGTGAGAGGCAGCCCCAGCAGGGAGGGAAACGGCCTAGGAAAAGAAACCGACGAAGTCCACGGACTGAAAAGAAAAGGGGGACGAGCGTCCCCCCCCCCAAGCCCACTCTTCCCTCTGGGCGCGGAGGACCCGGGGCTCACCGAGGGCAGCAGAGGCCAGGATCGGGTTGTGCGGGCTGAGCAGGCCCGTGAGGGCGGTGACCAGCTGGGCGAGGAAGGGCGAAGCGAGGGTCTCGCGCTGGCGGTAGGTGGGCACGGGGCGGCGGCGCACGAAGAAGTGCTCCTGCAGCAGACAGTCGTGGACAGCGGCGCGCAGGGCGCCCAGGTCCACGGCGGCCGCACGCTCGGGCTGGGCCGGGGGCGGCAGGCCGGAGACGTACACCGTCTTGGTAAAGCCCTGATACCAGCGGTCGGCGTTGAGGGCGAAGGTCTGGGGGTACACCACATACTTCATGAACTGCATCTTGGTTAAGATTCGCAGCTTCTCGTCCACCGACGGGGCCGCGTGCACTGTCGCCTGCCATCGCTCCACTCGCCGCTGCCTTGCCGCTTTGCTGTCGGCCGTGAGGGAGGCCACGATCGGTGGGTACCGCGCGGTGGAAACGGCCGCGACGTCTGAGCCGGCGACGTCCCGAGCCGCGCTGGCGACCTGCGCCGCGGTGTGCAGCGACAGTCGGGGGCCATGGAGCGCCAACTTCAGTCGCCTGGCCGCCGCCATTTTGGGCCGGTCCGAAACGGGAAGTCACTCACTGTCCCGCCCTCTTGCCTGGAAGGACCAATCGGAAAGCGATGTCTGAACTAGTCTTGGGACGGCAGATTCTCATTGGACGTGAGATATACGTCATGTAGCCAATCAGTTTCTCCAATTTAGTTTATCTTGGTTAGAGCGGCTTGAGTTGCTGAAAGAACTCGGGGAGCTCAGGCTTTGCGCACATTTCAGCGGGTAGGAATTAAACGTTAAAAAGGAAATGCTGCCACCTAGATTTCATTTCGAACAAGGTAACCTTGCCAAAAAATGTTTCGGCACATTATGTACTGAAACCTGGCACTTGATTTAATTTAATGGCACAGCACTTTTTTTATCGTTGCAGTCCTTGGGGCCAACATGATCCTTGAAAATATTACTGTACAGGTTTTACTTTTTTGTAACATACTTATTTTGGTTTGTTTGCTACAATTAATGTGGAGTTAAGTGTGCTTTTTGCTAAACAATCAGTGTAGAATCTTAGTTGTCTTTTTCTCATAATCCCATACTTGACCACTGTCTCAGCCACTTGAATATAATAGTGTTGGTTGGGGACAATTCACACTAGTTAGGTTTTTTGTTTATCTTTCCTCACTTGTGCTGGAAGGAAAAAGGATTTCCTAAGGGGTATTCTGGAGCCCAGGGGCCCCTCCGGGAGACACTTTAGCAACAGGGCGGGTGATTTTGTGTAAGGACCGGAAGATACTCTGCTACTCAAGCCTGGTGATGCCAGGAATTACCCAGAGCTCCCCTGTACTGCTTGGAGGACACCGGGCTGCACCCAGTCGTGATGCTCAGGGCACCCAAATGGTGCTAAGGACAGAACCTGGATGGCTGCTTGCAAGGCTTGCTCTCTTTCCAGCTCAGCATTTCTAATCTTAAAGCAAATTTTTGTCTTACTTGTTCTTTGCCATTGTAAGTAATGCTAGTAAGATTATACAGCTTCAATAATACTTAATACGACCAAGGGGAGAGGTAACTCAGTGGGTAGGGCGCTTGCCTTGTATTTGCCCAACTAGGGATCCATCCCCAGCAGCCCATATTGTCTCCTGAGGCCACCAGGAATAATCCCTGAGTGCCAGTGTGCCCCTTCTACCAAAGAAAACCAAAATAATCATAATGATGATAATAATAATCACTCATATCACTTGTCTTCCCATTGTTCATATATTCGCTTGAGCAGGCGCCAGTAACGTCTCATTCATTGGGAACGAGGTCCATTATTGTTACTGTTTTTGGCTTATTGAATACACCACGGGTAGCTTGCCAGGCGCTGCCTCGGCTCTGGATTCATCTCAAGGGGCCCAGTCTTTTTCTATGTCAGAACTTCAACCATCCAGGGCCCATGGGTCAGAGCCCTGGGTGTAGACAAGCCTGTATCCTGTCTGCCACCTGCCAATGCAGCACATTAATATAATATTATATTAGTACTATAATATTATATTAAAGCATATTAATATAATATTATAGTACTAATATAATAATATATTAATAATATACTATTTATATGCAATATAATTATTATTAATAATACATAATGTGATGCTTAGATCTATGAACAGATTGATCAGTACTTTTGTACAATGGTACCTCCAAAAGAGTTTGTAGTTTGTTCTTAGTGACACTACCTGAGTAACAGGGCGTGCAAGTGAATCGTGCAGGTTAGTGGACCTTTGAATAATGATGATGATTTGTTCAGCAGTTTCATAATAACATTTGTCAGAAAGAAAATCCTAACTGATGCTGAAAAAATGAATGAAGCTTCTTGAAGTTTCTCCAAGAAGCTTCTTTTCTTTCTTTAAGACATTGTGTCACTTAATTGAGCAGTTTCCCAGAATTTGTTAGGACTTGAAGTGAAGAACCGCTGTGCTGCACTTTCAAGCAAACAGGGTGAGGACGGCAAGAACACTCACCCTGGGGTAAAGCAAGGGTCTCATTCACATTCCATACAGAACCGACCGTGTGGGTGTGCAAAGCACATTCTCATATCACACATAAATTATATTTTAATGAAACACCTTCAGAAATTAAAATTCATGCTGAAGAGTATGGGAATCAAAATACAGAAAGTAAGTTAGGACAGGAGCAGCAGAAACACTGATCTCAGTCTACTCACAATTCAGAACTGAACTGAGCGTCATGCATTAGCTGATCCCTTAAGTATAAGACTGCTAGGTTCTTTGTACTAGTCCTACTCTTAAATAATTTCCCATCTTTTGCCGCAACAAGGACTTTTTCCTTAACTAAAGAGCCATGATTTAGAGTTACAGATAGTTACCACTTAGGTATACAATAATTCAGCACCAATCCTCCACCAGGATCAATTTCTCTGCCCCAGTGTTCCCAGATTCCCTCCCCCATCCCAGCCCTCACCTCACCCCACCTGTCCACTTGACAGGCAAGTTACAAGGTTTCTGTGGCTATTGCTTAGATCTCATATTTTCAGTTCTGTTGACTCTGTCCAATAAGGACTTTTTAGGGAGAAAATAATGAATTTGAATGCACATTATATGGATAAAAGGACTCAATTTTAATATGCCCTAGTATCTGACCAAACTAGACTAAATTCGGTGCTATACTTTCTTCCACTTCTTTGAACTTGAAATATGTTTGCATTATGAATTATCTAAAATTCACACATGTATTTAAAATCTTCATCCAACTTCCACAAGATGCTGTTTCTTTTTTTATTTTTTTTTATTTTTCATATATCTTTATTCATTTATTCTTTGGTTTGAGGACCACACCTGGCTGTTCTCAGGGCTTATTCCTGGCTTTTTAAATTTTTTTTTTATTATACCACCGTGAAACATACAATTACAAAGGTGTTCATAATCGGTTCTTGGTAATACAGTATACCAGCACCCATCCCTCCACCAGTGCCCCATTTCCACCACCAATGTACCCCACCCCCTCCTGCCCACCCCCATGCTTCCTTAATAGCAGGTACCCCAGTTTCCTCTCTTTCTCTGTCTCTCTGTCTCTGCATCTCTCTCCTCATATTTTACAAATTGTGGCTAGCCCTGCAGATATTTAGAGTTTATCACTTAAGTCTCTTTGTGTATATTCAATGGTGAGTTTTAATCTGCCATTACCATTTCCCACATTTAGTAAAACACTGGTATCTATTTATGTCGTATTAATGAATGCAGTCATTCTATATCTGTCCTTTTCCTTCTGACTAATTTCACTCAGCATGATAGTCTCCATGTCTATCCATTTGCAGGTAAATTTCATAATTTCATCTTTTCTGACAGCCACATAGTATTCCATAGTGTAGATGAACCACAGTTTCTTTAGCCAGTCCTCTGTTCTAGGACATTTAGGTTGTTTCCAGATTCTAGCTATAGTGAATAGCGCAGAGATGAATAAAGAAGTACAGATAGTGTTTCTGCTATGTGTTTTTCGGTCTCTGGGTATATTCCCAGGAGTACTATTGCTGGATCAAATGGGAGCTCAATATCTAGTTTTCGGAGGAATGCCCATATTGTTTTCCAAAAGGGCTGGACCAGTCAGCACTCCCACCAACAGTGGATGAGAGTCCCTTTTTCCCCACATCCACGCCAGCACCGGTTGTTCTTGCTGTTTTGGATGTGTGCCAGTCTCTGTGGTGTGAGATGGTACCTCATTGTTGTTTTGATTTGCATCTCCCTGATGATTAAAGATGAAGAGCACTTTTTCATATGCCTTTTGGCCATTAGAATTTCTTCTTTTTTGGAAGCTTCTGTTCATTTCTTCTCCCCATTTTTTGATGGGGTTGGCTGTTTTTTCTTGTGGAGTGCTACCAGTGCCTGATATATCCTGGATATTAACCTCTTGTCAGATGGGTATTGGGTGAATATCCTTTCCCACTCTGTGGATTGTCTTTGTATCTTGGTCACCATTTCTTTTGAGGTGCAGAAGCTTTTTAGTTTTATATAATCCCATTTGTTTATCTTTGCTTCCATTTGCTTGGTCAGTGGCGTGTCGTCTTTAAAGATACTCTTCGTTTCGATGTTGTAGAGTGTTTCTCCTATGTTTTCTTCGATGTACCTTATAGATTCATGTCTGATGTTGAGATCTAGAATCCATTTTGATCTGACTTTTGTGCATGGCGTTAGAAGGAGGTCTAAGTTCATTTTTTACATGTAGCTGCCCAGTTTTCCCAGCACCATTTGTTGAAGAGGCTTTCTTTGCTCCACTTAATATTTTTTTGCTCCTTTATCGAAGATTAAGTGGTTGTATATTTGCGAATGTGTTTCAGGATACTCAGTTCTATTCCATAGGTCTACAGCTCTGTCTCTATACCAATACCACACTGTCTTAATTACAACTGCTCTGTAGTAGAGCTTGAGGTTGGGGAAAGTGATACCTCCCATCTTCTTTTTCCCAAGGATTGCTTTAGCTATTCGTGGAGTTTTATTATTCCATACAAATTTCAGGAGTGTTTGTTCAATTTCTTTGAAGAACATCATGGGTATCTTTATAGGGACCGCATTGAATCTGTATAAAGCTCTAGGGAGTATTACCATTTTGATAATGTTAATCCTTCCGATCCATGAGCAGGGAATATGTCTCCATTTCCTCAGGTCTTCTTTTATTTCCTGAAGTAACGTTTTGTAGTTTTCTTTGTAGAGCTCCTTTACATTCTTTGTCAAACTGATTCCTAGGAATTTGATTTTCTGCGGCGCAATTATGAATGGGATAGTTTCTTTAATGTCCCTTTCTTCTCTTTCGCTGTTTAAGATGCTGTTTCTTAATTCATGCACATGACAGCGACTTAAAACCCATGTTGCATTTCATGTAGCAAATGCTTTTGCTAGTGAAGTCATCGTCTGGGTTTAGGAAACTCTGCAATATCACAGAACAATGTTTTCCTCTTGTAATTCATTATACTTCTTTTAAATTCATGTCCATATAAGCTAGCTAAAAAGTACTTTCTTCTAAAATGAACTCAAATAGTTAAAATCGTTTCAGAGAAATTATAGGCATCATCAAAGCGTGCTATTTTACAATAGCTCCATGACCTTACTAAGTGCGTACTTGGTATGCGGGAGACCCGAGGTTTGATCCCTGATACTACCTGAGCCCGGAGCCAGGAGCAAGAGCAGGTGTGACCCAATCCCCTCCTGGCCCTCCCTGCCATTAAAATAAAAGACCCATAGCTTCTAATACTGAAAAAAAATGGCTCAGAATTCAAAGAAAACAACTTAAGATCATTCCATTTAACTGCTATCCACTCTCAGGAAAATGCTTCTATCTTGACTGAACAGAAACAAGAGCTCATCTTTCATGAACCCATGACTCCCAACACTTAAAGATCCAAGTCCCTACTCTGTAAACAGGGATGTTTAAAACAGGATCAGTTGAAGTAGAGCAAGGGGTACCACTCTCTGTAGGATTGCTTTGTATATGAGTCCTTCCTCCCAGCATATTGGTCCTCCGTCACACACAATTCTGTGCAAACACAATTCTCTTCAAACACAATTCTCTTCAAACACAATTCTCTTCACTTTCTAATGCAAAGACCCTCCCATACTCTCCCTTAGCATTTACATTCAAGTGATCACTGCCATTTCTTTTTTCCTAGGCTTTATTTTTTCAGCACATAGTGTGGAAGGGAAAATAACCTGTTAATGCGTGCTTTAGCTCAGAGTCATGACGTTCTGTTTGTTCTTTAGCTGATCTAAGATAGAGAAAAATGGTCTCAGGGTAAAAGTGAGAGGGAAGAAAAGATGTACAGAATAAAAGTTGCTTGACACTTGGCTATGTGGAATTGTACTCTGTTCGATGACAGGTCTAGCTAGCTTGGGAGCTTTGCTGTTTTATCCATGCACAGCTTAATCTATTTACATGTTCTTAAGCCAGGGTTCTTACTAATGAGATCACTCTTCTATGTAAACACTGATGGAGGGTGTGGCAGTTACAGAAGTCACCTTGACTCTGAATGAGTAACTTCTGACTTATTATTATAAATCTACTAAGACTTCTATGTTATCTAGGTTGGGCACAGCTCCTCTTTATACCCACTGGACCCAGCATGGGACAGGTAGAATTTACCAGGAGACTACCATCCTGGCTACTTTGAGACTATCATTTAAGATTATAGGAAGGATCATACTAGTTTGCCCTCAAGCAGGCGAGTGTGACTCTTTCAGTATACAGAGATCAGGATACTCAGAATTACCTTGGTGCAGATAACAAATCAGAAGGACCTTCTGGGTACCATCTAGATTACATGAAGCCCACGAAATTAAGATGTATTACCTTATAACAGTCCCACCTCTCCATTGTTTTACATAAGAGATAACCTTGGAAGAAGGGATTAGTCCTTGGCATAATCATTTGTTTAGTACTATAGTTGGGTGTGGCAACACCCTTATACACTCTTCTATGATCTAGAGGCTGTTAACTGATCTTTTTTGACAGGAATCTCTTGAAGTTAGGATTACTTTTGTGTATATAAGGGGACTGAGGTCTCCTCTCTTTGGTAGGATTCCTCTCTCTGGTAGGATCCACTTTGGTGGGACTCTCTCTCTGGTGGGATCCTCTTTGGTGGGAAACTTGGGCTCCTGTGTATGGTCTAAGTTCTAACCAGGGCTAGAGGTCTTCCATTATATTAGATTGCAGTGCTAGAGCTTTTTGTACTATTAAAAGCCTTTTTTGGAACTGTGCCAGACTCATGAGTTTTCATCCATTCCCGGGCGGCCTTGGAGGTAGAAGAGAACTTCTGCCTGATACTGTTGGGAACCCCAGTGACTTCCCAACAGTACTATTCAACGTAACAATTTATAATATATCAAATACAAGACATTGTAATAGCAAATATTTTCAACAGCAATAATAAACACAATATCTAATAATAGGAATAACTTTAATAATTAACTTGTACACACCACAGAGACTGGCACACATCCAAAACAGCAAGAACAACCATTGCTGGTGTGCATGTGGGGAAAAAACAGGACTCTCATCCACTGTTGGTGGGAATGACGATTGGTCCAGCCCTTTTGGAAAACAATATGGGCATTCCTCCGAAAACTAGATATTGAGCTCCTATTCAATCCAGGAATAGCACTCCTAGGAATATATCCCAGAGGCCGAAAAACACATAGCAGAAACACTCTCTGTACTTCTTTATCCATCGCTGCACTATTCACAATAGTTAGAATCTGGAAACAACCTACGTGCCCGAGAACAGAGGACTGGCTAAAGAAACGGTGGTACATCTACGCGATGGAATACTATGCAGTTGTCAGAAAAGATGAAATTGTGAAATTTACCTGCAAATGGATGGACATGGAGACTATCATGCTGAGTGAAATTAGTCAGAAGGAAAAGGACAGATATCGAATGACTGCATTCATTAATGGGATATAAATATATACCAGTGTTTTACTGAGTGTGGGAAATGGTAATGTCTGACTAGAACTCACCATTGAATATACACAAAGAGACTTGCATGATAAACTCTAAATGTCTGCAGGGATAGCCACAATGTAAAAGAAGGGGGAGACAGATGCAGAGATAGAGACAGAGAGACAGAGAGAAAAAGAGAGGAAAAAGGGGGTTCCTGCTATTGAGGCAGCCTGGGGCTGGGTGGGAGCAGGTATGGGTATACTGGTGGTGGGGATGGGGCACTGGTGGAGGGATGGGTGCTGGAATACTGTATTACCAAGAACCAATTAGTTACACCTTTGTAACTATGTTTCACTGTGGTATAATAAAAAATATTAAAAAATAACTTGTAGTATGTTTAAATTTTTGGCTTGATCACTTGAATCCCGTTATTCATCGATTTGCTTGAGCGGGTGCCAGTAACATTTCCATTGGACCCTATCACATGTCAGTGCAGCCCAATGGCATCTGGTTGATTCAGGAATATGAAGAGCCTCAAACCATTCCTTCAGGGTCTTGACAAGGAAGTCTGACCATCTTGTACGTGGGCGGCCATGTGATCTTTTGAAATCCCGTGGGATCCAGTCGGTAATGGCTCTAGTCCAGTGGTCGTCTCCAAATCGCGTTACATGTCCAGCCCATCTGATTTTCGATGCCTTGGCAAACGAGACAGCGTCCCTGATTCTGGAATAGCAACAGAAGTCAGAACTCCGATTCCTTCTCTCACTTGAGTGAGGCGTGATATTCCAAACATAGTTCTTTCGATTCCTCTCTTGGAGACCCAAATAGCATTCTCATCCTGCTTTTGTAGGGCCCAGGTCTCTGAGGCGCATGTTAACGCAGGGAGAATGGTGAAGTCAAAGAGATGTGCCCGGAGCCGGAGGTTCTTTATCCTTTTAGCTATTTCTTCAATGTCTTTGAAAGCATTCCATGCCACTCTCTTTCTCCTGCGCAGCTCAGGTTTTAGGTCGTTCATCATGTTGACTTCTTGACCTAGGTACACATAACTGCTGTATTCAGAGATGTTTGTTCCATTGAGTGAATGGGGCCTCTGGAACTAGTTCATTTTTCATAAACATAGTTTTCTTTAGATTCAGCTGTAGACCTATCTTTCCACATTCTCGGTTGAAGTCAGCCAGCATTTGTGTCGCTTGGCTAATGTTTGGTGTTATTAGAACGATGTCATCAGCGAAGCGGAGGTGGTGTAGTTGCTGACCATCTACCTTCACTCCCATTCATTTCCATTCTAATTGTTGCATGATGTTCTCGAGGGTGGTGCTGAAGAGTTTTGGTGAAATGGTATTACTCTATGGAACCCCTCTTTTGACATCAATGATCACTTCTTTGTAGAATGGTGAGATCCTAGTGGTGAATCCATAATACAGCTCACGAAGGATCTTGATGTATTGGGTTTGAACACCCTGTTTGGTTATGGCTTCGATGACTGCTTCGGTCTCCACAGAATCAAAGGCTTTCTGTAAATCAATGAACGTGAGACAGAGCGGCATCTTGTCTCCCTACAAACCTCAATGAGTTTGGTTACTTTGTGGATATGGTCGATTGTGCTGAATTCTTTCCGGAAGCCTGCTTGCTCGCATGGTTGTCCTTCATCTAGTGTTCTGCTAATCCTGTTCAGGATGACTCGTATAAACAGCTTATAGATGGCAGACAACAGGCAGATGGGGCCATAGTTGCCATTGTCGTGAATGTCTCCCTTCTTGAACAGTAGAACTGTCCTGCTAGTTTTCCATTGGGAGGGCACCTTGCATTCGGACAGGTAGCGTGTGAAGAGCCGAGCTAGTGTATTGATGAGTACCAAAGGCAGATTCTTCAGGTGTTCGGGTCTGACTTTGTCTGGGCCTGGTGCTGTTCCCTTCTTTACCGACAAAATGGCATGTCGGATTTTAGAAGGGAGAATGTTGGGAATGACATATCCATCCTGTGGAATTTGGACATAGATATACCCGGCAGAGCAGAAACCAGCTTTCCCCGTTGAACCCCCTGCATTCCATGGACCACGAGAGCGATTTCTGATCTGATTCCACCATCCCGATGGAGCCTCGGAAGAGCCCAGAGAAATCCCCACACCTTTCTGGCAGCGATCTTCACCATCCACACTCCACAGCTTATGAGATCTCCACCCAAGATATGAAGCCAGTCTCCAGCCTGGCTTGTCAGAAACCCAGCCTGTAAGGACCCACCCTGCAGAGATCTTCTCTTCAGAGGAGAGTATTTCAAGCCCAGGAATGCTTGAGCCACAGACACAGTTATACCCGGCAGAGCAGAAACCAGCTTTCCCCGTTGAACCCTCTGCATTCCATGGACCACGAGGTGACTTCCGATCCGAGTCCACCATCCCGATGGAGCCTCGGAAGAGCCCAGAGAAGCCCCCACACCTTGCTAGCAGCGATCTTCACCATCCACACTCTGCAGCTTGTAAAATCTCCACCCAAGAGATTAAGCCAGTCTCCAGCCCAGCTTGTCAGAAACTCAGCCTATAAGGACCCAGCCTGCAAAGACCCGCCCTTCAGAGGAGAGTATTTCAAGCCCAGGAATGCTTGAGCCACAGACACAGATACACCCAGCAGAGCAGAAACCTGCATTCCCCATTGCGGGCGGCTGTGTGGCTACACAATTTGCCTCCAAATTATCATGAATATTCTACCCACCCTCTGAGAGAGCCCCACAAAGTAATGAGAGTATAGCGCCCACAAGGCAGAGCCTGGCAGGCTGCCCGATGCATGTTCGATATGCCAAAACCAGTAACATAAATGTTTATTTTCCTGACCCGAAAGAGCCCTTAATACGGCAGCAGTAAGAAAGGCGAACAAGCAGTGTCTGATAAAATTTCATGGCCATCCTAGGCTGCCAAAACGAAGAAGGACTAAAATGACTGTCTGTACTTTCAATGCACGTACGCCGGCATCGGAAGCATATATTGAGGATCTGATGGTGCAAGTGCAAAAGATCAAGTATGACATCATTGGTCTGACTGAGACGAGGAGGGGTCAGTCGCATCATGCTGTATTTGACACCCGAGAAGAATAGTTCCTCGGAACATGCGACGAAAGAGGAGTCGGTGGCGTTGTTGTCCTTGTCAACCCGAACATGGCCGTCAACAGTGATTCATTTGAATTCCTAACAAACAGAATAGGATGATTACACTTGATGTGGCCCACTGCCAGCAATTTCTATCTTCATTGTCTACACACCAACATCCACATGCCAAGAAGATGAAATAGAGAAATTCTACATGGAACTGGAGGAGTTCTATAAAAAAAAAATCACACCTTCTACAAGATCATAGTTGGTGATTTTAATGCCAAGATAGGACCGAGAAGATCGGCTGAAGAACTCCACATTGGGACCCATGGCCTAGAATGGAATGAACAGGGTGAGAAACTATCTGAGTTCATCATGTCCACCAAGACCATTCATGGGAACTCACCGTTCCAGAAGGCTGAAGCGAAACGTTGGACATGGGAATCTCCTAGTGGACAGTTCCACAATGAAATTGACCACATCATCTTCAATTGACGGTTTTTTCTGGCCAATATTGCTGTCATCCCCAAATTCCAAACAGAATCGGACCACCATCTCCTTCATGCAAAATTCTACTTCACACAACGAGGAGAAAAGGCTGCAAAGTTTAAGAAGAGAACTCCCAGAACAACCACCAACTGGGAATTCTTTGGCACCATTGCAGCAACATGGAAAGATACCATCATTGACGACATCAATGAAGAATACAACCGACTGGTTCAGCACCTCAATGATTGTGCGAAGAATGCCGAGAGAGAGAAAGACACAAAAAGGACGCCTGTCTTCAGAAACTCTCGAGCTCATTCACCAATGTGGCAAGGCGCCGAGCCTCAGGCGACTAAATGCTAATGTCCAAGCTTGCTAAACTGTGCAGAGAAGCGATAAAAGAACCTCAAAGACAGAAGAGCAGAAATACTGTGAGATGCAGCAGAAGCCAGGAAAAGCATTCGCGACCGCCCGCCTGTCCTTCGCCAACTATAAGACCAAGATGACTGCCCTCTGACGCCTGATGGATCTATCACATCTTCCAGAAAGGCAATGGAGATTATTCATGACTACTACTCAGATCTCTTTGATAGCGACATCCACCTGCCCACAAATTTTAGCTAGTATAACAAAATATAAATAGTAAATACTGCTGCATAAGATAAATTTATAAACCAATATTAAAAAGTAAGATGTATCAGGAAATAAATAAACATAAAGACAGACACAGAAAAACCCTGGAAAGAACTACAATAAAATGTTAGCAAAAAGTTAAAGTAGACTTTGGAATTATTGCCATTTTTCCCTTTTTATGATTTCTAATTTATTTTTACTAATTTATTTATTTTTGCACATAAGAACAATATTTATTTTTATTAAACATTTTATTATACCACTGTGAGATATACAATTACAACGTTGTTCATGTTTGGAAGTTTTGGTCACATAGTGTTCCAGCACCCCGCCCTCCACCACTGCCCATTTTGCACCACCAGTGTCCCCAATTCCCTCCCCCTCCCATAGCCTGCCTAAATGACAGGTTCTTTATTTCTTTTCTCTCTCCCTCTCTCTCTCTTTCCTTCTCTACACATTGTGGGTTGCACTACGTACACTTAGAAGCCATCATGTGCAATTTTTTGCCTGTATTTAATACTCAGTTCTATGTTGGTATCAGCCCAAGGACAATATTTAGAACGTGAAGAATAGAATATACAATCAGAATCTGAATAGATGCCTCATATTTTTTCCATCCAATGGCAAATTAATTGCTAAACATATAACTTATTTTCACTAATGAGCTATTATTACCCCAAAGTAAAATTCTGCATTAGATTGCACTGATCCTTCATGCCAGCATCTAATATCCTGCTCATTGCCAAATTGCAGAAGTGGGATTCAGGAGTTTGAGGTTAGAAATACAGTCAGTGGATATATAATAGGTTGAAACCATGGGTGTATGTGAGCTTTCCATGAGATTCAATAAAGGTGATAAAAAGGATAGTTTGGATCTTGGTGGGCACCAATATTGTAAATATTTGCAGATAAGAAGTTTGTCAGTATAAAGTAGGAGAACCATCCTCTGACATAGAGACAGCAGAAGAATATGGTTTATAGAAATCATACTCAAGAATACCAGTAGTGTTGAACCCTGAAGAGAACTGAAATAAGAAACAATTTCCATTGATTTGATAACAAGCTCTTAATTGCATTGATTAGAATATAGTGGTTAAATAAAAATTGCTATGTAAGTTAAAAAGCAGAACCGATAATTCTATTAATAATTGAAGCTTAAAATTGGAGAAATACAATATTATGTTCACTTGATCACTTGACATCCTGTTATTCATTGATTTGGTCAAGCAGGCGCCAGTAACATTTCCATTTTACCAGGTTACGTGCCAGTGTAGCCCAATGGAATCTGCTTGCTCCAGAAATACAAAGAGCCTCAAACCGTTCGTTCAGGGTCTTGATGAATAAGTCTGACCATCTTATAGGTGGGCGGCCACGTTATCTTTTGATGTCCCCTGGGATCCAGTCGGTAATGGTTCTAGTCCAGTGGTAATCTCCAAGTCGAATTACATGTCCAGCCCATCTGATTTTCAATGCCTTGGCAAACGAGACAGCGTCCCTGACTCTGGATGGTCGACTGAGGTCGGAACTCCGAATTCCAAGCATAGCTCTTTCTATTCCTCTTTGGGAGACCCGAATAGCATTCCCATCCTGCTTTCATAGGGCCCAGGTCTCTGAGGCATATGTTAATGCAGGGAGAATGGTGGAGTTGAAGAGATGTGCCAGGAGCCGGAGTTTCTTTGTCCTTTAGCTATTTTTTTGATGCTCTTGAAGGCGTTCCGTGCTGCTCTCTTCCTCCTGTGCAGCTCAGGTTTTAGGTCGTTCATCATAATCATTCATCATTTAAATAATAAAACAAACTAAATAGCCACATATCTACCACCCAACTTAGAGCATCATCATACTTTGAAGCATTCGTCCATTCCAACGATCCCATTCCTGGTCCTTGTCCTACCCAGGTGTGTTAACTATTCTGAACTTAATGTTTGTAATTATTTTGTTTGAATTATTTTATCATTAAGGGGTGATGTCAAATAGTTGCTCTTTCTGAATGTGTAGCTTCAGAAGAGCATCTTATTTCTAACTAATGATGCTTTGAACATAGAGGTACAAGGATTTCTTTAAATTTGTGTTTTCATATCTTTCAGATAAATGCTTTGGAATACTATCACTGAATCTCGTGGCGTTTTAATTTTTTCAAAAAGGAATCACCAAACTGTTTTTCACAGAAGGTACACCAGTTTGTATTCCTGCAAAACAGTATACCAGAGTTCCTTTTTCTCCACGATCTTGGCAACATTTGTTGGTTCCAATCTCTGCTGTAGGCCATTCATATCATCATGAATGTGATAATGTGGATTTGGTTTACTGGAAACCACTCTTTGACAAATTTCTATGATATTGGTATGTACTTAAATTTGACAGTCATTGCTTTAGGTATTATTTTGGTTCATGGCTAAAAGAGAATTCACTAGGTTTTTCTCTCTGAAATCAATGAGGAGAGTTTTATTTTATTTTAATTGAATCAACGTGAGATACACAATTACAAAGTTGTTCATAATTGGGTTTCAGTCATACAATGCTCTGATAGCCATCCCTTTAACAGTGCACATTTCCTGCCACCAATGTCCTCAGTTTCCCTTCCCTAGCCCATCCCCCATGCGTGCTCTCTTGCTCTCACATCCACAAACACAGAAACGCACTGTATGCACATTCTTTTTTCATTTTAGTTTCATCTAGTATTTCAATGTGGTTTGCGGTACTGCTACAGAAAGGGTATCTTGCATATCACCTTACGTCCTTTCAGCACTCAGCACTATGTTTTTGTCAAGCCTGATCATTTCCAGCAGCTATTGTCATAGTGGTCCCTTCTCTGTCCCAAGTGCACTCTCCCATGCCCCTTTGGAAAGCTTCTGCCATGAAACAGTACTCTGCCCTCATTTCATTTTCTTTTAGTATTATTCTCATACTATTTTTGACTCATTTCACGCAGAATCATACTCTTTGAACATCTATGTATAAGCAAATTTTATGACTTCATTTTCCCTAACAGCTGCATAATATTCCACTGTGTAAATATACCATAGTGTTTTTATCAGCTCATGTGTTCACAGGCACTTGGGTTGTTCCACATTCTGGCTATTGTGAATAGTGCTGCAGTGAACATAGGAGTACAGATACCTTTTCTGCATTGTGTGTTTGGGCTCCTACAGTGTATTCCCAGGAGTGGTATTCCTGGGACATATACAAGCTAAATATATTTTTTTGAGGAATGTGCATAGTGTTTTCAAAAAACATTGGACTAGTTGGCATTCCCACCAGCAGTGTCCCTTTCTCCATGCCAAAACTGTTTGTTCTTTTTCTTTTGATGTGTGCCAGTCTCTAGTGTAAGATTATCTCATTTCTGTTTTGATTTGCATCTCTCTGGTGATTAGTGAAGTGGACATTTTTTTATGTGCCTTTTGACCATTTGTATATATTTTTTAATTTTTTGGTCTCACCTAGTGATGCTCAGGAGTTAATCCTGACTCTTCGCTCATGAATTACTCCTAGCGGTGCTCAGGGGACTATATGGGATGCCGGGACGAACCCAGGTTGACCATATGCAAAGCAAATTCCTTACCCGCTGTGCTATCGCTCCGGCCCCCATTTGTATTTTTTATGTGAGGAAGTTTGTGTTCATTTCTTCTCTCCATTTTTTTGATGGGTTTGGATGCTTTTTTTTATAAAGTTCTGCCAGTGCCTTAAATATCATGGATATTAACCTTTTATCAAATGAGTATTTGATAAGTAATTTCTCCCATTCCGTGGGCTCTTTATATACATCCTGGTCATAATTATGAACCAAGTATATGATCAGTTAATCTTTGATAATGGATCAAAAAATATGAATTGAATCAATAAATTTCTTTAAAAGTGGTGTTGCAAAAACTGGTCAGCTACATGCAAACAAAATTAACTCAGACCTCTGTCTAATACCACGACGAAAATCAAATCAAAATGGATTAAAAGACCTGAATCTCTAAGGAACAGAGAGAGAAAAACAGACAGAACTCTCCATGACATTGAAGCTTAAAGCATCTTCAAGGATGAAACACCATTGACCAGACAAGTAGAATGAAAGATAAGCAAATTGGACTGCGTTAAAAATGAGGAGGTTTTTATTTTTTTAATTGTTTTTATTTTTATTCTTTTAAGTATTTTATTATACCACCGTGAGATATACAAATAAAAAGATATACAATTAAAAAGTTCATGTTTGGGTTTTGGTCATACAGTGTTCCAGCACCCGTCCCTCCACCAGTGCCCATCTCCCACCACCAACATCCCCGGTTCCCTCCCCCTTCCCCAGCCCACCTCCATGGCAGGTTCTTTATTTCTTTCCCTTTCTCTCTCTTTCTCTTTTCCTTCCCTTCCAGACTATAGACTACAGAACATACATTAAAAGGTTGTCATGTGTATCCTTTTGCCTCTATTTAATGCTCAGTTCTAGGTTGGCATTAGTACCCTCGACAATTATTAGCACCCTGTTCCATTTTCTGTCTTACCTAACCTCTGACTCCCACACGTTTGTGATAATTTCCACCTTTGACAAGACCTCCTGATATATGTTTCACTTGACCTTGGATATTGGTATCATAATATGTACATATATATTTATGCCATGCAAATAAATGCAGTCATTCTGTATCTGTCTCTCTCCTTCTGGCTAATTTCGCTCAACATAATCTTCTCCATGTCCATCCATTTATAGGCAAATTTTATAACTTCATTTTTCCTAACAGCTGCATAGTATTCCATTGTGTAGATGTACCAAAGCTTCTTTATCCAGTCATCGATTTTCGGGCACTCTGGTTGCTTCCAGATTCTGGCTATTGTGAATAATGCTGCTATGAACATAAAAAGAGTAGGGATGGTGTTTCCGCTGCGTATTTTTGGTTTCCCAGAGTAGATTCCCAGGAATGGTATGGCTGGGTCAAATGGGAGTTCAATTTCTAGTCTTTGGAGGAAAATCCATATTGTTTTCCAGAAAGGCTGTACCAGCCGGCATTCCCACCAACAATGGATGAGTGTCCCCTTTTCCCCACATCCACGCCAGCACTTGTTGTTCTTGCTCTTTTGAATATGTGCCAGTCTCTGTGGTGTAAAGTGGTATCTCATTGTTGTTTCATTTGCATCTCTCTGATGATTAGTGATGATGAGCGTTTTTTTCATATGTTTTTTGGCCATTCGAATTTCTTCCTTGCTGAAGTTTCTGTTCATTTCTTCTCCCCATTTTTTGATGGGGTTGTTTGTTTTCTTCTTGTAAAGTTCTACCAGTGCCTGATATATCCTGGATATTAACCCCTTAATATTGAAGTTCTACCAGTGCCTGATATATCCTGGATATTAACCCTTAATATTGAAATTTAAAAAATTTCAAACTTTATTTAAACACCATGATTTACAAAGTACAGTTTTTCACAATACAGTTGTTAGATTCTTCATTCAACACAAATCCCACCACCAATGTACCTCACCACCACCAGAGACCCTTATTTCCCACTGACTCCCCATCCCCATGCCTGCTCCCTTAGCCAGCACTAATTATATTGGCCATTACAGGCCATGTAAGAGAATGGTATTGATAAAGTCATGACTCTCTGGGTTCTTTTGTGCGAGTCTGACTGATTTCTGTTTTTGCATTCACTTTCTGAGTTTCTAAAACTTAGTGTGTTTCTACTAGTCAACCCCAGATCCACCACTGCACCTATGGACAACACTTGTTTCAAATTTTCTCAAACTCTGTTTGAACTGTCCTAAATATACCCTGAATAATCTATACATATTGCTTGTTGGAGCTAATTCTCTAAATCGGTCAATGAATATATTCTTAGACCAAAGTCAGTGGATATTTTTAAATCTTCATTGTGCCATTTGAGCCACTGTATAGGAAATTATCGATATGTTCCCACAGACCACACATCGTGCCCACACATTTGTGATTGTAAGCCCCATACTTCATTTTATGAAATATTATGGTTTAACTGGTACATCTGTATACCAGGCTATGAGATATCATATGCCAAGGGAGAGCAAGTAGCAGCTCTTCCATGCATCTGAGTCCCTGGATCATGGCCCACTGCACTGACTGTAGTTTTGGGCAGGCCCACTGGGCCATCTGGAGGGTATTGAGGTTGGGAGAAGGACTTCAGCTCCAGCTCCACGGAAGACCAGTGTGTTTAGACAGCATACCTGGACTTGAAATCAGCTTCTCTCTTGGGTGGGGTTCTGATGAGCTGTGGAGTCGGACCCTGAAAATGGCTGTGGTGTGTGAGTTTTTGGCTTCTGAGGTTCTATTAGGGTGTCAGGCAAAGGCCAGAACCTGCCCCCCTTTTTTGCTTTTTTGGGTCACACCCGGCAGTGCTCAGGGGTTACTCCTGGCTCTGCACTCAGGAATCAGTCCTGGCAGTGCTCGGGGGACCATATGGGATGCCAAGGATCGAACCTGGACCAGCACAGGCCAGCCGCGTGCAAGGCAAATGCCCTATCCGCTGGACTATCGCTCCGGCCCCAGAACCTGTCCCCTTGAGGAGGTTTTTAATTTTGGTAGTACCCTGGAGTTGGTCAGTGCCAATCTTGTAGATGGTTCAATGTTTGGCCTGAGCATTGAGCTGCTTGGTTCCAGTAGTGCCAGGAACTCCCTGGACCACACTCGCAATACTCAAGAGTCTCCAGGGCTATACCCAGGAATGCTAGAGAAGATGTGTAGTGGTAGGGATCAAACATGGTTTTCATGCATGCAAAATATGCACCTCTGATCATTGTGCTCTCTGCCTGACTCCTGGGGCATCTTAACAAATACTTATAGAGTGTGATTCGAGTCAGAAGGTAACCAGACATAGTAAAACATGTAATGGCCAACTAAAGTGTTTACTAAAGTAAATGTTTCTAACTTGAATTCTAAAGGAACAAACAAGGAAAGAAAAGAGCATAGCCAGAACCCAGAGATTACTGAAGGAGGAATTACCTTATCCTTGTTTTCTGTCCCCCCCACCCCCACCCCAGGAAGAATCAGGGACTTTTTTTCTTTTAATTTCTCTTTTTATGTATTTATTTTTATTAAATATTTTATTATAACCACCGTGAGATAAACAATTACAAAGATGTTCACGTTTGGGTTTTGGCCATACAGTGTTCCAGCACCCATCTCTCCACCAGTGCCAATTTCCTGCCACCATGTCCCCTGATTCTCTCCCCCTTCCCTAGCTACCTCTATGGCAGGTTCTTTATCTTTTTTTTTCTCTTTTTCTTTCTCTTTCTCTCTCTTCCTTCTCTTACATATTGTGGATTGTAATACATAGACTTAGATTATCATGTGTATCTCTTTGCCTGTATTCAATGCTCAGTTCTAGGTGGGTAATAGCATTTTTGACAATTATTAGCATACTGTTCTGTTCTCTGTCTTACCTGACTTCTGACTCCCACACATTTGTGATAATTTCCACCTTTGACAAGAACTCCTGATCCACGTTTCGCCTGACCTTGGATATTGATATCATAATATGTACATATATATATATATATTTATATATACATATATTTATGCCAGGCAAATAAATTCAGTCATTCTATATCTATCTTTTCCTTCTGGCTAATTTCACTCAACATGATCCTCTCCATGTCCATCCATTTGTAGGCAAATTTCATAACTTCACTTTTCCTAACAACTGTATATTATTCCATTGTGTAGATGTGCCAAAGTTTCTTTATTCAGTCATCAGTTCTCGGGCACACTGGTTGTTTCCAGATTTTGGCTGTTGTGAATAGTGCTGCTATGAAAATAAAAAGTGCATGCCCCCAGATGAACCCAGAGCCACAATAGAGCCTGGCAAGCTAGCTGTGGTGTATTCAACATGCTAAAAACAGTAACAATAATGAGAATTGACCTCATTCTCAATGAATGGAGATGTTACTGGTGCCTGCTCGAGCAAATTGATGAACAACGGGAAGACAAGTGACAAGTGATGGTGTTTCCATTGTGTGTTTTTGATTTCCCAGGGTATATCCCCAGGAGTAGTATGGCTGGGTCAAATGGGAGCTCAATTTGTAGTTTTGGAGGAATGTTAATATTTATTGTTTCCAAAAAATGCTGTACCAGTCAACATTCCCACCAACAATGGATGTGAGTCCTCTTCCCTCCTCTCCCCCACATCCAAGCCAGCAATTGTTGTTCTTGCTCTTTTGAATATGTGCCAGTCTCTGTGGTGTGAGATGATATCTCATTGTTGTTTTGATTGGCATCTCTCTGATGATTAATGATGATGAGCTTTTTTTTCATATGACTTTTGGCCATTCGAATTTCTTCCTTGTCAAAGTTTCTGTTCATTTCTTCTCCCCATTTTTTTGATGGGGTTGGCTGTTTTCTTCTTGTAAAGTTCTACCAGTGACTGATATATCCTGGATATTAACCCCTTATCAGATGGGTATTGGGTGAATATTCTTTCCCTTCTGTAGACTGTCTTTGCATTTTGGTCACTGTTTCTTTTGAGGCGCAGAAGCTTTTTAGTTTCATGTGACAGGGACTTGTTTTTTATTGGAAATCTAGACATTAAAAAAGTGAAGCAACAGAAATATCCACTACTTCTGTCTGCTCATGTCTTTTTTCAAAACCCAGAGAGAAATCAGTCAATAGAGAGCCTGAGGGAGACATCACAGACCTCAGTTTCCAGTACATGGGACATGTCAGAGAAGGGCAGAGAATATATCCTAATACTTGGTGGGGATGGGGTATTATCAGTGCCTGAATCAGCTTACTTAGCTGATAGAAAGAACATAGAAATTGGGTTTGAGTATATCACTGATGTTGCTTGTAATTCAGATGACACATTGGAGTTCTCTCTTTGTATCTTTGATTAGACACAGGTTTCAGATGAGATTTTAGCATCACTGAACAATTATTGAATACATAATCATAATTGAGGGTTGTTGATGGTTCATTTGTCAATAATACCGAATAAAACTTTCATGAAATTTAGACTGGCTCAGAATTATAGAAAATATGTCGTATTTCATGTGGTATATGTAGTGGATTTTACTGTGGAAGACAGAAGAATAGCGGATCGAGAGTTGATGAAAGTTGAGATTTTAAGATATAACTTGATCAAGAAGAACTTCTCTAAAAGAAATACATGGGGGCCGGAGCGATAGCCCAGAGGGTAGGGCGTTTGCCTTGCATGCGGCCGGCGCATGCTCAATCCCCGGCATCCCATATCGTCCCCCGAGCACCACCAGGAGTGATTCCTGAGTGCAGAGCCAGGAGTAGCCCCTGAGCATTGCTGGGTGTGACCCAAAAAGAAAAAAAAATGAAATACAAGAATGGAGAATGAAAGGAAATGAAGGAATGAGCGAAGCTATCTGAGAAAAGAGGACTCCAGACAGGCAAAGAGCAAGAGCAAACTTCCTTAGAGGTGAGGCAAACAAACAAAGGGCAAAAAAGATGGAGGAAAATGACAGGTTCAAGATACTTTCAAAGATTTCAGGTACTGCCTGTATTCATTACTACTCCTAGCATCAGATTATCTTGCTGGTTGTTGGAAAGATTCAAGGAGAGGAATCCAAGGAAACAATATCTGGAGTTAAATACTGGCGCTCTCTAAGGAATAAGACTCTAATTTATTGCATTTGTATAGCAGTGTAAGTGGACAGCTGAGATCTGAAGCATTAGGAAATTGCAAAAAACATTTTTGTTATGCTTAGTTTATTAGTTATTTTATTACTATCTTTGGAAAAAGAATTATATTAAACCCAATAAAGACAATGATACTATTTTTTTGAACAGGTTAAAACTTTTAAAATATTATAAAAATGTATTCCCATATAAATTCACTATTTTCTTCTACTTTTGATCTTTTATATTAACATGGTGCATATATCACAGCTAAGAAACTAGCATTGATGGATTTCAATGAATAAAAATCTAAACTTATTTGAATATCACTAGTTTTTTTTTATGATGTCTACTTTCTGTTGCAGAATCTCATCCAAGATGTCATATTATTTGTATTTGTCTGTTCTTAGTTTCATCTAGTCTATGACAGTTTTCCAGATTTTTCTTGTCTTTGATGAAGTAGAAAATTTTGAGTATTCACCCGATTCTTTGGAAATAGCTTTTGACATGGTCTGCCTGACAGTTTTGTCATAATTAGACTAAGATTTTAGTATTTGGAAAATTAAATAGGTCAAGTGTCATTTTCATCACATTATTCAAATATGCATGCTATAAGCACATCTTAACAACTTAAGTTTATGTAATTTCAAACAATTGACATAACAAATACTTGTATAATGATATAAGCAACACAGAAGTATTTAGAATTGTATAAGAAGTTTGTTTCCATATTTTACATATAGATAAATGCATGATTCCCTATTTATTGTTTGAATTTTTATTAATGTATGTGTTGTGTGTGTGTGTGTGTGTGTGTGTGTGTGTGTGTGTGTGTGGTATGTTGACTAGTCTTTACAGAGTAAAAGCTGACCACAAGATGTCACTGTTAACTTATGTAAGGACATAAAGTTGCCTTGAAGTTGCCTTGAAGAGTTTGGTTTTGCTTGGCATTGTGGTTAGAAACCATTATTTTAAAACAAAACAAACAAACAAAAAAAACTTGGTAATAATTATCCCCCCCCCATGTTTCTTTCTTTCTTTTTTTTCACACCACCAGAATGTTTCGAGTTTGGGATGTAAATTTTGTTTTAATTTTTACAAAATATTTTTCCTTGAATTCACACCCAAATATATTTGTTCAGAAGTTTAATTTAACACAATATTGTTTGCTAATGAAACTAAGTACTCCATTCTTAAATAGAAAACAAATACACAAAAATCACTGTGTTTATGGAATTATTTTTACCAGTAACAATGGCTTTATTTGCACTAAGGCATATTTTGTTCAGGAACAATTTAATACATGCTGAAAAAAGGAGCATCATAACATACAAAATGCTTTTTTTTTTTCATTTTTGCTGTGGCACACCTGACTGCTCAGGATTTATTTCTGATTCTGTACTCACAGGTCACTCCTGGTACGGTTTGAACCATATATGATGCCAGGGAACAAACCTGGGTCAGCCACATACAAAGTCAGTGACCCAATCACTGTACTGTATCTTTCCCACCCCAAGCAACTTCTTTTTTAGGGAGGGGTCACACCCTGTGACACTCAGAGGTTACTCCTGGCAGTGCTCAGAGGACCATATGGGATGCTGAGGATCGAACTCAAGTCCGCTGCATGCAAGGCAATCACCCTACCCACTCTGGCCTCACAAAATCCATTTTTAGCCCCCAACTTTCGAGAGTATTTGTGTTTTAAGCTTTCTGGAAATAATAGTGTTGATTTCAAAGGCAATTCATCCAGTTTGATGCTCTCGTGGGTTTGCTCTTACACTCACCTAACTTTCACTGCAGTGACTCTCTTTCCTCTCATTTTTCTTTCCTACCTCTGTCAGTAACTTTGATTTTTTATTTTCATGTGAATTAATCCAGTAACTTTCATTGCCATAGAACAATAACAACTTCAAGGTTTTTCTTACTTGATCCAGATATCTGCATCTCTATAAATTGTCTTCACTGGCTCTCGGTCTGTTTTGGAGTCACAAAGAAGGAAATCCTTTCCGAGTCTTCATAATAGCCTTTCAGATACTTGGTGACAATTGTTATTTAACTCCCCAGGCCCCTCTTTCATTTCCTAAAACTCAACCCAACATTTTGGTCATTTAAACATCAGTACTACTTTTAGAGTCCCGTCATCTTGTTATTCACCTTTGATATTATAGACTGACTATAGTTCTCTTAAATTGTGATACTCAAAACTGAAATTTCATACATCAGAAGAGAAGTCAAAAAATACATTCAGAAACTATAAAAACAATGAATAAATAAAAATTAAGTGTTTTTTTACATGCTTGTTGACAGGAGAAAAAAAATGCATTGGGGCCATTGGTCTCCAAAGCAATTTTGGTGCCTAATAGCATTATTCACTTTTCAAGTCCTCTGCAAATGCAATTCAATCACCTAGGATTCTACTTGCCTGATAACTGGTGTGTGTGAGTAAAGACTGTGTGTAAGAGAGAGAGGCAGAGAGACAGACAGATGAAGAGAGCCAGAGACATATCTACAAGTCTAGACTTTCCAGACTTAATGTGGTATATAGTTGATTAAGCAGAGAAACAGGATTTTCCTTGCAACTTCATTTCCTCTTTTAATAACACAAGCCATAATACTTTATAGGCTGAGATGCATGTTATATATGCATACTATTTAACCAATGGGTTGTTACTCATTCATGTGGAATCCACCCATATCAGTTAATAGTGAATTTATATTTACTAGGTTTTTTTTGTTATAATGCAGACTAGCAGACCACCTACTCTTGGAATTGAAATCCAGATGTTTGAATTATCTGGATATAAAAATTTTTGCTTAAATTAACCTTTGAATCAAGCAATTTTGGAAGTATATTTTCTAGCCTTAAATGGTCAACTGGGGAGAATGAATAGTAATATATAACAATAGAATAGTAATATAATGTAATGGCTTACTTAGAATATGACAGTATGAAATAATCTTACATTCACTCTTATGTCTTAATAGCTATGAAACTCTGCATAGTTCACAGGTTGGGTTTAATGTCTACTCCCAGCATTGGTACAAGGATTACTTGAGATGAGGTACAGAGATTCTTAGCATAACACCTGGTCTACAAGACATGCTCAGTAAAATATAACTACTATGATTAATAAAACACAGTTCTCACATATGCTAGTTCTTTCTGTGTACATAGAATTGACATATATTTAAAGAAACATGTTGATGGATTTATAGTGATATCAAAATTACTGGCCCCTTCTGTTAACCTCACTTCTTACCAGGAAGCTATGTAGAAAGTTAGCTTCATAGGAAGGGAAAGAATTATCACATTCAGGACTGATTTCTAACAGAGGCTTGATCAGTATTCTGACATACTGATCGTCCACCTTTCTTTAACATGGCAATAATAATATTCAGCTCTGGCTTATCTGGCTACCAACTTTCAGACTACACACAGTTAGGACTGCTATAGCTAAAACCTCATTTCCTTCACTCCTTGCTAACCCTTTCAACTGAACCCTTGGGTTTCTTTTTAACTTGAGGCTTTTGAAAATCTGGGAAGTCTCAGAGAAAAATTAAAGCCCCATAGGTATATGGCACCACAATCTATCTCCTTGGTATGTTAGAAAGTAGTCACATTAAAATCAGAGTCACTGCATTTGTTCTTCTAAATGAGGACAGGCAGGGAATTTCATAAAGCTCTCACCATTACCTCATTTTCATCTCCTGGGGACATTTTAAGTAGCCAGTTCAAGAGGCAGTCCAATGAGGAGTTTCTCATTATTGTGTTATAAAGTAAAGACTCACTGACTTTCCTCCCAGGGCCAATATTCACAGTTATCAATCTTTCCGTAATAAGTTGTCATCCGGGCCCAGTCTTGGAATATTTTACTTAAATGTTGTTTGGCTATTGGCACCATCACGATCTTTTCTCATTGATAACCTGTGATTTGTTCCCACTGACATCTGTCAAAATGCTGATTCTGGAATAGGTCATAATTACTGCAGAGATATGCTGTTATGAATTAAATATATTGTTTCCAGGAAAACAAGCTGAGCTATACACTCTGATTCCATGACACTATCAGCCTTAAATTTGGCCCTGGTGGACAATTTATGGATTGCCACAGTAATTGCTAATAAGCTATTTATTCATATGTAGCCTGTCTTTTTTTTAATACAGATATTCAGACTAGAACCCTGGTTTAGACATGTATCAGTCCTACTGGCTATCCCACAAGCTTTCATTTTGGGCTTCATGTTATAAGCAATTGTTTCACTATCTATAAGGCTACAATATTCTTTTACGTTGATAATTTAGACTTGAAAGATTTATTTCCTATGTCAGGGGTTCTACAACTTGGATTCAGGAAGCCTTTTTACCTCTAGTCTGTGTAAACAATTTCTCCCCTTAAAAGAAATCTGTGCATTAACTTAGGGTGCATTTACCAGTGACAAGCACAACCTTATTGACTTTGTTATAATTTGGTTTCAATGTTATTGATTTCATCCGAAGACACATTACTCTTGATTTTTTTTTCTGACCCACAGCACTGGACACAGATTACTCTAACCCTGCACTTGACTTGCCTTTTCCTTAGAGGATAGATAAGGTCAGTGATGATGCATGTTCTAGGACATTGCCAGGAAGAAGAGTAAAAAGGTCCTCTAAAAGCTGTTCCCATTACTAGTATTTTCATATCTTGGAAACGTGGGGAAAACTATCAGCCAGTGCAGTTGCTGGCTCTAAATCTAAGTGTCTTCTCCCTGGAGCTCAGCACAATCTGGGCATTGGGACAGAATCTCTGTGGGGCTGGTGGCCCAGTGTGCTCATAGATCATAAATGTTCCAGGAAAACATCACAGAGAGTTGAGCCCATTGACTAAATGGCCCCAGACTCTCAATCAGTTCTTGTTGACATAATGAAACAATATGAGTTCTAAAACAGGATGCCTTAGCAATCCAATGAATCACTAAACAATTTATATTATGATGTTAACTTGGTTTCTAAACTTGGCCAATGGAAAGCAGGAGTGGTATACTATTTTTGTTTTGTTTCATGTTTGTTTTGTATAAGATAAGCTAACCCAAAGACCCATAGATTTTGATATATGAATAGGAAATGGGTATTTCTGTCATAATTTAATTGTAAATGACATATCTGCATGAAGGTGAAATATTATGATGATTAATTTCCTAATATAAATTCACATACACCTCATAATATTACAAAAAATGACATTATTTTTACAAAGAAAAACATATTTTTCCCCATACTGGGAGCAAATCCTGCAGACTTTGCTCATTCTGTCCTGTGAACACCGATAGGGAATCTGGCAAAAGGAATATGCCCCAGACTTTGACTTACTCAGCTATTAATGATCTTGGATCAGAGATTTCCTTGAGATTGATATTGGCACTGGGGATGTGATTTTCAGCAAATTTTTGTTTAAGTGACAAAAAGTGCACTTGTTTGCAGTGCACTTGGATTTGTAAGTGCTAAAAGTTCTAACCTTCAGCTCTCCAGGTCTCATCATGGGGGATTATCCATCAAAACATGGTTACCTAAATCTATCGGACGTGAATTAACAACGTGGATCTGACATCGATTAGCCACACCTTCAGGGAGACAGGAGGCCGTTGGCTTCATGTTCTGGATCTGCTGTTGCTAAGTCAAAATGTAAGCCCTGAACTATGATTGTGCCCAGCTACTCACTGGCCTTGTCTTTGTTAACCCCCGTGGTGATTACATAGACTCAGATGATCTTTAAGTCCTCCTCACTGTTACAGTCCATCTGCCACATGGTCACCTTTCACCAGCACTTAATTCTCTATCCAAATATTTTTCCAGGATGAGAAAAGAACCAACTTCTAGGCAAGAGAAAAAGGAGAATGAGTGATCCTAGCTAATGACTTCCAGATAAGAATTTGCTTATTTTCCTAATGGCCTACCGTGTCCCTCTAAGCTATCATGTCACAAACAGAATAGATAACTTTAATGACTCTAATGGGAGAACTGTCCAAGGAGCTCTGGCCACAGCTGCAGCACCTTTGTCTACATACAATATTTTGAAATATAAATAAACCAATGGAAACGCCAAACAAGTACACTTTTAAAATAGTACAACTAAACTTTCAGCCAAAATATTTCCAGCGTGTAAAATCAGTGGCAAAGATTTAAATATATATTCACAGTGTACCATAAAAATCTGTACTTAAAAGGTATTGCAGAAAATGAGGGGAACATAGTTTAAATATTTATTCAATAAAGGCAAGCTGGGGAGTTCCAGACAAGGGTTGCTCCATTCAGGCTTTCCTCCACAGTTCCTCTGCCGTAATTACCTGGAGCACAGTTCCTCTGCCGTAATTACCTGGGCTCCATCTACCAGAGTAGCCACTAATATGAAACCTCTGCTAAACAAAATGTAAAGCTAAACAAAAAATAATAATAGTATTTAGTTTACCACAGCAGGATGACCACATCAAACATGTGAATGAGTAGGTGGTTTCCAGGGAACTGTCAAATAACAGAAAACAACCTGTTACTGAAAATAACAATGAGTGGGAGAAAAATAGATCCACCACTTGCTTCATCTTCATACTAATATTCATGACATAAGAACATTAACAAGAACACATCCTGGGTGGAGGTGGAGAAATAGTGCAGCAGGTAAGGCACTTGCTTTGCATGCAGGTGACCTGAGTTCAATCCCATTGGACCATTGTGGTCCTCTGAGTATGGACAAGAGTGATCCCTGGGTGTAGAATCAGGAGCAAGCCTTGAGTACAGTCAGGTGTGACCCCAAACCCAAAAATAATTAGAAGGAGAAGGAAGGAGAAGAAAAAAAGAAGTCATCAGTCAGTATAAGGAAGCCATTTTGCTATGTTTTATTATAATTAATAGCTAAAAGTAAAAAAGAAAAATGGTAGGAATTATGGTTATCATTTTCACAGAGACTGCTCTTTCATGAAGGGTCCTAACCCACCTCCAGGAAAACACTTAATTTTCACTTAGTTTTTCTCAATCTGAAATAATGTCCAAGGAGAAGAAAAGGGAACCCTACATTAAAGAGATACTGTGTATAATGTTTGTAAAGTGGTTTGGTTGCTCAGAACTTTTTTAAAGTAAAAAGAATTATAATAAATTATAATAGCATTTGTGGCTTTAAACCCTGTCATTAAGGTGATCAAGTATTTTCCATCACCCCTTCAATCTAGTCTTTACAATTCTTTAAGTTTATAATTTTAACCTAAAACTTTCCATGTTCTATATACCAGTAAATACATTGCCTGGAATACCTAAAATTATTCAAAATACTGAATTTTGGTAAGTTATGTATTCCTATACAATTGGTAAGTGACTGATATTTCAACATTATACAAAGGGAATGATTTTTTTTCATGTTGGATTTTAACTTAATTCAAAATCAGGATACAGGGATCCTTTAAAAGGGAAAATAAATGAAGTTAGAAAATAACAGGTAACTCCTGATATTGGTCTAGATTTTTAATAGTTTAAACATGGTCTGCTACAATTTTTATTTTGAAAATGCATTTTTACTGCTTGAATTAGTTTGTTTTGCTCACTTATTTTACTACCTTACCAACTGAATGTTTATCTGAGTTCTTAGAATAAAATCATACCTTTAATATAATGAAAAGGACTATTTCTAGAAGCATTGTAGATTACATTTATAGTACATATATTATGCCATTTAAGAGGAACAGTATATATGTAAACACTGAGATGAATCATAATCTTATAAATACATGCTATAATGAAATCTAATTATAGACTAACATTTTAATTTTAGCTCTACCAACAACTTAGTCAATGGGACAAAGAGTATAGGATAAAGTGAGAGAGGAGGAAAAAATAAGTCTTGGTAATGTTTTTAAATTTCGTAACTTATGTGTACATCTCCTTCATATTCCCTTAAATTACAATTCTCTGTGCAAAAATAAAATTTACCCAAGTAAATTTAGAGGACTAACTAGCTTTCTTAAACATTTCACAGCCAGACAGCCGCCCCTCTAGCAAGATGAAAGGAACTGCAGGGATTGTACAAAATGGAAGGTTTTGATAGAAAAATAACACTTTTATTAGGAAAGAAAGATTATATTAGTGAAAGATTAGTTTAAGCAAAGTCACCATTCCATAAGTTAGGAAACTTTCATAATGCAGATTAATTATCTCTCTAGTTCTGACCAGATTTCCAAATTGATTGGTTTAGAATGTATTAAGTCACCGTGCATCTGTTTTGGACCACACAGTACAACTGATGAGGTTATTCACTCTACACTGTGGATAAGCCAGAGTAAATCTGATGTCGATTTATTCTTTTATTTTTACTCTCAAAATTTGGTTAGGATACTGGCATATTCTGCATACCTAAATTGACAGCACAGATCATTCATCGTATATTTATGGAATTTGGGAGAGCAGAAAGTTATTTTAATGTAAGACCCTGACTGATAGACTGATACTAGGAAAGTACATTTGCAGTTTTGGAGGTTTGCGGACGTATTTGAAAGTTGGCATGCCAAATTAGAGGGTGGTAAACTATTGCAAATCATTTGCTCTAAATTAACTCCATTTTCAGTTGGTCTCCAAATCTAGAAATTAGTGAACTCTTGTTTATTCACAGTATGGCAGCAGTATTTGATATGCCAGATACCAGTAACAGTTATAGACCTCATTCCCATGACCTGATGGAATGGTTTGAGGCTCTTTATGTTCCTGGAGAGAGCAGGTGCCCTTGGGCTCTGCTTGCACGAGACAGGACATATGGAGATGTTACTGGTGCCAGCTCGAAGCAAATCGAAGATGAACGGGAAGACAGTGATACAGTGATACAGTGATGGCAGCAAAATGGTCATATTGGTATTACCTGGATGTTTGAGACAGAGAATTTTAAGGACTCTATCCAGCTCTAATAAATAGGAATTCATATTTTAAAGGATGGATAATATTTGAATTTAGGTTTGGGGCATCATATCCAGTAGTGCTCAGGGATCATACCTGGAAGTAGACTGTGTAGTCTGGGCTGGAAGTGGGGGTACTCTAAGTGGTGAGCAGTCAAATCCAGGTAAGCAGCAGCCCAGGTAAGGTGCTTGCAAGGCAAGTGGCATATCTGCTCTATCGTCTCTGGCCCAGAGTTTAAGCTTATTGCCCCTGAGTTTGTCTTCTTAATTGTATTCCCATCATTGAGAGCACATGTTTCTGTTTTCCTTTGTGTTTGGACTTTAGAAGACACCATCTGAAAGTCTGCCTGCCCGCATGCAAAGTATTCAAGCTCAAAGTTCCCAGTAATGCTTGACTCTATTAACCTACAGTGTATATGTGAATGAAAAGGTTCTGGAGTTCCTGTTTGCCAAGAAAATATGTGTTAGGAGGTCTAGGAATATGAGGACAGGCGCGACAGGAGCTGGGAAAATATTAAGTTTGTGGCCCTCTAGTAACAGTAACTTAATATTGGACCTGCTCTTGTCTAGTAAACTGATCCCTTTGAAATCTCTTTCCTTAGAAGATGATTTTGGGGTCCCATTACTACCTCTTGATATTTCCCGCCTGTATTGGGGGCAGATCCTATTACAGAGAGGGAAGATTTCCGTTCTGGATTTATGCTAAGAAAAAAAAAACATTATTCCCATAACTCACAGATGGGGCAGAGCTGCTACTGGCTCTCCCTGTGCTCAGCCGCTCACGAGGCGCCCGGGAGGGATGGTGGGTTCTAGCCCTGGCCCACCACCCCAGCAGAGCCTCGCAACAAGCCAGATGACCCCCCACACCATGAGGGCCTCCACTTTCCACATCCGAACTTCTCCCTCATCAGAACTCCACCCAGCAGACTAGTCTATAACAGCCAGGCTCGAGCGGCTGCAAGCGGTTCATCAATAAATGCTGGATTTTGAGATGACTGCAAGAGTATGCTACCCGCGCGGCAGAGCCTGGCAAGCTACCCGTGTAGTATTTGATATGCCAAATACCAGTAACAATTATAGACCTCATTCCCATGACCTGATGGAATGGTTTGAGGCTTTTATGTTCCTGGAGCAAGCAGGTGCCCTTGGGCTCTGCTGGCATGAGACAGGACATATGGAGATGTTACTGGTGCCCACTCGAGCAAATCGATGATGAACGGGAAGACAGTGATACAGTAATACAGTGGCCCTCTCAATGGAGGTGGTAAGTTGCTTTTATATAATTGAGATTGAGGGGGCTGGAGCAATGGGACAGCGGGTAGGTAGTCTTAAAATCAGACCACCCTGATTAGATCCTTGCCATCCCCTCTGGTCCCTAGCCACCACCAGGAATAATTCCTGAGTTCAGAGCCAGGATATGCCCTGAGTATCTTCAGGTGTGGGTGCCCACCAAACTAAAACTCTGATTGATAATTCAACCTTTTTCTTTTAAATTGAAGTTAACAGTTCACATCATTCTTTTCCAGTGTACAGTTTCTTGCCTCAACAATCATGTACCATGCATACCACAAAATAAATGTCAGTTTCCACCACCACCAAACAGTCAGCCCCCTCAGGTTATCTAGCCCTCTTCCTTTCTATGTAATCATCAGACACTTAAGTTGTTTCCAAAATCTTGGTTATTGTAAGTAGTACTATAGCGAACGCAGGGATGCAGATATCACTTCAGATTATTTCTATTTTTTTTTGGGGGGGTCACACCCGGCAATGCTCAGGGGCTTCTCCTGGCTCTGCTTTCAGGAATTACTCTTGGCATTGCTTGGGGACCATATGGGATGATGGAGATTGAACCCGGGCTGGCGTGTGCTGGCGCGTGCAAGGCAAACACCCTACCCGCTGGGCTATCGCTCAGGCCCCCATTTCAGATTATTTCTATTCTTTGGTAACACTCAGAAGTGTAATTACTGGATCAAATGATAGTTATAGTTTAATTTTTTGATGTGCCTGTATACTATAGTTTTAATTTTTGACTCAATTCTAGTCCACTGATCTCTTTATATACAAGTACCATGCTGTTTTGATTACTATAGTTCTGCAGTGTTGTCTGAAGAGATGATATATGATGCTTCTATTTTTGTTCTTTCTTCACAGGACTTTTTTTTTCCATTCTCCAAGGTCTGTTGTGTTTTCATACAAATTTTATGACTTTTTATTCTATTTCTAAGTATAAAATGTCATTAGATTCTTAATAGGTTTGCATTGAATCTGTATTATGAATTTAGGGAGAATGGCCATATTGACAGCATTGATTTTTTTCTGACTCATGTGCACAAATTTTCTTTCAAATTCTTTGTATCTTATTAAATTTCCTTAAGCTGTCTATGTCCTGTAGTTTTTCTATAAGGGTGTTCATCACCTTGGTTAAGTTTATTCCTAGGCATTTTATTCTTTTTTGGTGTATCTGTAAATGACATTGTTTTCTTTATTTCTCTACAGTAGTCATTGCCTACAAAAATGCAGTAGTTTTGTGTTGAGTTTGTAGTCTGCAACTTAACTGTATTCCCCTTATGTATGTAACAGTTATTGTGTGTGTTTGTGTGTGTGTGTGTGTGTGTAATATTAGAGCATTTTATATTTGCTATGTTATCTATATATAGTTACAGTTTTATTTCTTTTCAAGTCTGGTAACATTTTACTTATTATATTACCTAATTGGTCTGAAAATACTATATTGATAATTGTGGTGGTAAAAGTGAGTATCATTGTCTTCCTAATTCTGGCCAAAACAGGGTCCTTCAATTTTCCCCACGTTAAGTATGATATTGTCTACAATTTTCTATATATGAGACCTTTAATATTTTTTAAGTTTGTTCCCACTATATCCATTTAATTGAGTTTTTATAATTAATGAATCCAGAACCTTAACAAACGTTTTATGTGTAATTGAAATGATTACATAGTTCACACCTTTTATTTTTATGTCACATGATGGATTTACAGCCATTAAACCATCCCTGCATTCCTGGAACAAAGTCCACCAGATTGTAGTGCATTGTCTTCTAAATATATTGTTGTATTTGATTTGCTATTGTTTTCTTAGAGATTTTATACCTGCTTTCCTCTGAGAAATTGGTCTGCAATTTGTATGAGTATTGTCCTTGTCTTGCCTTAGTATCAGCATTAAGCTTCCTCTTAAAAAGAATCAGGAAGCATTCCCTCATATGCAGATTCTTAGAAGAGTCTGAGAAGGATGGTATTGTTAATCTCTGAATGTTGCAGAATTTACCAATCAAGTTTGCTCATCCTATAATTTGTGAAGAGGTTTTCTTGATTATTTCACTGTTCTGGCTTGTGATCAATTTGTTAAAATAATTTGTTTTTCCTTGATGGATTGTCTTTTATTGGAAAGGTTGATCTGTGAAATATATATATATTACTTGATCACTTGACATCCTGTTATCAATTTGCTCGAGCGGGCACCAGTAACATTTCCATTGGACTCTATCACATGCCAGTGTAGCCCAGTGGCATCTGCTTGCTTCAGGAATTCGAAGAGCCTCAAATCGTTCGTTCAGGGTCTTGATGAAGTCTGACCATCTTGTAGGTGGGTGGCCATCTGATCTTTTGATGGCCCATGGGATCCAGTTGGTAACGGCTCTCGTCCAGTAGTCATCTCTAAATCACATTACATGTCCAGCCCATCTGATTTTCAATGTCTTGGCAAACAAGACAACGTCCCTGACTCTGAATTGTCAATGGAGGTCAGAACTCCGGTTCCTTCTCTCACTTGAGAGAAGTGAAAAAAAAAAAAAATATATATATATATATATTTTCTCTCACTGAGTGAGAGAAATATAATATACTGTGTGTATGCATTTTATTTATTTCTGCTCTAGTTATTTCTTCTACATTCTACAATGAATTTTCTTAATTCATTGTCTTTTATGGAAAGGTTGATCGGTGAAATATGCGTGTGTGTGTATGCATTTTATTTATTTTTGCTCTGATTTTTTTCTGCTACTAACTTTGAGCATTATTTGTTCTTTTTAAAAAATATTTTTCATGTGTTAGTTATGTTTTTATTTAACATTTTCTTTTTCTAAAGGTAAGCTCTATAAACTTCTCTATAAGGAACTCTATAAGATTTCTATCAACTTCGCTATTATACTGCTTTTGTTGCATCCCAGGGAATTATAATGTATAGAAATTTTATGCTTGTTTTTCTCCAGATGATTTTTTAATTTCTTTTATTTTGTCTCAATAATTTGTTCAATAGTTTGTTGTTTAATCTTCATATATTTTTGTTGTTTTAAATTTTTTTTTAAATAATGATTTTTTTTTAAACACCGTGATTTACAAAGTACAAAGTTTTTCACAATATGGTTGTTAGAATGATTCATCATTTGGCACCAATCCCACCACCAGTGTGCCCCCCACCACCACCAGAGACCTCATTTCCCACCCACACCCAGCCCTTTCCCAATGCCTGCTCACTTAGTCGGCATCGATTATGTTGATCATTACAGCTCATAATAGGGAATGGTAATGATAAAGTCATGGCTTTTTTGCCTGGGTTATTTTGTGAGGGTCTGGCCAATTTCTGTTCTTGGGTTCACTTTCTGGGTTTCCAGAACACAGTGGTTTTCTACTGACAGTCTCAGACACACCACCACTACAGCTATGGACAACACTTATTTCACATTTATCTCAACATCTATTGAGCTTTTCCTATTCATATGCTGAACAATCTATTCTATATTGGTTTTTGGAGCTACATATCTATATACGGTTGATGAATATAGTGTTAGAAAAAAGTCAATGGAGATCCTTAAATTTCCATTGTGCTATTTGAGCCCACTGTATAAGAAATTATTGAGATGGTCCCAAGACCACACATTGTGCCCACACACTTCTTTTCTATAAATTGTGATGGGATACCTGTTAGATTAATATACCAGGTTTTGAGATATCACGCAGGTGCAAAGTTCCTGCACGCCATGAGTAGGGAGGGCTCTGGCCTGGTGTGGAATCGGACTTTGAAAGTAGCTGCGGTTGTGATGCATGAGGTTTTCCGGCCTCTGAGAGTCTGTCTGGGGGGCAGGCAAGGAGCAGAATCTGCCCTCCTTCCAGGATACCTCATTAGCCTAGCAAAAGCTGAACTGGCAGCAGCTCCCGCCCCTGTGCCTGTATCCCTGGTTCTTAGATGGCCGCAGTTCTGGGTGGGCGCACCAGGCCTTGGCAGAGGGGACTGAGGTGGGGAAGGGCCCCAACTTCACCTCGACTTCTCTGTTTGGTGGCGTGCTGGTGAGCTGTGGGCTCTGGACCTTGAAAGTAGCTGTGGTTGTGATGCATGAGGTTTTCTGGCCTCTGAGAGTCTGTTGGGGGAGGGGGGGCAATGCTTGTATTTTTTATTATTAATTCTTTTACTCGAGATGTTGCAGTTGTGACTGCGGTGCCTGGTTGCATCTGCAGGTGGCAGACAGGAGATAGGGTTGCCTATACACAGGGCTCTGCCTGTGTGCCCTGGATGGTTGATGGTCTGGCATAGAAATAGACTGGGATGAACCCAGAGCCATGGCAGAGCCTGGAAAGCTACCCGTATGTATTTGATATGCCAAAAATAGTTAACAGTAATGGACCCAGTTCCCAAGAATGGAGATGTTACTGATGCCTGCTTGAGCAAATTGATGAACAATGGGAAGACAAGTGACGAGTGACAAGTGACCACCGTGAGATATACAATTACAAAACTGTTCATGATTGGGTTTCAGTCATACAGTGTTCCAGCACCCATCCCTCCACCAGTGCACATTTCTTACCACCAATATCCTTAATTCCCTCCTCCCTCCCCCAGCCTGCCTCTATGGCAGGCATTTTGCCTCCTCTCTCTCTCTCTCTCTCTCTCTCTCTCTCTCTCTCTCTCTCTCTCTCTGTCTTTGTCTCTGTCTTTCCCTTCTTTAACAAATTGTGGCTTGCAATACATACATTTAGGGGTTATCATGCATATTCTTTTGCCTATGTTCAGTGCTCAGTTATAAGTTGGCAGTACTATTTCTAACAATTATTAGGACATTGGTCTCTTCTCTATGTTCTCTAACCTCTGATTCCTACACACCTGTGGTAAATTACAACCACTGACAAGTCCTCCTCATCCATATTTTGCCTGACCTTGGATATTAGTCTCATACTATTTTTTTATGTCCCACAAATTAATGCAGTCATTCTATATCTGTTCTTTTTCCTCTGGCTAATTTCACTCACCATGATACTCTCCATCCACTTATAGGCAAATTTTTAACTTTGTTTTTCCTAACAACTGCATAGTATTCCATTGTGTAGATGTACCATAGTTTCTTTATCCAGTCTTCTGTTCTTGGGCACTCAGGTTTTTTCCATATTCTGACTACTGTGAATAGTGCAGCTATAAACATAGAAGTGCAGATGGTGTTTCTGCTATGTAATTTTGGGCTCCCAGGTTATATTCCCAGGAGTGGTATGGCTGGGTCAAATGAGAGCTCAATTTCTAGTTTTGAGAGGATTGTCCATATTGTTTTCCAAAAAGGCTGTACCAGTTGACATTCCCACTAACAATGAATGCAAGTCCCTTTTTCCCTGAATCCACAACAGCACTGGTTGTTCCTGCCCTTTACGGATATGTGCCAGTCTGTGGTTTTACGACAATATCTCACTGTTGTTTTGATTTGCATCTCCCTGATAATTAATGATGATGAGCATATTTTCATGTCTTTTGACCATTTGAATTTTTCTTTGATGAAGTTTCTGTTCACATCTCCCCATTTTTTGATGGGGTCAGCTGTTTTCTTCCTGTAAAGTTCTACCAATACCTTATATCACTGTATCACTGTCTTCCCTTTTTTCATCGATTTGCTCGAGTGGGCACTAGTAACATTTCCATAAGTCCTGTCACAAGCAAGTGTAACCCAAGGGCAGCTGCTTGCTCTAGGGACAGGAAGAGCCCCAAACTATTCTTCAAGTCATGGAACAGAGGTCCATAGTTGTTACTAGTTTTTGGCAAACAAGTAAATAAAACATGGGTAGCTTGCCAGGCTCTGCTGTGTAGGTGGTATAGTCTCAGTAGAAGGCTCTCATCTCGAGCATTTACTAATGAAACTTAAAGAGGAATGATTAGGTTTACAGTGACCCAAAATCATAGGTCAATAAAAATATATATAGGTTTTGAAAAAAGTTCTATTTTTAATTTTTAAATTCTATTATATCACCATGAGATAGACAATCACAAAGCTGTTCATGATTGGGTTTGAGTCACACAGTGTTCCAGCACCATCCCTCCACCGAGACTATTTCCCACCACCAATGTCCCTAGTTTCTCTCTCCACACGCCATCTGCCTCTATAGCAGACATTTCCCCCCCCCATCCCTCCCTCTCTCTCTCTCTCTCTCCTTTTGCGCATTGTGGTTTTGCAGTACATTCACTGACGGGTTATCACTTATATATCTTGGATATTAACTACTTATCAGATGGGCATTGGGTGAATATTCTTTCCCACTCCAGGAGCTGTCTTTGTATCTTGGTCACCATTTCTTTGGGAGTCCCCAAAATAAAATAAAATCATTATATAATTGATTGTCATAATTGCCAGAATAATATGTTTCATTGTATTAATTACAGATGGTAATAATGTACTTATTTAATAGTAATATCATGATCATAATAATTTGGCATGTGTTAATTTATTTGATTTTTTATTACCTCTCCAGTATCATTTCCTGAAAGTCACAATGGAGATATGGAAAATGTTTAAACAAATTAAATAAAATCACAGTACATGTTCTAAGCCAGTGTACCTCTTTTGGCTGTGTGTGTAATCGACAGAGTGAGGTTGGGGGGAGAGTGAGAGATTGACAGAGAAGGGAATGGGAGAGAATAAAGAGAGAGGGACAGGGATACAATAGAGAGAGAAAGAGACAGAGACAGAGAGACAGAGAGAGTGGGAGTGAACCTACTTATGTAATATACACAACACCAAAGTCTATCAATCAGTGGAAAAATCCTAAAAATGATGGGAAAAAATAGAATTCCCAGTGACTCATATCAGAATCAAGTGAAAATTTTGTTAACAATTCAAATTCTTGAAACAAAACTGCTTTAAACCACTGTTTTACTTATTTACACAATTGTTGAAGGTTGTTTGAACTGGGTGATAACCAGAAGTCTTAACATGAATCACCAGTGCTTCTAAAGCTAATTGGATATAGCTAGGAGCAATTCTGACTCAATGTTTGACAGTATGTTCTTGGTACCAAGAAGCTATCTAAAATTCTTTTCACAAGTTGACATTAGAAAACCCAGGACCAATCTCATTGCTTTTATGTAATGTTACAAATGCTAATTCCCCAATGGTCAAAGAGAGACACATTAAAAAAAAGTACTGTACTAAGGGTGAGAAAGGCTGTCGCTCTAACCACAGGAAAGCACTGAAAATTACATGTCCCAAACTATGTATTTATAATTCAGTTACTATGGATGAAGAATGGAAAAATGATCTACTCTACCACAAATAACCTTTTTAAAATAGCTGTTCCCACATCATAAGAAAAGATCTAGCAATTAGTAGCAATTAGAGATGCAAAATCTGACCCATTGGTGGTTAATTTCTTCATAAATGACCCTATAATCAAGTCTTGTTTTTATTTTATATTTTGTGGAAAACCATATTTAAATTGTAAAATTGATGACCAGTTCATGTCTCAAAGTTTACATATTTATAAATTTGGTTATATCATTTCATGTTTTATGTGTCAATAAACTACAACCTACAGGCAAAATTTGTCCCTTCATCTGATCTTATAAATACAATTTTGTTGGGACACAGTTCCTCTCATCTGCTTACTCATTACCTAAGTTTTTATGCCATAACATTCAGAGTGAAGTAGTTACGATAGATACCGTATTGCCTGCTGAAATAGTAACTTGAAAGTTGAAATATTTATTAACCTTACAGGAAAGTTTGACACCTTTGCTTATCATTTTTAAGGCATATACTTCAGTCAACTCCTCTTAGTATCACCAAAGATCTCTCCTTTCAAAAAGAAGGAAGTTTTAATCAGTAACAGAACCTGGATCTGAAAGCACATATGTCTGGCTCCAAAGCCAATAATAATGCTTTTTCCAACATTTCCACAGAATGTACAATATTTTGAAGCATGCTACTTTCCTGATATGGGAGAAAAATAGATGACATACATACCGTTTTCATCAGAATTATGTGACTGTTTTGATAACACATTTAGATTTTTGAAACAAAATCCCTATGTGTGAGATTTGGGTATCTGAATCTTAATGAATATTATAAGCAACACTTATTTACCCTCAAAATAAATAACAAGAGGTATAGACTGGAAAGACTCATAATGTTGGGAGTTAACACAAAGTAGTGGTCTGCGTGCCTGGTATACCCAAGACCCCCAGATCCAGCCCTGGTAATGCATGCCATCCCTAAGTATCTCTTTTGTAGCTCTGCTGACCCTGAGCAGTGCTATGTGTGGCCTGATGGTCCCCAGTAACCACAATCAGAATGGCACCTCCAGGCCCTGCATTCAGCCATGTGGACCGCACAGCCAGACAGCCATTGCTGGAAACGCTCCCACCCCTCAACCTTCTAGCGCTCTACTTGAGAAGCACCCCTCCCCCGTCCCCGAAAAAGAAAGAAATAAAAGCAACTTGTGATTTATGTTAATTTGAGAAGAGTTGAAAATTCTTGATGTCAGTATGGTGGTTAATTGAGTGAGGTATGTGTAAACAGCAGTTCAGACCTTCACTTGAGGTTATCTAAAAGACATTTGGAATGCATTATAATCTAGCCCGTTCTCAGTTTCTTACCTTGGCTTTACTTTTGACATTATAATTCTCATTGTGAATGTCCAATCTAAAGGCAGTTCAGAAAAAAAAAGAAAGAAAACTTGGGAAGAATGAGGGCTGTTGTGGGAAGGGTTTCAGGGTAATGTCTGAATGCATGCTGTGAAGACAAGTGAAACAGTATCCATGAGAAATAAAACACATTTTTTATAGTAGAAATTATAGTACAGATTCTCTTAGGGTGTATCTAGATCGTAAGTTTTCATTTGTTCAAAACCTTGGGTATGTATAATTTTTGTTGTTTAGAAATTTCAGGGAAGTTATAAAGCTGAAGATAAGTTACTATTAGAATCCCCTTTTTTCCAGGTTCTGAAACATGTCTCCAAATACAAGCAGATCCAGTGCCTGTGTTATGAGGTTTGCTAAGAAGTATTGGATGCTGTTTTAAAACTATCAACTCTCAAAGATCCTTAACTTAACCACATCTGCAAAATCAGGAGACCTTAACTTTATCTCACTGAAAAATACCTTTGTCATCTAAAGTAATAGTCACAGGTTCTGAGGTAAGAATTTGATCATGATAATGCCAATGTACCCTTAACACTCCCCACCCCCAAATCCAAGATCTTGGCTCTGGAAAATATTCTGAGGTTACCAGCTAGGGAATTCATCACTCATGGTGACATTATAGTTTTTAACCAACTAGGTAAAATGGAGACTCAATGTGAGAAATTAAGTTCTAAGAATTTTAAAAATATATGCATATGTGGATTAATTTGAAGAATAAATTTGATCTCTCCAGTGTATATGTGTAATAATAATTTTAGCATTATTTTAAAAATTTGAAAAAGTCCATTACCTTAGACTACATATGAAAAGGTTGTACCATCACTTTGATGTTAAATTTTTCTCAGAAGAAGATCATAAGAATACTCTTAGAGGGGCCAGAGTGATAGCACAGCGAGTAGGGTATTTGCCTTGCACTTGGCCAACCGGGTTCGATCCCAGCATCCCATATGGTCCCATGAGCACCACCAGGAGTAATTCCTGAGCAAAGAGCCAGGAGTAACCCCTGAGCATTGCAGGTGTGACCCAAAAAAGAAAACAAACTTAAAATAAAACTTACAAAAAGAATACTCTTAGAATAAACATGTATTACCTACATATTAAGTATTAGCTTTTCACTAGACTTTTTTTTCATTTTTTTTTCGCTAGACTTTAATTATTTTAATTCCCATAATTTCACAGTAATAATATCCTTTAAACAGATTAATCTGACTTGTTCCAAGTTGCTACTCTGAGGGAAACTGGAAATACCTATACCCTTTTTTTTGCCTTATGGGTCACACCTAGCACTGCACTAGGTGTGCAGTCACTCTTGGCTCTTCGCTCAGGAATTACTCCTAAGCGGAGCTTGAGGGACCATATGGGATGCCGGGGATGGAACCTAGGTTGGCCACATGCAAGGCGAACACCCTACCTTCTGTGTTATCACTCTGGCGTCTCCTACCTATACCTTTTGTTTTGTTTTTGTTTTTGTTTTTTGGGACACAGCCTATGCTGCACGGGGATTACTCCTGACTGCTCTCACAGATCACTACTGGCAGGGTTCAGAGACCATTTGGAGTTTAGGAGATCAAACCCAAGTCAGCTATGTGCAAGGCAAGCGTTCTAAGCATTGCACGATGCCTCCTGTTCCTGTGTTCATATTTTACTTACCGCTTATAAAGACTTATAGTCTTGGAGCTGGAGAGATAGTCCAAAGGGCTGGCACACATGCTTCCCACACAGGAGACCCAGGGTTAGTCCTGTGACTCCATGATACCCAGACATCACTGGCGCCCGAATATGGCTCCAGGAGAGCCCTGAGTACATCTGGGTGTGCCCCCTGAAAAAGAAAAGTCGTCTTCTATACAATCTTTGTCAAATTTTCTTTTCCACGGAGGGCAACTGAGAGGAATTAAAAAAAGAATGCTATAAAGTGGATTTTAAGAAAGGTAGCCAAGAGCTTTTCCAGTGGGAGTAATAATTTCATTTTTTTTTCAGATTTTTAAGTCAAAATTGTACTGTGATTTTCACAAGAACATTAAATGCAAGGCAGACATTTTCACAGGAATTTTACTAATTTAATTCATTCAGGAACTCCCCAGAGAAAACTGTGGAAATTAGAAAAATAATTGGATAGCTAATATATCGTTGTTCTGTAGATGGTAGCCATGATTGCTATTATTTTGTGAATTTGACAAGCGAGGCTGAAAGCGATGATTGCTTGTCCTAGGACTTCTGACTCATGGTCCAAAATTCCATCCTCAGTGGCTCAGAGAGATCCCCAGTTAATTTTTCCCTTCAAAGAATGGGGATTAATTTCACAATAGGAAAACTACAGGAATAATCCCACAGATTGTATTCCACCTGCAGGACTTTAGGCTTTTAGGCCAGTTACTTCTGGACAAAAGGACTCTGCCAAGACCCTGATCCTCTGAACTCCCACACTCCTGGTGTTTATCTTTAGAAGAGAAAAAAGGAATCCCTTAGAAAAGGTCTTAGTCTTTTTCCCTTAAACGTGGAGAAAAACACCTTTTGAAACTACTTCTGCTGTCAAAGTTCTGGCCTTGATTTGTGAAGCCTGGTCTTGCAAAAGTACTAAATCAAAGTAAAATGGATTTACATTTGTAAGCTTTGTTTCCACTTAATGGGATTAGAAAGACCACTCACATTAAACAAACAAAAACATCGTTTTAGCGTCAAGACAGATAGAACAGTAAATTAACTAGACACAAACTCAAACTGTGATTTTAGACTGAGAAATTTTATTTTAAAATGGTTTGAAGACCCCAGAAACATCCGGGTTCTGCTTAGATTTTTTCACACCTACATTTTGCCTGCATGGTTGCAAGAATGGGAAGAGAGAACAGCCACTGCTAGAGTGATATACAACGTGCACTGAGGTTGCTCTGTGAGCAGTTAAAAGGCAGGTCTGTTAAATCTAAGCTTCTCCAGATGTGAAGATTTAAGTGCAAGGATTTAAATTCAGACATAAGAAGCAACACATCCCTTGAAAAACTTCTCAAATGTAGAGAGAAGAAATGCACTCCCCGCCACCCCCAATTATACAGCAGTATAAAGGTTTTTTTTTCATTTGAAAAAAAAGTCTTAAGCATTCCCAAATAAAGTAGCTTTGAATTTTTCAGGTAGTTGAACACACTGATAAAAATTATTCTCATGGGAACTGAGCAATAGTACAGTGGGTAGAGTGCTTGCCTTACATGCACCAGCATTCCCAAACACTGCCAGGAGTAATTCCTGAGTGCAGGAATAACCACTGAGCATTGCTAGGTGTGGTCCCTAAACAAAAAGTAAACAACAAAAACAACAAAAAAAAACTTTTATGGGCCCATTGTCTGCTACCTCGTATGACAAATTTTGCAATCTTTTAATTACATGTTTACATTTTTTGTCTGTTCACCAAAAGAACTCCGCACTATCTTTACTTCCCGGCCTCCCTCCTCATTAACCTCAGATTCCTCCGTGTGGAAATCAACCTAGGTATATTAAGTAATAACTGCAAAGTAAATGATTTCTATCAATTTGTGTTGTCTTTGTGATTTTGCATACACACCATCCCAACTAAAATTGTAAATTCCAGCAGTAGCCTTTGAATTCGCTTGTATCACTTGTCTTCCCGTTCATATATTTGCTCGAGCGGGCACCAGTAACATCTCCATTTGTTGGGAATAAGGTTCATTATTGTTACTGTTTTGTGCATATTGCATACACCATGGGTAACTTGCCAGGCTCTGCCATGGCTCTGGTTTCATCCCAGGGTGCCCAGTCTTTTTCTGTGTCAGACCATCAACCAACCAGGGCCCACAGACTGAGCCCTGGGTGTAGACAAGCCTGTCTCCTGCCTGCCACTGCCGACACAGCCAGGCACCGTAGCCACACCTGCAACACCTCAGCCTTCTTTGAATTCAGGGGGAAAAAATAAATCACATTAAGACTTAAGCAGATAATTAGGCAGAGTTGATAAAATCAGAAAAGGGGCTATTGAATGCCTCAGAAGTAATATTCCAACAGCTTAATTAACAGAGAAATCACACAGATCTGTAAGTTCAGCAAGACTGTTGGCAACTGGCTTTCAGGACCAAATCTAGCAAAGCAGCTAGAAACCCCAATCAGTGAATCAGTACAAGGTATCTGGATATAAAATTTTGAAGGAATAAAAGGAAGTAATGTAGAGAAAAATCCTGTGATACACACAAAAGCTCCTTTTCCAAGAATGGTGGTAAAACATTAATTTTAGGTGTGCCTAATGCTATAGCCATGATTTTTAAGTATGTGAATCCAGATGTGTGTTGTCCTGTAAATGAATTCCCGAAGTTAATCCTTAGCCCATTATAGCAGCTGTTAGTATGTTCAGTTTTAAAATTCTTTATTGAAACTGTTTCGGTGGGAGTGAACAGGCAGATGGTGAGATCAATAATATTATTCACAAAGAAGGCAAGCAGAATGCAGAGGTATGTTTCCCCATTCTGCTTCCAAAATCTTCACCCTTAGCTCACATAAAAGCAAGTGGATGAATATTGCGGAAGTCAGACATTTTAAAGTAAAATCATGGAACTTCTCTCTTATTTGCATCCATCAGATCTCTAACAGTGGTGTGGTCACACATAAAACTCAAGACATGGAATATTATATTTCCAAAGAATATTAGAAAGTTGTCGAATCACAGAAATTATACAGGCCCGCAGTGATGTAACAAATTATTTTTGTGAGATACTATACTGGAAAAAAAAATCACTTTACTTATGACAACTTCATTTTGGAAGTACCAAATGTCATTGACTGAACTGTGGTTGACTTTTCTACGTTTGCCGACTGGCAGAATCCTTCCTTGATATCAACAGAATCAGGTTGAAACATGTTCTTTTTGTCCAGTATCAATCCACTAAATGCCAGCAAGGTCCTGGCAACCCAAGATTAGGGTCTCCTTTTAATGGTATTTAAAAAACGAAGTGCTTTCAAATACTTGAAGTATTCATATTTCTCAGCTTTTTCAATATCTTTCTATAATATTTAATTTGTACAAATTTTTTGTATCTAAAATGCTCTAATCAATAAACACCCCTCCAACACAAAAATAAAGATGCAGTATAATCCTGACAAACTTTTTTTCACAATAATCTCAAATATATGTGCAGAAAAGAATAGTCTTGGTAGTGATAATAAGATCACTAGGGTGGGGGGGCGGAGTGATGGCCCAGCGGGTAGGGCGTTTGCCCTGTACAGGGCCGACCCGGGTTCACTCCCGGAATCCTATATGGTCCCCCGAGCACTGCCAGGAGTAATTCTTGAGTGCAGAGCTGGGAGAAACCCCTGAGCATTGCTGGGTGTGACCCAAAAAAAGCAAAAAAAAAAAAAAAGTTAAAAAAGAGATCACTATGGGGAAGGAAACAGAATTTCAAAACATAGCACCCACGTAGAAAAAAAACGATCATTTCCTTGGTGCCAGATTGGTGAAAATTTATTTCTGGATCAGGGAAAAGAGCCAAGAGAAGAAAATTGTATCTGCTTTTAAGTGGACCAAGCAGTTGGGATACCTGTTGCTATTTTCAGCTCCATTTTCTTAGCCTTGTCATTTATGAAAATTCCTCAGATACTGGTAATGGGTTTATTGTCAATTCTGGTTTATAGTATTTTGACTTTGCAGCTCTCTTCTGCTTCACAGATATTTTTGTGCAAAGTTGAAACCAGCTGCATCATGGGCTGCAAACCATATGGCATTTTACACCAGAAACTTCTTTCTCTCTGGAACTGCTCACAATTATTCCCATCTTTTGATTTCCTGGATTTTTGGCACATTAGTTTAGCTTATGCATCTGCTTCTTCCCAGTAATTTGGTGAACATCTTTTCAAATTTCTTGGGCACAGGTACTCTTCATCTTCTGGGATCTGTTCATTCTGTTGGTGACTTTTCTTCATTCCCCAACCTACTATTCTTGCTTTTGTCCTGGTACAATCATTCATAAATTTGCCTACTGAATTATAGCTAAATGTAAGGCAATAAAAATTGGTTTTCAGTACCCGTGGACTATGCATATAGTCCTTAAATCAAGGCAGCTACTTTCTGGAGCTTAATTATTTAACTGTTATTACTATGCTTATTAATGTTTTCTGTGTAATCCATGGACTTTGCCATTAAAGAAAATTTACCCCATAAAATGTGGTAAATAGAATTTATATTTATTTTCAGGGTTTTTTTTTTTTTTTGCTTTTTGGGTCACACCCAGAGACACTCAGGGTTTACTCCTTGCTCTTTGTCAGAAATTACTCTTGGGATGTTGGGGATAAAACCCGGTCGGCCGCATGCAAGGCAAATGCCCTACCCACTATGCTATCACTCCAGCCCCAGAATGTGTATTTATTTAGGCAAGAACTTTAGGGAAATCTAGGTTGTCAGAGAACTGTTATGTTTAGCAAATAAATACACAAACACAGACACACACCGTATGCACATTCCTTTTTTTTAAATTTTAGTTTCATCTCGTATTGCACTGTGGTTTGCAGTACTGCTACAGAAAGAGTATCATGCATATCACCTTACCTCCTTTCAGCACTCAGTTCTTGCCAAGCCTGATCATTTCCAACAACCATTGTCATATCTCTGCTCTGTGGGCCCTGGATGGTTGATGGTCTGACATAGAAAAAAGACCGGACCCCTGGGATGAACCCAGAGCTACAGCAGAGCCTGGCAAGCTACCTGTGGTGTATTCATTATGCCAAAAACAGTAACAATAATGGACCTCATTCCCAATGAATGGAGATGCTACTGGTGCCCACTTGAGCAAATATATGAACAACAGGAAGACAATTAATATAAGTGATGCAACCTTTTTGGAGTCATATAAGAACATTGTCATATTTGATGTTTTTGTACTACTGTTGGAGCAGTTTACAAGAAGTTGCTTGTGCTTTTTAAACCAGTAGAAATTACTTTACAGTGGTTCCTAAAATAGACTAGTTATTATTCTAAAATGCTAGTTATTGAAATAAATAACAGATTAGTTGCTTTTGTTAATAGCTAAAAGAATAACAGAAATGTTTTGAAGACCTAAAGTAATACGTTAGATATTCACCAAAAATAAAAAAAGTTTGCTCTATAATAAGTGTGCCATTATCATTTGAATAATGTATTACCTTCTTAAGTCTTGTCTAAGTCGTTGAACTTTTGTTAGAATATAGTTATTAAAAATCTATATATTTATGTGTTTATGTAATAGCAATTTTCTTCAGTCATCTGAGTCTGAAATGCCTTTTGGATTAAACAGAGGCTTGAGATAGACCTGTAGTACTTTAATCTGGTCTTTACTGTAAATCTTTCTCCTTTCTGAAAGGATTTGATATCTGTATTTATTTTTTTCTTTGCATGTCTCTTCCAGGTTTTGGGGAAGATGAGGTCAGAAGCTTTTCCATATGATGTCTCTTCTTTGTGAGTTTCTCTGGGGTGAGAGTGGTCGTGGGGGCCAGCAAGTGGTGCTCTACACAAAAGAAGCCCCTCTTTGGGACTTAGAGTACGGAAGAGGATTAGGGAACATGCAGTTTAGGTGTTAAATCTTGCTGCTTTCAAAGAGAAAAAGGGAAGTGACAAATGTTACTGCCGGGCAATCAGGCCTAAAGTTCAGTGCTAGGATCTAGGATGTGTTGCTGCTTGAACCCAGCCGTGCCAGGAGTTACCCAGGCGGAGTGGTAATGCTGGGAATCTTCAGGACTGCGCCTGTGAAGCTCAGAAGCCTTGTGTGGTGCTGCAAATCAAACCATGGTCAATCGTATGCAGAACATGCATGTTAAGCCCGGTGCAGTCAGTCTCTTCCACCCTAGACATTATGCCTTTGAATCTAAAAAACTAAAGACCTGATACGGTATGATCAACTTTCTTTTTTTACAATTATATAATTCAATCTTATGTATGTAAAAATAAAGAGAAATTTGACTTGTAGATTTATAATTTTAAATGATATAGATAATATCTATATCAGATTTGCAATATAGATATTGTAAATTTTATAATTTATAATAATATAATTACTAGTATTGTGCAATAGTAATATAGCAAATACTTTTCTGAAGCTTATACTATAAATGAACAAAGATTAGCGTTTTTCTTTATTTTTATTTTTATTTTTAATGATACCATTTTAGTTGTTTCTGCCTTGAAATAAATAGCTTTATTTATGAAATATGAGAGAGGAAAGAGAAAGAGTCCCATAAAGCAAGTTATCTTAACATTTTCCACTGGTGACCCCTTTCAACACCCACATTTTATGAAACCATGGCTATATAAAATAGGTACATAAACATAGCAGTTATTGCTAAAAGTCAGATTTTCTTTACATGTCTCTTCCAGGTGTTTGGGAAGATGAAAACAACTTTTTTCATGCTCTATTTCCTGTTCAGTAATGAGACTCCATATGGACTTATTATCCAAAGTTTATGGACTAGGCCGTAGCTAAGGAAGAGAAACAAACATAGCTCAAATTAGAATGAAAGTGATGCCACAGTGGATCACACCTTGATGGCACAGATTCGTGGTTATTTTTTTGGGGGGAAATATTTTAAGTGTCTATATATCAGAATATATGAGCTTCAACACAAAAGTATTTTTTGACAAAATCAAAAATTGTTATTGGAATGGGGATAAACAAAACACACCTCAATACAGTGGAGTCTACAAGTGACAAAACCACTGTAAATGTAATACTAAATGACCAAAAACTGAAAGTATTCCTCTAATATTATATTAGTAGAGTGAAAAAAAGATTTAGGTTCTAGAAATAAACTTAATAAAGAAGGTGAGGGGCCAGAGCGATAGCCCAGCGGGTAGGGCATTTGCCTTGCATGCTGCCAACCTGGGTTCGATCCCCAGCATCCCATATAGTGCCCTGAGCACCATCAGGAGTAATTCCTGAGCAAAGAGCCAGGAGTAACCACTGAGCATAGCTGGGTGTGACCCAAGAAGCAAAAAAAAAAAAAAAAGAAGGTGAAAGTACTGTCCCTTACATGTCCTAAACACTCTTATAAGTAACATAAGAAGACAATGGAAATGGAGTAATATTACATGTTTATGGAATAGCAAATTGCCTTTTGTTTGTTGGTTTGTTTGTTCTTGATTTTTTTCAATGCAGGCCTCACACATACAAGGCAGGTGTTGACCACTAAGCTTCATCACTTGCCGAATGAGAATTAACATGACTACGTTATCATTCTAACCCAAACATTTTACAAATAATGCAATCTCTGTAAAAATTTCACTGACATTCCTCAAGGAAATAAACATAAATGAAATTTGTTAAATAGCAACAACAATCTTGAGAAAAAGGAGATGGGAAGCATCACATGCTCTTATTTTTAACTAAATTACAAAGTTATAGTGACCAAAACAGTGTGGAATTTGGAAGAAAAGTAGACGCAATGGAATAGAATTGAGAGTCCAGAAATGAGTCATAAATAAAACATACAAGAAAGGAAAATGTCTGCACCAAAAGGTGCTGGGTAAACAGGATAACCACAGGCAAAACTGAAGCTGGAGTATTATCTTACACTCTGCACCAAGGCAAAGTCAGATGAATTACAAACTTGGGACTTGGGTGTTACATCTGTATGTATCCCCAAAATGGACTGAAGAGACATAGACAAAACACTCCTTGACAGTGGCTTCAGCATTTTCTTCAGTGATTTAATTCATTTTCAAGGATGAGTAAATCAAAAATAAACAAATGGGGTTACAGCAAACAAAAAAGTTTCAATGTGATAAAACATACTCTCATAGTAACAAAATGAGAGTTTGACACGCTCTCTCTCGGTGAGGGAGAAATGTTTTTCTGAAGGGGAGAAAATGTTTCCATGCCATACACCTCACAAAGGGCTAATAGCCAAAATATATAAAGCATTCACAACATTTAGCAACAATAACAAACAAGCACCCATTTTTAAAATAGGAGAACGATGAATAGACTCATCACCAAAGAGGTCATAAAAATGGATAGCAGACATGAAAAATTTTCATAATGATTCATTTTCTAAGAAATGCAAAATAAAAACAACAATGAACTATATTGTCTCACAGGTCAAAATACATCATAAAGGCCAGAATTTGGTGCTGATGTGGATGCAAAGAAGGAATCCCCCATTCTCTGTTGGTTGGAATGCAAACTTGTTCATTCCTTATGGAAAACAGTATAGAGCATCCTCAAAAAATATAAACATTTATGTGTGTTTATATATACCATATTATCCAGCAATTACTCTTAAGTGGCTATCCGAAAAATAAAAAGCGCTAATTCGAAATGTCTATATCCACTTAGGTTCATTTCTGTGCTATTTGCAATATTGAAGATTTTGAACTCAAAAGGTGCATAAGATTTCATCTCATTCATTTTCTTCCTTCCTTTCTTTCTTTTCTTTCTTCCTTCCATTATTCCCTCTCTCCCTCCCTCCTTTCTTTTTTTTTTTTTTTTTTTTTTTTTTTTTTGCTTTTTGGGTCACACCCGGCAATGCTCAGGGGTTACTCCTGGCTCTGCACTCAGGAATTACTTCTGGCGGTGCTCGGGGACCATATGGGATGCAGGGGATCAAACCTGGGCCAACATGGGGCCGGCGTGCAAGGCAAACGCCCTACCCGCTGGGCTATTGCTCCGGCCCTTCTTTTGTTTCTTTTCTTCCTTCTTATTTTCTTTCTCTTTACTTCCTTCTTTTTCTTTCCTTTCTTCTTTCTCTTTCCTTCCCTACCTTCCTTCTCCTTCCTTCTTTCCTTCCTTCCTTCCTTCCCTCCCTCCGTCCCTCCTTCTTTCTTTCTTTCTTTCTTTCTTTCTTTCTTTCTTTTTCTTTCTTTCTTTCTTTCTTTCTTTCTTTCTTTCTTTCTTTTTCTTTCTTTCTTTCTTTCTTTCTTTCTTTCTTTCTTTCTTTCTTTCTGTCTTTCTTTCTTTCTGTCTTTCTTTTCGTTTCTTTCTCTCTCTCTTTCTTTCTCTCTCTCTCTCTTTCTTTCTTTCTTTCTTTCTTTCTTTCTTTCTTTCTTTCTTTCTTTCTTTCTTTCTTTCTTTCTTTCTTTCTTTCTTTCTTTCTTTCTCACACCTGGAAATGCTCAGGGGTAATTCCTGGCCCTACACTCAGAAATTACTCTCCAAGATACTTTAGGGGGCCCATAGGGAATGTCGGGGATCTAACCGAGGTCACCCACGTGCAAGGCAAACACCCTGCATATGCATTGCACCATTGTTCCAGCCCCAAATAATGAAAAACTCAAATTGTTCATTATATAAACTAAGACATTTGTATATGTGTACACTTACATATCACAGCATTTACTTCTTTCTGTTGATTAATTTGAAATTGTTTCTGAATCTTGACAATTACAAACAATGCAACCATGTATCAGCCATACCAATGAGACATCTCTGACATTTGCAGAGATCCTGTTTTAAGTTCTTTGAATATATATTCATAAGGAATATTGCTGACTTATATAAAGTTCTACTTTTAATTTTTTCTGAGTAGTTTCCCTGCCAATTTCTATAGTGGTTATGCAATTTGCTTTTCCATCACGAGTGCGCAAAGGGTTTCCCTATTCTTGCTATCCTTGCCAACTTTCACCTCTTGTTTTGTTACATATGTGTGTGAGTGAGAGACTGTGAGAGAGAACCTTTATAATATTGTTCATTTACATTTCATTTTTTTCCCTGGTTTTTGTTTTCATGATAGCTGTAGTGAACACATTTTCACGTACCGCTAAGCCAGTTGGAGGTCTTCTTTGGAAAAATATTCATTACCTATGATCTGGTTGTTTTTTTTTAGTTTTATTGCTGTTGCTATTGAGTTGTATCAGTTCATTATGCTTCAGATTACAATTTATCAAATATATAATTTTCATATGCTTCTTTCTCATTTTACAGGTTGCATTCTTATTTTATTGATAGTTCTTTTTTCTGTGTAGAATAATTTTAGTTTGATGTAGTCCCAGTTATTTTTTATGCTTTTGCTATATTTGCTTTTGGTGCCAAACAAAAAATTTCTTGCCAAGAATGAGGTCAAGAGCATTTTGCTGTATAATTGCTTTATCATTTGGCTTTATTTCTGACCACAAAGTGACACTTTAACCCAAAGCAATAACTTTTCAAATGAGTTCAGTTGTCAAATCCAAATCTGCCAATTATTCAAAATGATTAAATACATATGTATATTTAAAAACTATTCATGATAATGGGCCATTAAAGATAATTCTCTAAAATTTTCATATGTGTTAATAGCAATCTGAAGGTTGTCATGTGTGATCTTTTAGTCCATTAGAAAAATAATGTTTTAATGATTAATCAGTAATAAATAGTTTATTAAAATAAAAGATGTCACTTTTTATAACCTTTATAAATAAAAATAGCAATAATAGTAATAGTAATAGTGCAGATTTCTAAAAGGTTAACAAACCTAAAGAACTTCTCTCACTGGACCAGTATGCAGAGCTGCGCAGGCGGCTGGGGAGACTGGAGCCCAGCTGGCGATGGGATCCCGAGGAGGGCAGATGGGTTTTGGGTGTTGGCCCATCGCCTCTGGGGGGTCCCAGAAGCAGCCGGATGAAACTTCGCCCATCACACTAGCCACCATCTTCGCTGTCTGGCGCTGAGAAACTGACCCACGACCAGATCAACAGAGCAAGACCAGTTCGAGCCCAGGTAGGCGGCTCCCAGAAGCGGGAATCACTGGGAATTCGCCAGATGGAGTCAGGGTTAAGCCCTCCCCCCCTCCATTTTGTCGAGTCTGGTGGACCTGCCCAGGAGCCGCCCGGGAACCAGTATGCAGAGCTGCGCAGGCGGCTGGGGAGACTGGAGCCCGGCTCGCGCCGAGCCCAGCTGGCGATGGGATCCCGAGGAGGGCAGATGGGTTTTGGGTGTTGGCCCATCGCCTCTGGGGGGTCCCAGAAGCAGCCGGATGAAACTTCGCCCATCACACTAGCCACCATCTTCGCTGTCCAGACGCTGAGAAACTGACCCACGACCAGATCAACAGAGCAAGACCAGTTTGAGCCCAGGTAGGCGGCTCCCAGAAGCGGGAATCACTGGGAATTCGCCAGATGGAGTCAGGGTTAAGCCACTCCCCCCTCCATTTTGTCGAGTCTGGTGGACCCGCCCAGGAGCCGCCCGGGAACCAGTATGCAGAGCTGCGCAAGTGGCTGGGGAGACTGGAGCCCGGCTCGCGCCCGAGCCCAGCTGGCGATGGGATCCCGAGGAGGGCAGATGGGTTTTGGGTGTTGGCCCATCGCCTCTGGGGGTCCCGGAAGCAGCCGGATGAAACTTCGCCCATCACACTAGCCACCATCTTCGCTGTCCAGGCGCTGAGAAAATGCCTCACGACCAGATCAACAGAGCAAGACCAGTTCGAGCCCAGGTAGGCGGCTCCCAGAAGCGGGAATCACTGGGAATTCGCCAGATGGAGTCAGGGTTAAGCCACTCCCCCTCCATTTTGTCGAGTCTGGTGGACCGCCCCCAGGAGCCGCCCGGGAACCAGTATGCAGAGCTGCGCAAGCGGCTGGGGAGACTGGAGCCCGGCTCACGCCAAGCCCAGCTGGCGATGGGATCCCGAGGGAGGGCAGATGGGTTTTGGGTGTTGGCCCATCGCCTCTGGGGGTCCCGGAAGCAGCCGGATGAAACTTCGCCCATCACACTAGCCACCATCTTCGCTGTCCAGACGCTGAGAAAATGCCTCACGACCAGATCAACAGAGCAAGACCAGTTCGAGCCCAGATCCGCGGCCGCAAGCGGCTGCGCCCCTAAAATAGTGAAACAGTAATGTCTTTTAATGCACTGTATTCCAAGAAGAGCAGGAAAGTTTATCGGGAAGGAGATATAAAGACGAAAGAAATGACATACAGAATCTGTCAAGTAGTTGAGGTGCGGGAGGGAGGGAGGTGGGGACATTGGTGATGGTAGATGGGTTTGGGTGGAGGGATGGGTGTTGGAACACTGTAGATCCAAAACTACATGAGCATCTTTCAATTGTATGTCTAAAATGGTGTAATAATATTTGGGGGGAAAATAATAAAATTAAATAAAAAAAAATAAAAAAAAATAAAAAAAAAGAACTTCTCTCACTGAACATTAGTTGACTTATTCTGCAGAATACCAGTAAAAATCTCATTTATATAAGTTATTAGTGCTGAAGCATAATGATTAATAATTCTTAGGATACCAATGGGAAAAAATTGTTACTAAAAATCACCTTAAAAACACAAATTCATTTTTGCTGCCTAGAAGTTCTTTGTACATATACTTTGAAAAATGAAGAAATTTAGTATGTGGGATGTTTAGCCACTCAGATTTATAAAAACTATTTTAAAACCCACAAACAATATGGATCTTTTTTCCATATCATTGTCTGGCTAAACTGAGCAGATACAGAGCATTCACCGAATCTGCCATGTTTTTCAACTGAGAAAATGACACTGAAGCTTTGTGTATGGCTTTTCAAGATAAAGACATTCAGACCAACTCTGTCTCTCCAGACCAACACTGCTTTTATGTGACACAAAGTAATGATGATCCAAATCCTGCTTCTTCAAGTGGCTGATCACTTGCAGAAAAAGTGCCATCTTTCTGGGTGAGCTAGCAAGAATTGAGAAAGATTAAGAAAGTGTTTAAAGATGTTCATTAAAAAGTAGTTAGAAGAATGTGAAAGAGACACAGCCAGGAGCATGCCAAAGAGAGTAAAACTGTCATCAAAGATTCAACAGCTAAGAAGAGTTCTTCCAAAGAAGCCCCTATTTTTTTTCTAGATAACAAAGTATATCAGTTCCAAATGTTCACATTAGTCACGCGTAAAGGCATCAATGATTCACAGAAAACAAACAAACAAACCTATCCCAACTCATCCTTTCTTTTCATCACTTTGCCATAGAGGCTAGAAAAAGGATAACTACATCTGGAGAGTTTAATTCTAAATAGAGTTTGGTATGAATTTCTCAGCAAAACTGTTAGTGATGTTTTCCCAGAGCTTGACACTATAGCTGTGTTATTTCATCAAATTTATTTATTTTATTCTATTTACTGTTTTACTTATATTTTAGTACAGATGTTAAAAAATTACAGTTTTACAAATTCATTAGTTTGGTAAACAATACAATAATTATAAAGGAATGATTAATTTTTTTTTCCTTTCTCAAAATATAACAAGCCACCCTGTCTCCAGAAATGCAATAAATACTGCTCAGTGATTTTCAAGTGTTAAATGAATATTTAATTTCTGAAATTATTTAAAGTATGTGGAGCAAGTTTTTTATATTCATGGAATATAGCATTCATTTTGATAATAGTATTTTGGAGATTTTTGTTCCCTCTCATTTCATGAAAGAAGAATGTCTAGCACTTATTTTCTCTAGCAATCCCTTTATCATTATTCAAATTCTATCAACGTAGCTCTACATGTTTGTAAAACTGCCTATATTTTTCCTTAAATGCTTTTCCTTAAACATTACATTGAAACCACCAACGCCTGAAGTTTCTATAGACAATTTTATTTAGATTCATATTCTACATGGATATAATAATATTAGCAAATTCTTTTCCTATTTTGACCTCAATAAGTTATATGTTTCAAATTTATTCACAGTATTTTTTGTTAAAAATTTTATGAACTTTGGTGGCATAATATATACTCATAGTATGTGCATACTGTGTGCGTTACGCAGATACATTTGATGGGTATTTTCCCTAAAATTTTCCATAAAATTCTGACATTATTTGTAAGTTCAATTTTTCCTATCAAGTAATTCTTCAATAATTTATACATTTTTTAAAAATTATTTTTGTACTGTCTTGGTTTTTTTTTATTTTCTACTCCATTAATTTATTCTATTCAGTTTTACTTTTCTTTCACTGTTTTTGAAATATTTAATGGTTCCTCTTTGTAAAGTCTCTTCTACAGTAGGCCCAGGACAGCTCATTGCAGAAGTGCCTCGAGTGAAGCCAGGGGCTTAGCTCCGCCACACTGTCTACTTGTGCCACCATGAGTTCGGGAGCTCTGCTGCTTGGGAAACTGAAGCGGAAACAACTAAAATTGGGTAGCGCTTCCCTAATGGTGGGTAGTGAGACAGGGTACTTGCTTTGCATGCTTCAAACCGGGCTTTGATCCCTGAACCCCACATGGTCCCCAAGCATTGGCAGTGGTGAGTGCAAAGGCGGAGTGAGCCTGAACACAGTCAGGTGTGCTCACCCAGCCTGCACCAAGCCATATTTTAAGACTTCTAGTAGAGTTTGTTATTTTTTATAAACTGTAGATCATTAGTTTGCTAACTTATAATTGTCGGGGAAGGCCGCGGGGTCCCCTGACAGTGTCGGGACAGAAGTTTTCTTCTACCTCCGAGGACGCCTGGAGAACAGATGAAAACTAACGAGTCCAGTGCAGTTCCAAAAAAGGCTTTTAATAGTACAAAAGCTCTTCCACAGCACTCCAATATAATGAACAAACTCTAGCTCTGGTCCGAACTTAGACCATACAAAAGAGCCTAAGTCTCCCACCAAAGAGAGAGGATCTCACCCGAGCTGAGTCCTACCCAGAAGGAGCAAAAGGCCAAAGAGCAAAAAGCTAAAAGCCAAAAGCCGCAAGGCTGAGGAGCCAAAAGCCAAAGCTAAAAAGGCCCAAAAGGCAAAAAGGTAAAGGCCCAAAGTCAAAGGTGAAGGGGCCTCAAGTCAGCCCCTTATATACACCAAAGTAATCCAACCGGGAGGGTCATGTCAACAAAGAACTCTAAACAGAGTGTAGTGCCATACCCTACTGCAGGTATAAACAAAGGTTATGCCAAGGTCTAATCCTTTCTACCAAGATTATCTCTTATGTAAAACACTGGAGAGAGAGAGAGGCGGGCTGATATAAAGTAATACATCTTAATTTCATGAGCTTCATGTAATCCAGATGGTACCCACAAGGTCCTTATTATTATCTGCACCAGGGTGATTCTGAGTATCTTGTTCTCATGTACTGAAAGGGTCACACTCGCCTGCTTAGAGCAAACTAGTATGATCCTTCCTATAGTCTTCCTTTAGTCTCAGCGTAGCCAGAGTGGTAGTCTCCTGGTAAATTCTAACTGTCCCACGCTGGGTGCAGTTGGTATAAAGAGGAGCTGTGCCCAGTCTAGAAAACATAGAAGTCTTAGTAGATGTATAAGTCAGAAGTTATTCAATCAAGGTAACTTCTGTAACTGCCACACCCTCTAGCAGTGTTTACATAGAAGAGAGGTCTCATTAGAATGAACCTTGGCTTAAATAAGATTAAGCTGGGAGTGGGCAAAACAACAAAACTCCCGGGTTAGCTAAACCTGTCCTCCAACGTATAAGAATCTATTTTTTGAAGGATGTCAATGTGAATATTTATTTAACCTATAAATAAGAATAGGTTTGCTTATCTTCTAATTCTTCTGTATCTTTTTTCCTGTCCTGTGTATTATCCAGTGCTACTAATAGTAAGGTTAGTAATGATGATATTGAACATTCTTGTCTGGATTCTGCTCCTGGTTTTACTAAGTATATAAAATCATTATACTTAGGGGTTGGGGAAATAGTACAGGAGATGAGTTGCTTGTGCGCCAATGGACCCAAGTTCGATCCCTGGCACCATCTGGTTCTGCCCAGCATTGCTGGGTACAGCCCTGGAGGTTCTTATCACTGGGAAGTTGATGAAAACACCAGGGGCCTGGGTCATCCTCAGCACCGTAGGGTCCAAGCAACTCTGAAAACTTGGGTTCCTGCATAAAACTACAGATCTGATATACAAGAATTGTTGGAAGTGGTCCCTGGGTTTCCAGAACACTTCTTGGGGACTATCCTCTCAACAGGATTGTAGATCTAGCTGTTTATTCATATGGTTTTTATAAAGCTAAAAATGCTTTCTTTTCTAGTTTAATGAAAGTTTCAAATAATAAATGTTTGGTAAAACATTGCTTTCCCTTAGATCCATTGGGGGAAATATCATTTTCCTTTGATCTCTTAAAACAGTAACATTGACGATGTTCAGATATCGAATCATCTTTTAATTTCTCATATATGCTGACTTATGAAACTTTTAGTGATAATTGTTTAAAAAATCTCTTACAGTTAGACTGTTTGAAGAATGGCTGTTGTAAAGATATTGACACTTATTAGCTCCTATGGTTTCATTTCTTTGTATTACATTTTGATATTTTCAGAAAAAAGTAAGTCAATGTGAAATTCTAACCTATTTAGTCATTATTTGGCTACTCATACACTCTGATAAGTTATTTAAACTAATTTATTTTCAAATTTTTCCTTGTATGTATTTTGTAATTTCTTACTCCTATTTAATGCTATCAACATATTATCTTCATTAAAACGCCTTTAAATTTTTTTATTTATTATTTTAGATATCTTATTATATTAGATTTCTTGCCTGTTAAATTTGTTTAACTCTCTGGTATACTTTCACTTTTTTCCTTGCTAAAGTGTAACTTTTCCCCTTGGATGACAGTTCTTTTGCCTGTAATAATTACTGAGGTGTTACCTAGCATAGGGGGTTATTTTGTTGCCATTTGTGCCTATCAGGCACATATCCTAGCTTAAACTATTCTGATGTAGTTGAAGATAGTAGTCATGCCCTCAGTATAGCTCATCCTTACTACAAAGAAGCTTTAATTTCTTAGTTTGCCAATAATCCACCAGGTAAACTGCTCTTCAAAGTTACCACTTCAAGGTCTTTGATTTTTTGTCTATTAAAATCCATACAAAAGAGATTTCAGATTTGAAAATTTTCTGAACATATAAAACCCCACTTAAGTAAAATGAAATGTAGCTTTTTTTCATAGCCATAGTGATGCTTATCTTACATTAATTTTTATGACCTATGGTCATCACAAAGAAACTTAGTTATCTTCCATAAATAAAATGAAAAAAATCGCTTTTAAAAAATCCCCTCTAGTCTGGAATCCCATGCTATAATACCCAATTGTTTTATCCCATATTTTTTTCTTTTTGGATCACACCTGGCAATGCTCAGGGGTTACTCCTGGCTCTGCACTCAGGAATTACTCCTGGCGGTATTCGGGGACCATATGGGATGCCAGGGATCGGACCCGAGTTGGCCGCATGCAAAGCAAACGCCCTACCCACTGTGCTATCCTCCGGCCCTTCCCAATTATTTTAAAGGTAAAAGGGTATCCCTAATTTTTAACTTATAATTACTATCACTATCACTATCTCCGGTTGATCATCTATTTGCTAGAGCGGGCACCAGTAATATATTCATATGTCCTCTCTCATGCTAGTAGAACCCAAAGGCATCCGCTTGCTCCAGGAACATAAAGAGCCTCAAGCCATTATATTAGGAATGACCTAATATAAATGTTACTGGTATTTGGCATATCAAATACGACACGAGCAGCTTGCCAGGCTTGCCGTCTGGGTGGCATACTCTTGTAGTCACCTCCTAAATAAAGCAATTATTGATGAACCGCTCCAGCTGCTAGTGGCCGAGAGCCGGGCTGTGATAGTCTGGTCTGCTGGGTGGGGTGTGACGAAAGAAGCCCGGATGTGGAAACGGCAGCCCCCATGGAGTTGGGGGTCGTCTGGCTTGTTATGAGGCTCTGCTGGGGTGGCAGGCCAGGGCTAGAACCCGCCATGCCTCCTGGGTGCCTCATGATCGGCTGGGCACAGGGAGAGCAAGTAGCAGCTCTGCCCCATGTCTTAGAGTCTCTGGTTCAGCATACCTGGGCCGGATTGAAAAAAAAAACTGCTGCAGGGTGGGTGTCAATGATCCGGGCTGTGATAGTTTAATTTATAAACTGTCGGATAATATTATGCTCATAAATTTTTATTTAAATGAGAAAGCCTCCAGTTTATAAGTAGATATTTTCTTCAAATAATTTATACTGACCATCTGTTTCAAGATATTTAGTGTTCTCAATAATATCATTGCTTACTCTTTGGATGATGGTCGACAAGAGAAAAAGATGCTTCTAGCTCTGCCCCAGAATCCATCCCCTGTGGTTTCCTACTCACCCCACCTCTTTCCCAGAGGTCCTTGCACTGATGCGGCAGGGGGTGATTCCAGCCCTGACATAGTAAACAGGCCCGAGTGTCTGTTCTTTGGCAGGAAGGCAATGCTCATCTTCTGGACATTATGACAGAAAGACAGAGAACAACCAAAACTCTTTGAAAATCTCTCTTCTCTAATAACTCACAACAATGTTTTCTGTTCCCAACTACTGTGTTCTCTTTGTTCTCTGTGAAACAATTGTTCATTTTTCTTATGATAACATACTAACATTAGAAACCATTCATAGAAATACATCTGGTTTCTGTAACAATTGTGACTGATGACAGTTTGTCCAATTCAAAATAATCTCTTTGGGGGGCAGAGCCATAGTACGGCAATTAGGGTGTTTGCTTTTCACATGGTCAGCCCAGGTTCAAATCTTGGCATCCCTTATGGTCCCCTGAGCACCTCCAGAAGTAACTTCTGAGAGCAGAGCCAGGAGTAACCCCTGAGCATCCTCGGGTGTGACATAAAAAGAAAAAAGATCTAAACAATAATCTTTTTCCTCTTCAATGAAGTATATGCAAGAATGGTGGGGAGATATCCATAGTGTGTTCCAGCATCTGGGAACACACAGTTCATTAGCGTGTGTTAATCGGCGTTATTGACAATTTTAGTTTAATAATAAAACTGACTGGAAATGATAGAGATTTGCCATATGCTGTTCCACTCTATATATGCATAATCTTCCCTATCATAAAGATTCCCCCAGCAGAGTGGAATGCTGTTACAATCGATAAAATTATATTGACCCATTATTATTACTCACATTTATAGTTTATATTTGGATTGACTTTTGGTGTTGCATATTTTGTGAATTTGCATGAAATTTTTTCTACTGTTGCAGTAGTACAGGGAATAATTTCATAATCCTTAAAGTTTTCTGTGCCTGACCTCTACATGTATCACATGGCCTTAGTACTGGCAGTTGCACATCGTTCATAATCTCTGTAGCTTGCGTTTTCAGATCTGTTCAGTTGGAATCATAGGGATGTCGTCTCTTCAGATTAAGCAGTATGCAATTAAGTTTTACTCAGCACTTCTTTCGTCCTGAATTCCCTCCCTGCTGAATAAGATTTCATTATCTTTATAGATAAGTGTTTCATGATTTATCCATTTGCTCACTGAAGTATATCTTGGTAGCATCCAAATTTTGGCAATTAAGTTTGTTAGAGTCAGTATACATAAATCTTAAACTCCTTTGGGTAAATACAAAAGTAAGCAATTGCTGGATTGTATGACAGAGTTACAGTTTTGTAAAAATCTTCTAAACTGTTTCACGAAGTGGCTACCATGTTTCATTCCTAGCAACAATGAATGAGATTTCCTATTGCTGCATATCTGTGTCTACATTTGAGGTCAACCGTTCTGTTGTCCTTAAGAGGGGCAAGGAAGCTCTCCAAGGTCTTTTATAATAAGAATGCAAATATCATACGCTAGAACTGTAAGTTTATTACCAATAACCAGTGCCCAAAGGTCCCTTATCCTAATACTTTCCCATTGAGATTACTGAAGTCCTTTGCATATTAATCATAATTATTCAAAAAAACTCATTCTGGGGACCAGAGAAGTAGTCATGCAATGGCTAAGGGACTTGTCTTTTTAATCCTTTAAGGTTGTGCGATATGTTTCTGTCTCCCTCAATGTTAATTATATCTTTTCCACAGTGACATTAGGGAACAAGGAACAAGTCAAGCCAATATCACACAATGACCCTCCAGTTTTCAGAGAATTGGCATGAACAAAGTAGGCCACTTAGAACAAGTCCAATTTTGACTTCCCTGTAGGAATCAATGGCCTTCTGCCAGTTAAAATATTCAACTAAGATTTTTGCCCAGTTTCTGGGAAGAACTGGAGTGGGAGGGCAGCTACATCTTTGTCAAAATTATGGCTTTTGCCTGGTAAAAGAAAGAATAAAGTCCTGGAGCTACTCTCTTCCATAGCAAACAGAAGAGTCCTGGGGAAGCATTCTCCAGTCCCCAGGGTGGGCTGTCTCTCATTATGTGCCTTCCCAGAGAGCAGGACCACTGCCACCAACATGTGGCCAAGACACTGTCCTTTGCAAATTACTTCAACCCATAGCAAACTAAGTCTGAAGAGACGTTTTAGGTGCTGATGTTTTTCTAAATGCACTTAAAAGCATTTCATTTCCTCCTATACAACTCTAACTGGATACTACAAGTATATTTTGTTGGGAGATTAATAGTTAATAAATGAAAAAGAGTCATTTAAGTAAATGTCCTGAAATACTGTGTTAAATCAGAAAAGTCTCCTATTGATTTTAAAGAGGTTTGCATAAGTGAATGCCCATTATGATTACTGGATGAGGTAGGTCATAATGTTTCCAATTATTTTGAATCTTTCTGATTTTTGCTAGGAATCAAATTCAGGACTTACATATATAAACGAAGTTTTCTACCAACGAGCAGCATCGCTATTAACATGAAAACTACTTTCATTAAATTATGTTTTTATGAGAACCTGCCATGGAGGCGGGCTGGGGGGACGGGGAGGGAACCGGGTAGTTGGTGGTTGGAGATGGGCACTGGTGGAGAGATGGGTGCTGGAACACTGTATGACCAAAACCCAAATATGAACTTTTTAATTGTATATCTTTGTAATTGTATATCTCACAGTGGTATAATAAAATACTTTTTAAAAAAAGAGAAAAAAATTATGTTTTTATGGTTACTGATGTCACTATCATCACATTTTCAAGACTACGTTTCTGAAAACTATACTTGACAATTTTGCTGCAAAAATTATTGCCAATATTATTTTCAAGATGACATTTTTACATTTTAAGTTATGTGATAGCTATAGTTCTTACAAAATTATTTATGCATTTGATAAAAGTAATCCATCAAAAATTATTTGGGAGTGGGAGACAGTTTGAGTGGTAGATCCCAGGTCTCACACGTGCAAATGCTGTGTTTGATTCAAACACACATGTTTGATCCTTCTCCCAGCTTTGCTACTGGAGCTCTTGTAACCCCTAAGTACTGCCAGTCTGGGCACCAAACCTCACCAGATGGAGTGTTCCCGGAATATGCCCAACAAAGATGAGGGTGTGCCAACTAAAGTGTGCATTTTTAATTTATCTATTTGTTAATTTCACTGTTGTGGGGCCGCTTCTAATGGTGCTGGGGGCCACCAGAGCCACTCCCCTTTGTGACCCCGGCTGCAGAACTGGGATCGCACTCAGAGCCTCGCACACATAAGGATGATCTTCCCAATCCAAGTCATATCCTGACCTCTAGGCTGCAATATTAATGGAAAAGTCATAAAATAGGGAGTAAAATATAAAGTTTGTCTCTCACTCATCCTGACATTCTACATAGACACACTCCTTTCCCCATTTTCTAATTAAATCTTGAAGGTGTTTTTAATAGTCACATATTACAAAAGCCAATTTGGAATCTGAAATATAATTTTGGAGAGACAGTTACTGGGTGGTTTTATTCACATGTGGAAAATAATAACTACAGCAAGAAAAAACCTTAGGGAAAAAACAGTAAATATAGTTTCTAGACTCAGTGAAAACTCTGATGGTTACCAGAGGAAGGTGGGGTGAGGCAATGGGAAGAATAATTTGGGGTATTTTGGGTACGGGATAGCACTTTGGTATGGGGGTAGCATTACACACATAGAAGATTGTTAGCCAATGCTAAATAAAAATAAGAAAAAATTTAGGTGGCCCTTTGGATATTTTTACGCTAATTGTACATGAAGAATTTCCTCACATTTAAGCACTATATAACATTCTAGTGTTTGGATATAATTTACTTAACTAATTCTTCATTTGTATGTTTTAATATTGCTCCAACTTTTTCAGTTGCTTTTTTCAATTACAAAAAAACAGCAAAATAATTTTGTAAATGCACAGTTTGCCTTGTGATGTCCATGCCTGGTCATTGGACACAGACAACAACTGAAATAGAGCACTAATAATAATTTTAATCAAGTTGTCCCTTGTCACTTATCTTCGCATTGTTCATCGATTTGCTCAAGCGGGCGCCAGTAACATCTCCATTCGTTGGGAATGAGTTATTGATGAAAAACATATCCATGTGGGGGGCTGGAGCGATAGCCCAGCAGAGAGGGTGTTTGCCTTGCACGTGGCGGCCCATGCCGCCCGGGTTCGATCTCCGGCATCCCATATGGTCCCCCGAGCACCGCCAGAACTAATTCCTGAGTGCAGAGCCAGGAGAAACCCATGAACATTGCTGGGTGTGACCCAAAAAGCAAAAAAAAAAATCCATTTGCTTACAATGACACAGATGAACAGCCTTGCAAAAAGGCAAAAAACAAATTGAAAGCCTGACTTCCTAGAAATCGTAATTATATTAAAATTATCAGTGGCCTTAATAATATTCCTCTGAAATAGTAAATTTGGCACTAAATTGGATCAATTTTCTGTGTGCGTGTGTGCGGCGCATGCACGGTGTTGTGTGTGTGTGTGTGTGTGTGTGTGTGTGTGTGTGTGTGTGTGTGTGTGATTGAATCTAGGCCCCATGTATGCATGGTTGGCACTTTGACACTTCGTCACCTCCCTGACCTCCAATAAGTTCACCTGGAGGCATCTTCCAGCTTCGGCCTGTGGTACTGGAGCCAGCTTCTAGTCCCTGAGTCTTCCACTGTGAAAAGTAACTTTCCTCTGCTGGTGAACAGATGACTGCTGAGCAGCTGCCCAACATGCCAATTCCCTAAATCCCTTTTTAGTTTTTGTGCTTCTATCTCCACCGTTTACTGCATATTGAATTGTATGCATACATTGGTGGTGGTAGACACCCCAATACATGATTGAATGGTAAGTAAAACCCAAATAGTCATTAACATTTTTTTTGCATCTTTTTTTCTTTTGTGTCACACCCAGCAATTGGCTCTGCACTCAGGAGTTACTCCTGGTGGTGCTCCAGGAACCATATGGGATGCTGGAGATCGAACCCGGGTGAGCCATGTGCAAGGCAAACACCCTACTCTCTGTTATCACTTTGGCCCAGTTATTAATATTTTTGAGAGATAAACTTTATAGCATAGACTCACCTGAAAAGGCATTTCCTATCAAAGATTTATTTTTTTTATTTTTATTTTATTCATTTTTAAGATATTTTATTATACCACCATGAGATACACAATTACTCACTATCACTATCCTCCCGTTGATCATCTATTTGCTGGAGCGGGCACCAGTAATATCTCCATATGTCCTGTCTCACGCTAGTAGAGCCCAAGGGCATCTGCTCGCTCCAGAAACATAAGGAGCTTCAAACCATTATATTAGTCATATATAATTGTTACTGGTATTTGGCATATCAAATACAACACGGGCAGCTTGCCAGGCTTGCCGTGAAGGTGGCATACCCTTGTAGTCACCTCTAAATATAGCATTTATAGATGAACCAGATGGGCTGTGATAGGCTGTCGCTGGGTGGAGTTCTGATGAGACAGAAGTCTGGATGTGGAAAATGGTGGCCCAATGGAGTGTGTGGGGGGGTCATCTGGCTTGTTGTGCGGCTCTGCTGGGGTGACGGGCCAGGGCTAGAACCACCATCCCTCCCGGGCGCCTCGTGAGCGCCTGGGCACAGGGAGAGCAAGTAGCAGCTCTGCCCCATGTCTCTAAGTTTCTGGATCAGCATACCTGGGCCAGATTGAAAAAAAACTGCTGCAGGGTGGGTGTCGATGATCTGGGCTGTGATAGGCTGTCCTTGGGTGGAGTTCTGATGAGAGGGAAGTCTGGATGTGGAAAATGGCGGCCCGATGGACTGGGGGTCATCTGGCTTGTGCGGCTCTGCTGAGGTTAGGGTTAGGGTTACAATGGTTCATAAATTGTTCTTATTTGGGTTTTGGTCATACAGTGTCCAGCACCCATCCCTCCACCAGTGCCCATTTCCTACCACCATTGTCCCTGATTCTCTCCCCACTCCCATAGCCTGCCTCTATGGCAGGTTCTTTTTTCTCTTTCTCTCTCTTTCTCTCTTCCTTCCCTTACACATTATGGATTACAATACATACATTTAGAGGTTGTCATGTTTATCTTTTTGCCTGTATTTAATGCTCAGTTCTAGGTTGGTATTAGCCCTTTCGACATTTATTCACACATGTTCCCTTCTATGTCTTACCTAACCTCTGACTCCCAGACGTTTGTGATAATTTCCACCTTTGACAAGACCTCCTGATCCATGTTTCCCGTGACCTTGGATAATGGTATCATAATATGTACATATATATATATATATATATATATATATGCCATGAAAATAAATGCAGTCATTCTATATCTGTCTTTTTTCTTTCTGACTAATTTCACTCAACATGATTCTCTCCATGTCCATCCATTTATAGGCAAATTTCATAATTCACTTTTCCTAACAGCTGCATAGTATTCCATTGTGTAGATATGCCAAAGTTTCTTTATCCAGTCATCAGTTCTCGGGCACACTGTTTGTTTCCAGATTCTGACTATTGTGAATAGTGCTGCTATGAAAATAAAAGTGCAGATGATGTTTCTGCTGTGTGTTTTTGGCTTCCCAGGGTATATTCCCTGTAGTGGTATGGCTGGGTCAAATGGGAGCTCAATTTCTAGTCTTTGGAGGAATGTTCATATTGTTTTCCAGAAAAGCTGTACCAGTTGACATTCCCTCAAAGATTCAATAAATAAAGAAAGCTTTTACTTTATTAAATTAATAGTTCTGGGTGTATAAACCTATTTGGGGTGTATAAACCTATTTGGGATTTGACTTGAATGCAAATAGTAAAATAGAGGTCCTGAGCTATGCCTTGTAAGAACAGCCTTGGGTAATTCCTGTCATACATCTAGTTCCCCAAACCCACCAGGAGTGATCCCTGAGTGCAGTCAGCAGTTCAGTCTTGAGCACAGCTGGGTTATGTCCCCAAACAAAAACAAAACAGAAGAAAAAACATTAAGATAGGTGGCTTCTCTAACTGATCCTGGCTAAGACTGCAGATACAAGCCTTGTATTACTATTTTATGAGAGAATCAAGTAGAGGCACCCAGATAAATGCTTCTGAATTACTGTCCCAAAGAAACTATGGGGTCATAGTTTTTTCTTAGCTTCCAAGTTTCAAGGTAACTTAATACATGACTATAGATATAACTAATACAGCATCTTTACTAATAATGTGGTACACTTTTTTTTTTTGCTTTTTTGGGTCACACCTGGCGATGCTCAGGGGTTGCTCCTGGCTCTGCACTTAGGAATTACTCTTGGCTGTGCTCAGGGGAACACTTTTTAATTTTATTCTGAACTTGCATCAAATCTCGTGTTTATGATTAATCACTCATTCGTTTTATCAAAATGTTAAAATTGGTAATGAACGATGGCTTCTACCAAGTAATTTTATTTGTCATTCAAAGTATAAATACTATATAGAGTATGCTACCTGCACAGCAGAGCCTGGCAAGCTACCCGTGTTGTAGTTGATATATGCCAAATACCAGTAACAATTATAGACCTCATTCCGGAATGGATTGGGGCTCTTTATGTTCCTGGAGCAAGCAGATGCCTTGGGCTCTACTAGCATGAGACAGGACATATGGAGATGTTACTGGGGCCCGCTCGAGCAAATCGATGATGAACGGGAAGACAGTGATACAGTGATTCAAAGTATAAATATGGTAAAAATTATATGAACAGATTTAAAATTATTAAACAAGTTTTGTAGTTCTGGAATAAGTTCTATTTAATAATAATATTTAGATGTACTGAAAAAATAATATTTATGTGATTTGGTTGGGATTTTACATTGTTAATCTACATTAATGTGTTTTAATTTTTAATAAGATTGGTAATGTGTACTAAGAAAGACTCTCAAAGTATAGTCATGCATTTCTGGGGGGCTTTTTGGAAGTCACCACATGAGGTGCTTAGGGATCCAACCCTGGTGTTTCTTAGCCTGGCTGTGGACCACTAGTTCTGTGACCAGCATCAGTGACCACAACTGTTTAGGCTCTATGATGCTAATGATCACATCCTGGTGGTGCTCAGGGTCCTCTAACAGGATTCCCAGTGGTGCTCAGTGGACCATGTAGTACTCAATTGAACTTGCGATCTAACAGGACTCTCCTTGTCCCTCATGGATTAGTCAGGGGTAAGGGTAGGATTCCAAGTAGTCCTCAAGGAGCTGGGACTACTCTCAGATGTCTCAGTCAACTGAGCTGGTGGCTGAATGTAAGAATTCAAGGATGTGATGTTGTTTAGGTCACACAGAATAACAAAGATTCCCTCTATTGTTATAAAATTAAATTTTATTGCATTAATAATGCTTTAAATAACACAATTAAAAATCACAACAGACATACTTGTTTTGGCTTTTACTGAATTAGAACAAAAAAATGAAATTAGAACAAAATTGCATTTGCGTATGCTTTATCTTTAGGACTTGATGTAATGTTCTAAAATTTGAAGAAATCCATTATCATTAATAATCACTTGGGATTCACACTTATCTAAACAGCACTGGCTTCTTCCAAATAGTGGAAACATATGCCAAGAAAAAGTCTAATTGAATCCTCCATGTAGAATATAGTCACAGTCCTAAAAATATATATATGAAACAAATATATAATTTATTAATTAGCTATTACAATGTAGAACTAAATTACCTACAGTTTCCTTGTTACTATGACCCTTATTATGTTGGAGACCAGTTTTAGTTTTGATTATTATATATCACTCGTATCACTTGTCTTGGGTATTATATATCATTTGATTTTATATATTATATATCATTCAATTATTATATATCACTTGTATCATGGTTCAACAATACATGAACGAGATGAGAGGCTACTACAAGAGTATCCCACCTGCACGGCAGAGCCTGGAAAGCTTCCTGTGTCATATTTGACATGCCAAAAACCAGTAACAATTTTAGACCTCATTCCCATGACCTGAGGGAATGGTTTGAGGCTCTTTGTGTTCCTGGATCGAGCAGTTTCCCTTGGGCTACACTAGCATGTGACAGGACATATGGAGATGTTACTGGTGCCCGCTCAAGCAAATCGATGAATAACAGGAAGAAAAGTGATACAAGTGATCACTTGTCTTCCCATTGTTCATCGATTAGCTCCAGCAGGTGCCAGTAATGTCTTCATTCATTGGGAATGAGATCCGTTATTGTTACTGTTTTTGGCATATAGAATACACCACTTGGTTCATCAATAAATGCTGGATTTTGAGATGACTACAAGAGTATGCTACCCGCACGGCAGAGCCTGGCAAGCTACCCGTGTCGTATTTGATATGCCAGATACCAGTAACAGTTATAGACCTCATTCCCATGACCTGATGGAATGGTTTGAGGCTCTTTATGTTCCTGGAGCAAGTAGGTGTCCTTGGGCTTTACTTGCATGAGACAAGTCATATGGAGATGTTACTGGTGCCCGCTCGAGCAAATCGATGATGAACGGGAAGACAGTGATACAGTGATACAGAATACACCACTGGTAGCTTTTCATACTCGGCTGTGGCTCTGGGTTCATCCCAGGGGGCCCAGTCTTTTTCTATGTCAGACCATCAGCCAACCAGAGCCCACGGGGCAGAGCCCTGGCTATAGACAAGTCTTTCTCCTGTCTGCCACCTGCTTATGCAGCTGTGCACTGCAGCCACACCTGCAACACCTCAAGGGGCAGAGGATTATTATATATAAAAGCATTTATGACATAGTCAGCCCATCTCTCCTGGTTTGAGTATTCACTAAGGAGAATTAAGAGCAGTAGTTAAATTTTCAGATAAACAAGTCTTACTCTTTTTTAGATAAGCAACTCGTAGTCTTTCCAATTAGTGCTAACTCCCAACCATAACAAAAACCAAAATTTGTACATCTGGCAGATTGGTACTAACAGAGTTCATTGTATCAGGAAACCATTCACTCCTATTCTGTTTCAAAAGGATAAGTTTGTTTTTACTACTAGAGGTATTTTCCTCTGGGAAGCAAATTACTTCTTTCATGACTATTTAACAATTCTTTTGGTTGTTTTGTTCTTAATTACAACTCCTTCACCCAAATTCAAACTTTCAAGACAGCTTATGAGTTTTGATGACTAACTTAACCCGAATACTATATAAAGAATGTTGTTAGTATAATTTTTATTAATTGATTCGGTGTTATCAGATTTATTATTCATTATCTTTTTCTTTTTTACTTTTGGGTCATACTCTGCGGTGCTCAGGAGTTACTCCTGGCTCTGCACTCAGAAATTACTCCTGGAAGTACTTGGGGACCATCTGGGATCCTAGGGATTGAACCCAGGACAGCTGTGTGCAAGACAGATGCTCTACCCACTGCACTATCTCTCCGACACTCTACTATTCACTATCTTAACTAGAACAATTACCTAGAAAAAATAATAAAACTACATTTAGTCTTTTAAAAACTATATGTGCAGGGCTGGAGAAGCAACTTCTAGGAGTTAAGAATGTGATTTGCATGCCTAAGTTCCCAAATTTGAATCCAAGGCACATACATATACACATACATACACATACACATACATACACATAAAAATGCTTTATAAGTAATTATGTGTGTATTTGTGTATAAAAATACACTGAGGCCTTTAAAAATAGTCTTGTCATTCATTAGTATTTCACTGTATCACTATCTCACTGTCTTCCATTCCTCATCGGTTTGCTTGAGAGGCCATCAGTAACATCTCCATATGCCTTGTCTCATGCTAGTAGAGCCCAAGGGCATCTGCTTGCTCCAGAAACATAAAGAGCCTCAAACCATTCCATCAGGTCATAGGTTCATCCCATTAGTATTTAATTGTTTTATTTTTTGCCTTTTATTTTGGTGGTGCTCGTGACCAGAGGGGCTCACATACTTAAATTGCACACTCACATACACACACACACGAACCAGGTATCAACTTTTATTTGTGGTGCTTACATGCACTTGATTTCAAGGCTTCATAGAGCACATACTCTGTTATGGCTCTGGGAATACCAAGATCAAAAACTGTAGGCTCAAGCATTTGGATCAAGTCTGGGATGAAAATCCTCCTTTTATACCTGTGAAGCAGATGCTCTACCAATTGTGTTAACCTCTGGCTCCATGGATGAGTTTTGAAAATTGGTATTTTAATTAACATAGACTTTTGCATTGGAAATTTAACTCAATATTTGCACAGAGTAGTAATTTAGGCAAAAAAAAAAATTTTTAGTAAAGATCTAATTGTTAGCTCATTCTTTTTCCTTTAGTCTTTTAAAAATGTGGCATAGATTAATTAAAAGTATTTTGAAATTTTGAAGTTTGCTAACTGCTTTCTGTATTTCATATTTTGAACTAAGCTGTATTCTGTAATGAGCTTTAATTAAATTAAAAATGCATTTTTGCTTTAGTATTTTTAGAAAAAGTAAGTTTCTAGAGAAAAAAGTTAGATGTGATGGTAAATATGACAGAATGTTTTCTAAGGACAGAGATTTGTTATTACTATACAAAATAATGAAGTAAAGTTTGTCATAAATATTCACATGCCATTTACTTATTATTTTGAAGGTGAGAGGAAAGAAACACTCTGTCTTTTGTCTTAGACAGAAAACCTGAACAAATTACGGAAATCAGCCCCCACCTGAGCAGGGGAGATATCAGAAACAAAATAGGATTGGTGATGCCAAGTATTATTTCACAAATGAAATAATCTAGACACAAAAGTACAAAGTACTTGCTCAATTTCAACAAACAAGTCCAAGTTAGAAAAATGGTACATATCTGCTAGTTGTTAGTTCATGGGTCATGTTGCAATTCTAATAATAAAATCACTGCCATATCCAGGATCTCAAAAATTATTCTTGACCTTATATGAGTAAAAATAAAGGAAAATGAAAGTTAATTATAATATCTTTTTATAAACAAAAAAAACACATTTGATTCTACAAGACCATTCCAGCAAGACTCTTTTCAGATGTAATTCATATTTGGTCCCTCCAGCAAGACCCAGTTCAGGATAGGTACTCTTCTTATGTGCTCCCATAGATTTTGTTCTCCAGAATATTTCTTGCCTGTCTCCTCCAGTACCTCTAAGCATTTTAAATGCAGAGATCACATTCAAATCTTTCTGCCCCAGAATAAATTATTGTCTAGAATAAGGTAGATTCCCTGTGAGGGCATACTTTTTTTAAAATGAATAATGATGAATTGCTGCTTAGCAGTGGCATGTCTTATGGCTTCTAAGTCATCCACTTTTTGCTATTTTTGTTTCTCACCTGGTAATGATTCCAAGTGCATAACATTTGGGGGAAATCTCATAAATCATTAGTTTCCAGTTAGAACAACAATTCCAAACCAAGCAATGTGTTTGGCATTTTCAAAAATGCTTTATTGGAATGATCAAGGGGTTGAAAAGCTGGAGTTAGGCATAATGATCATTTCCCTTAAACAGAAGGTCATGATGAAAGTTACTTTTATCAATAATTAGTGTTCTATAGCAGTAACATGTCCTAATTATGATATTTAGAACATTAGCAAATGAACAATGTTATTTAGGTTCTACTATGGAAAATGACCTCAGGCCATGTGGCATCTTATGGAGTGATTGAAAATCATGCTATTTGTGGTCTACCTACGTCTCACATACAAAACCCGTCTCATATACACACTCCATCTGGACTCATTTATTAAGGGAACTTTAGTGCTCAACACAAAACTTGAAAAGTGGCACCTCAATAAATTCAAAATGGAAACAAATATCCTTCAACCATATTAAATTTTGTACAACATGAAAAGCATCACGAGTGGTAAGATACAGTGAAATTCACATATTGAATAGGTGAAAAAATAAATCCTTATGAATGATCCAAGTCTCCTCATTCCATCCACTGGAATGTATAGAGGCTACGTTGTAATTACATGTCCTGGCATGTTTTTCAGATTTAGTTTATCCAATGTATTGTCACCATTCATAGTCACAGGCATTATACTAGACAAAAAGGATGAAAGTTCCTTGTGACACAGATATTGTGGTCTAGACGAATCTGAAAAATAAAGAACAAAATCTACTCTGTGAAGAATGAAGGTTGATAGTACAGTTACCTGAAGAGACTTTTTGAGATTAAGAAAGAAATAACATTGATGTTTCCACAAACAAGACCGAGTGTTAACAGCATTAAGGGAATTTCTCTTGTCTGAACTGTGTTGTTAGTACAACTCAGCCACACTGGGATGCAGTCTAGGGTAACTTGACCCAAGCAAAGACCGAATCCTTTTGGTCATAGGACAGCAGTACTTTAGATTTTAAGAGCTCTTTTGTTTCAGGACATTTTTCCAATTATTCAATCTAAGGTTTCATTTGTTTAATGACTTCCTCATTTTACCATCTAATGTGCTTCCTCATTCCTTCATCTTTTTTGACTTTTTATTTCCTTTAGTTATTCTAGGCCTAGCTATGGTTAATTTAATCTTTCCTCCTATTCAATGCCTCTCACCCCTGAAGGCAGAAGGCCAAAGGCCAAGGGGCTTTAACTGCCAATGTATGAAAACTCAAAGCACGGTGAGGTAGGTGTCATTACTGGGCCCTATTAGTAGAGAGGGGATGTCTGTACCATCAGTTACAGCAAAGTGTCAACTCTCAGCTGCAATTATTCAAAAGGAAGTTCTTTTATAGGAGGTAGTAGAGCTTTTAATGGTCTTCCCTTTCTTGTTTGTTTAGGCATTTTGTCCCATGGATTGAGGAGTTTACTGGAGCAAGTTCAGTAAGTGCAAAAAGGGAGTTACCAATTCTGGCTGATGTGTGGTTACTTGGGCTGTCAGAGGGAATGCGTTTAGGGGAAATACTTAAACACAATTCTGCAAAATGTTTAAGAAAATTTGTGTATAATATAATAATACTTTAAAAGTTTCACTAAGCAGATTACTTCCTAATTTGTGTATGACAAGCACATAAAGAAAGCAATGGAAGAAATTTTAGAGACTTTAACCATATCAGTATGTGTTCATTACTCTTTTGTCAAATCTGTGATTTTCTCTCAGTCAAAATCAATACCAGATGTATAAAACTACTTATATAAATGTTAGTTAAATGGGATAATTTTTACTTATATTCATCACAATTTTCTTTTTTTGTCAATTATTTGCGGCTCTGTTTTCCATGAACTTAAATCTTATTTTTCCACTCTTCTTGAAATTTTAATTGTAAGCTTCCTTTTCATTTCTTTCCATTATCTTCAGGTTTTGTTGTTGGAATTCACACTTTATACTCTTTTTGTCACTTTTCAATTTTGTCTTTGTTCTGTTTCATATTTAAAAATATTCTTTGCCAACGCTATTATTTTGCAAATAAGCTTACATTAATTTTTATTTTGAATAGCCTAAAATTTTCCAAAAAGCTTTTGCTCCCATATTTTGTACTTTTATGCTTTGTATGATAATTTTCACAAAAATGGAATATTGAAAATATATCAATGACCTTATCATTACTGTTCCCTCATATGAGCTGTAAGGATCAACATAATTGATGCTGTCTAAGTGAGTAAGCATCGGGAGGGGGATGAGGGTGGGAGGGAAATGTGGGTCTCTGGTGGTGGTGGGGGGGCACTCTGGTGGTGGGATTGGTGCTGAATGATAAATCTTTCCAGCAACTGTATTGTAAAAAAAGTTTGTACTTTATAAATCACAGTGTGTAAAATAAATCATTAAAATATATATATGACATCAGAATATTGAATCACTTTCCATACAATTAATACACACTATCTTGAAATTCCTAGTTCTTGCCTGTAGACAATTGTGTGGAAGAAGCCACATCTGGCAGAGCTCAGGGACTACTCTCTCTGTAGTGCTTAGGGGCCAGTTCTCTGTGGTGCTCAGTGGTCCATGTAGTACTGGGGGTCAAACCTGGGTTTCTCTCATGCAAAACATGCTCTCCAGCCCATTGACCTATATCATGGGCCCTTCTAGACAACTTTTAAAGGGAATAGTGTATACTCAGAATTTAATTTCATTACTTTATTCCAGATGCCATGTTATATTTGGTACTGGGTATTCAGTAAATGGAAGCTACTTTCCATTAGTTGAAATGCATTGGGTTCTAGGAAATCATTTACATAGGGCTAATCTGTCTTTCCCTACACTGGGTCAGTGGAGGGTACTTAGAGGAATTTATTGGTCTTTTAATACAGTCAGATGCGTGTTGACCAGCAAGGTTAAAAAAAAAAAGTCTTCCAGAGGCTGGAATTACAGTACAGCAGCTTTGCCTGCATCCAACTGCTGTTCAGTCCTGTGTTCAGACCTTTTATAGTCCCTGAGCTCAAGTCAGGGGTAAGTCCTAGGTATTGCTGGGTGTCGCTCTAAAACAAGAAATCACACACACACACACACACACACACACACACACACACAAACAAATACAAGAATCAAATTGGACAAATTCTTCTAGAAATTCTGAGATGGCAATAGGTAGTCAGGCCCTTAACCATGAGTTTCAGGGAAGTTATTAACCTAGTTTAATTACTAGTGAGTCTGCTGTTAGTGCTTTTGCCAGTCCCAAGAGATGAAGACTTGATTCCCTTTGTAGATGCAGGATCTAAGACCTGAGGAAGTGTTCCAGAGAGAAGACAACTGAAATTTCAAAGTCCTTTTCCCTTAAAATTGCCCTAGCAAAGTACTCAACCACAAACAAAGCACCAAATTGGCAAAATTTAGGAAAACCAGTTTTGCAAAAGCAAATGGTAGTATTCCATTCTGAAATCCCCAGTCCCCCTACTTAGGATACACCACACCATTCCTTTCTTTAACTTGTGGGGGGGCAGAGTGGGGTGATGAGGGGTCCTTATTTTTTCTTCTCCTATATTCTCTTTCTAAAAGTACTTCATTTCATGTTTGTCTCCTCCGGAAATTCTTTTCCAAAAGAGTAGACAATGAATATTGGAAACCCAGGTAGATACCAGTTGTGACCCTCTTTTTTCCCTACAAATGGGCAAATCTCACTCCTGCCTAAGAACTAGGGCTCTCTGAAGACTCATTGGTCAAGACAGATTTTCATCCCATATTGCCCACTCTATGTAGGTGTTTGTATAGATTTTATCATTCCTAACCCCCCACCCCCAACTTGGGCGGATCAAGGTGAACAAAGCAGGAGAGTGGTAGCACTCTCTTTATTGTGGTGACTACCTCCCTTTTCCCTCCCTAACTCCATGCACACCAACCAGAAACAATTAGATTCAGTAAAACCACTTTAAATTCTTGAGGATTATTATTCATTGAAAACCCATATAGGCTGTTTCTAAGTATAGACTCCAGAAAATTACTATTAATGAATATTTCCAGGACCAGGTCATCACTTATATGATACTTAACCATTGGTCTGAAACAGTACATATTCCATGTGGTGGTAGCAGCCTTCAAAGTAGCCAAAATTACTATGCTGGCATGCCATGTCCAGTCTGGCAATAACACATAAACATGACCATCATTAACAAATATGGGCCAGATGTTCATCCCCTTAGAATCTATGGAAGTGATTACTTGTGTTATGGTGTATAGTCAGTTTTGACATCAAAAAACAAACTTAATTTAGCATAGAAGAAAGTACAAAATTTCAAATGATCCTAGTGTACTTCTGGAACTGTGTAAGATTTTCTTAAGTATAGTTGATTTTTAAGGTACTGATGCTTATTACTTTGCTCCATAAGAATTATCTTTCTATCTACTCCTGTGTTTTCCTCTGCATACAATATGATCTACTTTAAAATGCTGAATACGAGTGTGAGCACTTTTTTTTAATCTTTAATATGCCTCTTGTTTTTTTTTAAGTCCTTCTAACTTTACCATCAACTAATTCTAGTAAAGGGAAGAAACACATAGAGATTTATTTAGCTAGTCTTTGTTTTAAAATTTTAGTATTTGGGAGCCTGGAGTGTGTCTCTAATGTTAGAGCACTTGCTTTGCAGGTATAAGACCCTGGGTTTGATCAAAGACACATTAGAATACACACACCCCACTACCATGAGTTCCTCTGGGTGGGTCCCTGATTCCTGTCATGTATCACTATCACTTTTCTTCCCGTTGTTCATCGATTTGCTCAAGCAGGCACCAGTAACATCTCCATATGTCCTGTCACATGCTAATATAGGCAAAGGGCAACTGCTCGTACCAGGAACATGAAGGGACCTCAACCCATTCCTTCAGGTCATGGGAATGAGGTCTAAAATTGTTACTGGTTTTAGGTATATCAAATACGACACAGGTAGCTTGGCAGGCTTTGCTATGCTAGTGGGATATTCTTGTAGTAGCCTCACAACTTATGCATTTATTGATGAACTGGGGAAAGATGAAGCAGGAAAAGATCAGTTTTTCTGCTGGGTGGAGCTCTGAGGAGCTGTGAAGTCTTGATGTTGAAAATGGCGGCCCTCATGGTGTGGGGTTCCTCTGGCTTCTTGTAAGGCTCTGCTGGGCTAGAACCTGCCTTCCCTCCTGGGTGCCTCATGATCAGCTGGGCACAAGGAGAGCTGGTAGCAGCTCTACCCCATGTCTCATGGTGTCCACACCATGAGGGCCACAATTTTCAGCATGTGGACTCCATAGCTCGTCAGAGCTCTACCCAGCAGAAGAGCTGATCACAGCTCTGCTCGTCAGAGTCCCACCCTACAGCCGTCTATTTCAAACCCAGGTATGCCTGATTCTGTCATGTCTGATACCTACAATAATAAGACAATTACTGCTTTTGTCCATGTGCCTATAATATGTTATAACCCATTGCCAACACAAAACTTTATAACCCTATAGGAAGTGTTGTCATTTATAACCTGCTAAGAAGACTTTTTTAAATGTCTAATTCCTATAAAGATCAGAGCAAGTTGCCACATTTTTTCATCTTGTTTCTTGCCATAGTTTCTATTAAATTTGAAATAGAAACTAAGTATTAATGTTAAAGTATGGTTACAAAACTGAAATAATAAAGAAATTTAAGCAGAAAAAAGATTTACAAACACTGTATGTATTTGAGTACTAGACTACCAAAATAATATATGTTAAACTTAAACATATTATTAAATGACTTACTACTATGGACTTAATTTTAGGAAAATTAAATTACCAAAATTTTACTGTAAGCCTTACATCAAATAGTTTTTATGCGTTATCATCACATGTGTTACTCTACATAGTTGAAGCTAACTTTTCCAGTGCAGGTGGATGGTATTTATAAACTACACCAAAAATAATTCTTTAGAGTCTAGTACCAAAAGTATATATGTAAGGTTGTTAGGCAGAATCAACTTAGAATTATAATTCTCTCTTCATTTGAAAGAAATTTGAAATAACTTGACATTATATATGAAATGTATATCACAACGACATGATCATTGGTAAATATAAAAATTTGGGCCGGAGAGATAGTCCAGTGGGTAGGGCATTTGTCTTGCATGCACTGACCTGAATTGGATCTCTGGCATCCCTTATGGTCCCCTGAGCACCATCAGGAGAAATTCCTGAGTACAGAGCCAGGAGTAACCCCTTAGCATTGCCAGGTGTGACCCAAAAAAGCCAAAAAAAAAATTAATGTAAACTTATCCTCAAACACATGATCATTTAATCTTTAATAAAGGTGCAAGAGTCCAAAATGGAGCAAGGAAAGCCTCTTCAACAAGTGGTGCTGGGAAAACTGGGCAGCTACATGTAAAAAAATGAATTTGGACTTTTGTCTAACAACATGGACAAAAAATCAGATCAAAATGGATAAAATAGCTCAATATCAGACCTGAATCCATAAAGTACGTTGAAGAAAATATAGGAAAAACCCTCCATAACATTGAAGTTAAAGGCATCTTCAAAGATGAAACACCACTAACAAAGCAACTAGCAGCAAAGATAAACATATGGGACTACATGAAACTAAAAAGATTCTGTACCTCAAGAGAAATAGTGACCAAGATACAAAGACAGTCCACAGAATGGGAAAGAATATACACCCAATACCTATCTGATAAGGGGTTAATATCCAGGATATATCAGGCACTGGTAGAACTTTACAAGAAGAAAACAGTCAAACCCATCAAAAAATGGGGAGAAGAAATGAACAGAATCTTCGACAAGGAAGAAATTTGAATGGCCAAAAGACATGGTTTGTGGTTCTTAAAACTTGATATATAACTGTTAATGAAGTGATACTTAGGAAGACATAGTGAATACTACCCTTTTTGGGGGGATTGCTCCATATACCATAGAAGGGTATCCATTAGAATTACATGCATAACATAAGGGAGAAAACTGCTTGACAAAAGTCTTTAAATCTTTAGTTTAGTCTTTAAAAACTGGGATTTTAAATATAACTGTACTAAAAGACGGTCTTTTGCTTGTTTCTTCAAGGCTGCAACTTCTAAATCCAACCAAATCCAAATTAAACCCAATTTAAAATTCGATTACACAGATTGCCAGATGACCACGTTAATGGGATTCACCAAGTGTTTGACCTGGGAAAACTAGGGTTCTGAACATGGAAATGGGACTATGGAAAAGGGGAACTGTCTCTCACAGACAGTAGATAGGTTGTACTGGAGGACATCCCAGGATCACACATGTCAAATGATCTGGACAGGAAGTCCACAAGCAAAGCCCTGGGCAGAGGACATATCTAATATCTTGAGACCTTTCAACAAAAAGAACTAAGTTTGAATTCTTTGGAAACATAAATGTATGCTTGATTCTCCTTCCTAAAGGGCTGTGATGCTGTTAACCAAAACAATGGTGTCTCTGGGGAGACAGACACCCTAACTTTCAGAGTCTCTGAAATTGCATTTTGAGGTTGATCCTGGGAAACAAGAACAGAACTATTTCTGCTTTCAAGGGCATATAGAAATCAAGATAATGGAATTTCATTCATGTATATTTTATGTAAGGTCCCAACATAGTCCATATTTTATACTGAAATTCTAACCTAATCCGTATTTTATACTGAAAATTCTGAATGGATTGAATAATCATGGCAACTAAAAGAAGTTCTATCTGTGCTCATATAATTAGGGTTATCAGAATAGGAAATGCTAAAGAGAAAACTCCAGAATCCTCTTTATTCTAAACCAAAATAGTAAAGCAAAAGCAATAGTGCAGCTCAAAGAGAAGAGATTGATACAGAGGCTTAAAAGATTAAGGTTGGTGGGCCGAGCAATAGCCCAGCGGGTAGGGCGTTGCCTTGCACGCGCCGGCCTGTGCCAGCCCGGGTTCGATCCCTGGCATCCCATATGGTCCCCTGAGCACCTCCAGGAGTGATTCCTGAGTGCAGAGCCAGGAGCATTGCTGGGTGTGACCCAAAAAAGCAAAAAAAAAAAAAGAAAAAAAAGATTAAGGTTGGTGATCCCTGTTATGTCAACTTAAATTTCCCCTCATAGGTGGTAATGCAAATAACCATTGGATTAGTTTTAGTAATTCCAAGTGTGACTTCAGATCATTGTTGCTTCTTTCCAGTTTTATCAACATAATCTGAAAATTCAAAGAGATGTTACTGGGGCCCGCTCGAGCAAATCGATGATAAACGGGAAGACAGTGATACAGTGAATCTGAAAATTCAATGTATGTAACTTTTACCTGGCATGAATAGAAAGAAGCCTATTCATTGCCTTTATAGTCTTCCCCAAGAGATAATTTTCACTTTCTTCCAAGAAAAGATCTTCCCAAAGAGATATCAATTATTGAAGACAACGTTTTAATTTAGAAGGTGCTTCATTATACTTTCCCTCAGACTATCCTCCTAGCTCACTCCTTTGAAAGATCACAACGTAGTGATAAGGAATCAGGACTGTGGAAACTTTGATTTACTACAACATAGCAGATAAACCATGAAAATACATAATCCTGACACCTTGTCCAAGTTTCATGGACCCAGAGATGACATATTACAAAAAAAATAAAATAAAATAAAACAAACGGATGATCATTGCATTCCTGCCCAGTAAATAGAAATTTGCATTTTGTGTGCCTGTATGGAATCCGGAGACAATAAACAAATCTGTGACATGATCCCAAAGGTAAACAATTTCAAGTGGAGTTCAAAGGAAAGAAAATCTACTTTGTGGCCCTTAAGATCCAATGATGGGAAACCAGAGCGATAGCACAGTGGGTAGGGCATTTGCCTTGCACATGGCCAACCCGGGTTCAATCCCCAGCATCCCATATGGTTCCCCAAGCTCCGCCAGGAGTAATTCCTGAAAAAAGAGCCAGGAGTAACCCCTGACCACCGCTGGGTGTGACCCAAAAAAGCAAAAAAAAAAAAAAAAAAAAAGAGATCGAATGATGGAACCAATGGTTCATAAAAGTATTTGTGGGTTGTTATGTAGAGGCAGAAATGAGCTCTGAAAAAAAGAAACTGCAGTCGTGACCTCCTGGTGGGAGACATTTTCTAGCCTCTGCCAAAGATACCACAGATCTGAATCTGAAGTTAATGACACCCAAAACGAGGAATATGAGAGAATTTCCTTGTGAAATGAGGGTAGATATGATGATGCCAGTGCCCCATCTCGATAGGCAAGAGTTTGGAAGCAACGTTAGTCAGGACCAAGAGTTTGCTTACACTGTTTCAGTAGTGCTGCCCGTGCTGGCAGCATCAACGGGGGCAATTCCAAGGTTTGCTCTACAGCATTATCTTGGAGTCTTTCTTGGCTGTGTGGACTCTCTTAAATTACCCTGGACAGTCTGTCATCTGTTCAGAGCTTTTATCATAAATCATGTTCCACTTACAACATTCAGAGTTGGTTTCTTTTGCCTGCAACTTTGCATACTGACTTTTTGCATACTATGTTATTAAAATCCCTTTTGTTGATAATATGCTGGGGAAAGAGGTAAATTAAAATACACTAGTGTATGCAATAAATAGAAAAAGAGCTATAAGAAATGTTTAGAAATAATTACAGCTTAATAGATTTGACCCTCGAGAGTTAAATAATACTAAACTAAGAATTTATCATAGTATTTAACAATTAGTTTTAAAAGTGAGGAGCTGGAGCTATAGTCCAGCTATAGGGCATTTGCCTTGCACGCAGCCAACCCAGGTTCGATCTCTGGCATCCCATATGGTCCCCTGAGCACCGCCAAGAGTAATTCCTGAGTGCAGAGCCAGGAGTAACCCCTGAGAATTGCCAGGTGTGACCCAAAAATAAAACAAAAAGGTGAAATAAACAATAGCAAAAATTATACCCATAAAATTCAACCTACACACCAGCCAGAACCATAGTACAATGGGTAAGGTTTAACCTTGTATGTGGTCTTCCTGTCATCCTTGACACCCCATAATGTCCTCTAAGCCCACCAGGTGTGATCCCTAAGGTCAGAACCAGGAATAAGACCTGGGAGTGGCCTCACTCCCCTCTCCCAAATACATTTGTGATTAATTTTGGACAGGTGCAGCAGGCAGTATAAGGAAATACTGTTTACCTCACCCAAATAGAGAATTAAGGACAAACAAAATTCAGCCTGGTTATGGAGTCTAGCCAAAACCTGGAAAATTGGTTCAGCTTTCCATCAACTACTACATACATGGAAAGAAATTTACCAAGATATCCCGTGTCATAAACTTACTGGAATTTAGTTGGGTCCATCACTCTTGGATTAAATCAGTAACATCTACCCCAATCAATGGCCAGACTCTGAGAGAAAATGAGTTGACCTACTCCCATAAACTCATCTCAAAACTTCTTTTAAAGGAAAACTATACTTTACCCTTCTCTAAAATATAAGTAGCATAACTTCACAGAAGGCCAACAGAAATAGGAATGATTTTTTTTTATATATTCAACAGACTCATCAGTATGCAAAAGAAGGGAACAAAAGCTATGGTCATTATTTTGTTTCCTTAATTATTCTGCCCATCTTTGGTCAGGAAACCCTTTCTCATACAGGGCCTAATATATTTTTTTAATGTTGTCTGGAGGCCTGTGCAACAGTACAGCGGGTAGGGCATTTGTCGTGCACAAGAGCTATCCACGTTCAATCCCTGGCACCCCATATTGTCCCCAAACCCATGAAAAGTGATCCAAAGTTCAGATAGACATTGGGATCACTTTATTGAATGACCCACCCACTTCACTGTATTGAATGACCCACCACGTTGTTCTTCTGGTAGTGCTCAGGGACCAAATGGTGTCCAAGTGAACCCAGGTCTCTCATATGCAAAGCATGTATGCTAGCTCTTTGACTTATTTCCCTGGCCCCACTCACAGTAGGAAGGACAATTGGTTTAACTCTGTCTGTAAACTCAAATGCTATCTTATCTGGAAACACCTTGATAGAAACCACAGAATTGCTGCTTAAATATTATAACTGTCAAATCAGCCCAAAATTAACCACTAAGCGTGGGATAATATAAGAATTTGTATTTGCACAAATATCCCATGTTGGATTATAGTCTTAGGCATTTCAGGTTTAACATTGGGTTGTCCTTTCTTCTCCAGCAGCGGGAAGCTTGGTTCATTGAGCTGCACTCATTCCAGTGCTCCTGGAGGCACACCCTCTCCCATGGAGACTCACCCAGTCCTCTCTGTTTAATTTAAACTCTCCTTTGGGTCCTTCTCCCCAACCTGTTAGTCACAGTATCTCCGAATCAGTCACAGGAACTCAGAAAGTTAAACCCTGTGATGGCTTTGGAGTTTGTGTATGTAATTGAAATAATTATTTTCTATTTCCTTATGTCCTTTGCATATTAGAGCAATGTTCTTTTTTTGTATAGACACAGGAAGACAATTAATGCAATACTATTGTAATAGAGGAGTTAATTGACTCTGAAATATTTGCTCCTGGGCATCCATCATATTTACCTGACTTAAGTCTCAGTTACTCTTAGATTCACCTTAGTTTCTTATACCCCATAAGGAGGGACCCAGAGCTAGCCATTAGAAAGATACGCTTTCTTCCACATGGGAAAGGCTAGTGCCATAAGAAGTATAAGTTAAGTACACTGTCATGGAACAAACTTTGATATGACCCATAAAGAAATGACCGAGTAAGGACCCTATTGGGATTAGGAAAAACTAACTTGGCCTGTGGACCATAGTCTGGGAAATATAGTGAGATTTTCCTGGGGGAAAAACACCATTTGCCGTGAGTCCAAAGATACCATGTTAAGCTTATCCAAGATGTTGATAAGGGCTGGAGGCGATAGTCCAGCGGGAAGGGCATTTGCCTTGCACGAGGCTGGTCCATGCCGGCCCGGGTTTGATTCCTGGCATCCCATATGGTCCCCGAGCACCACCAGGAGTAATTCCTGAGTGCAGAGCCAGGAGAAACCCCTGAGCATTGCCGGGTATGACCCTAAAAGCAAAAAAAAAAAAGATGTAGATAAAAGTCTTTATCTCTTACTGTGTTTATACAAAATGACTAGACATATTATTAAGAAATTCAATATGTTTGTTTATGGGTTACCAATAAAGGAAATGAGAAAGTGATCAACCCCTAGATGGAAACCCACCCTTGGGGTATCTCCTTGATGGAATATAAAGTGCTGTAGCCCCTAGATGGAATTCCACCATTAGGTGGGTACTCTCAAAGATTGTCCCCTGAAGGAAGGGGCTTTACATCTGTTCATTGTTTACAGCCTATCTGTAATTCCTTACCCCCCAGCCCTTCATGATGTCTCAATAACTAGCCAACTTGGCTTGAATTAAACTGGCGCTCATTACCAGTGAATCTGTGGTCCTGTTCCTTTGTCCATCAGTCAGGGAGATAGTCATCAGACCCAAACACACCGAGGAACCCCTCTGAACCCCTAAAATCCCAGGTTTCATAAAAAATAGTTTCACCAGGATAAATACTGTTATTCTTTCTAAGCTTTGTGAGGAAACCAGATTATAGTAACCAGATCAGATTAACATAAAGGTACAAGTCACATGAAATTGTATATTGCATTTTCTATGGAATTAAGGCATTACATGAACAGATAGATATAAACTGAGGCGGTTATGGTTTGGGAATTTATATGGTTTTATGTAATAGTATAATAACATGATTTAGTTTATGAGACAGTTAAGGGAAATGGTATATTGTCTTATTATTCTTTAATGTTACAATATTTTACATGCTTAATTCTATATTGTTTTTAATCTATTTCTAGTATTTTATGTATATTTGTAACTATTTGGTAGCTCCGTTAACTAGTTGTTTTTTTTGACAAAAAAGAAAAATTAAGTATTATGTTTAAGGTTCTTGCTAGAGTACCTAAAATTGATTTAATTAAAATGGATAATACATATTAACTGATTTTTTTCAATAATTTAGGACCTATCAGAAGACAAGATTAAAATAATGAAGGGTTCCAATTTAAAGATGAAAACAGATAAGAAAGTTAACGTCAAATTTGGATAAATATTGTGTCTAAAATATTTATATGTTTTCTATGGGCATGCAATAAATTTTGTTATATTTCATAATCACTACAATAAAACTAGAATCTTGATCTACAGCTGCTAAACAAAGGCTAATTTCCTGAAGTTATATTGATAATCTTCTTACTGAAACCTAGGGAAAAAAATCTCTGGTTAGACGGAGACCAATTTTGGTAGTGAGCAGCAACCATGTCATAAATACGATGATGTTCTTAGAGGTATTTTATTTTACATTTAAATGTTGGTTGAGTGGTAGTTAGTAAATTCTAAACTTTGAGGAACCAAACAGTGCCCTCCATGACTTTCAACTCCCTAAAGTTCTGGAATCTCTCCAGATAATATTTAGAATATACAGAGCAATGAGGTAATCTTTATGAATGTCATAATTTGCAGTCATGACTATTAGATATTGTCAGCAGAAGTTTTAGGTTGTAGCTCCTTGGAAAATTGAGGTAATTGCCAAGGATACTCCAGTATAAGAATAATAGCATTGACAAAATATCAGTGTTGTCTTTGTGTTAAAACTTTTTTTAATTTGGGCTGTGGCAGTAATAATACTAAAATGGTCCTATGATATTTTGGGGGTCTCCAGTCACTCAAGAGAATGCTTCATGTGAGTTTGGGCAAAGCATGGAAATATAATGGATATCTATCTTTCTTATGATTAGGTTATGCTTCATGACATACAAAATTGAAAAGATTTGTACCTGTAGTTAAGTCTGTAAGGGTGAGGTGGTAATATAATCAACAGAAAGAAATCTTGCCTGAGGACTCATTTAATACAGCAAACTTTTTTAAAGCCTTGAAATAATGACAGTAAGTCAATGAGATATTCTTTGAGGATGGAGAAAACAATTCCCATAATTTGGAGAGGGATACGCAACTTGGCATCAAGGTTATCTGTTGAAGTTGTGATTAAACACAAGCTAGCAGAGGGAAAAGGACAGATAGAGAATGACTGCATTCATTTGAGGGATATAAAATAAATTACAATACTACTCTCCAAGACAAAGCAAAACATGGATCAGAAGGTCTTGTTAGTGGGTGGAATCTACTGCAAGTGTGTGGTAGCCAGAGGTTAGGTAAGACAGAGAAGAACCATTGTTGGAAATGGTAATACCAGCCTAGAACTAAACATTGAATATAGGCAAAGGGATATACATGACAACATGTATATATTGCAAATGTATATATTGCAAGCCACAATGTGTAAGAGAATGGGGGGTTTAGGGGGAGGGAGAGACAGACAGACAGACAGAGAAGAGGCAAATTGCCTGCTATAGAGGCAGGCTCAAGGGGAGTCAGGGGTCATTGGTGGTGGGAAATGTGCACTGGTTGAGGGATGTGTGCTGGAACACTGTATGACTAAAGCGTAACCATGAACAGTTTTGTAGTTGTTTATCTCATGGTGGCATCACTTGTATCACTTGTCTTCCCATTGTTTGATTTGCTCGAGTGGGTGCCAGTAACATCTCCATTTGTTGGGAATGAGGTTCATTATTGTTACTGTTTTTGGCATATCAAATACACCACGGGTAGCTTGCCAGGCTCTACTGTGGCTCGGGGTTCATCCCAGGGACCCAGTCTTTTTCTATGTCAGGCGATCAACCATTCAGGACCCACGGGGTAGAGCCCTGGGTGTAGACAAGCCTGTCTCCTGTCTGCTATGTGCTGATGCAGCTGGGCACCGCAGCCACACCTGCAACACCTTAAGGGGCAGACTCACGATGGTATAATAAAATTTTTAAAAAATGGCTAGACTCAAATAAAATACAATATCTTGTTCCTGTAACCTTGAAATGCGGAATATTGTTCGCAATTTGAATAATATGGAAGTAGATTCTCCCCTAGCAAGTCGCCAAGTGAGATCATAGGCCATCCTCATTTCAGCTTTGTTAGAATCTAACCAGAGAACACAACTTTGTCTTGGCCAGACGTTTATTTATTTATTTTATTTTATTTATTTTTGCCTTTTTGGGTCAACCCAGCAATGCTCAGGGGGTTTCTCTTGGCTCTACACTCAGGAATTACTCCTGGCGGTGCTCGGGGAACCATATGGAATGGCGAGAATTGAACCCGGGCCAGCATGGGCCGGCCACATACAAGTCAAAGGCCCTACCCACAGGACTATCGCTCCGACCCTTGGCCAGACATTTAGGTGACAGAACTCTAAGGTGATAAATGGGTAGTGTTTTTATAGGAATTTGTTGCATAACAGTAAAGAACATTTTTTAAAACGTTCATTTCAGAGTAATAATTAAACCCTAACTCTGATTAGTCCTGTAAGATAAACTTGCCTGAGAATTTATTTTGATATATTACTGGATATATATTAAGATATAATAAAATCTGATATTTACATTTAAATATAAATATAATAAGAGAAGATGCAATTGTCTATCAGTAGTTATATTTTGAAGATTTAAAATAACATTTTCCTGGAATAAGTTGATAGATAGTTTAGAGATATATCGTCATGATAAAGTACCACAGATGCTTCCAGAACTTAAAACTTAAAACCAAACAGCAGTGTGTTCTCCTGAGGTTTCTGTTTAGATACTGTAGTTTTAGCTATTGTAATCTCCAATAACTGCTTGGAAAGAGTGAAGCATAAATGAAAAAAAAATGGGGAGTTATTAGAGGTCAAATAAACATTCCAAGAAAACTTTGACCCAATTCAAAGTGTCAGTAAAGAATAATACTTTGTACCAAAAATGCACTGAGATGCAAGTAATGAGCATATATAGGAATAACAGCATGAACATTCTGGAGTACTTTAAGAGGAAATAGGAAGAATAAAGATAAGTAAAGAGTAATTACCTTTTCTTAAAAATGAATAAATTGGTATCCATAAATATAGCAATGGTTTCTTTATGCAAAAGCCAGACTGACTCAATCAAATAGTGCAGTAAGTGGTTACCAGAATGAGACATTTTTCATAATTGTTAATTATTAGGCAAGTAAGTTGGGAAGATCATCTGACCCTACGATCTTTGTATAACTTCTTGCCTGCTCCTCTAGAATATACAGGGTTGTCCAGTGGACAGCAGTTATATGTCAATGGGTCATATGCATTGATGAGTAATACTTGATATAATAGGGGCTGCTTGGACTGCATGCAAATAGAACAAACACTTTGTTTGCAGGGAGTCTTAGAGTATAATAGTAAGCAATTGCTCCTGCCAACAGTAAAAACCTTCTAATGGGAGACTTGCCACAGCCGCCTAAGCTGGTCAGGCTGCTTATGGCTTTGGGGATTACTCCACTCCTGACAGCTAACATAAACACACTAATGCACTTATAGGGGAAAACTAAATTCAGGACAACAGCAGGCTACAAAGGTGTTCAACCCTGAAATAAAAGAGGGAGAAAAGACACAGTTTTTAGCCTTGTAGATACAAAAAAAATGGTGAAAGAGAAATAGAGTTCTGTGGTGTGTATTTGCTTTATCTTTGGTGACCATATAATTCTGCTAAAAAAAAATCAGTTTATTTTATCCTTTTAATAATTAATTGGCCAAAGACTTTAACTTTGTGAAAATGACCGCAGGACTTTTTTTCTCAAAGCTATATATGGTTTTCAATTTAATACTATTTTCTTTTTTAGTGCTTTTTTCTCTTGGGCTACACTCAACATTATTCTGGGCTTACTCCTGGCTCTGTGCTCAGGGATCATGTTGGAGATGCTCCGGCATCTCCTATGTGTTGCTGGGGACCAGCTAGGGCTGATTGTATGCAAGGCAAGTTAGCCCTTGAATCAGCTTTATTGTCCATCATTTAATAATTTTAAATAATAATTGTTTTTAGCATGGAAAGAATTTATTGAATCTCCATTAGCTAGTATCTTTTTAAAAATATATTTTTTAGGAGCTGGAATGATAGTACAGCATGTAAGGTTCTAGCCTTGCATATGGTTGACCCATGTTCAATCCCTGATCCCATGTGGTCCCCTCAAGCACTGCCAACAGTAATTCCTGAGCACAGAATCAAGAGTAACCCTGAACATTTCTGGGTGTGGCCCCAGCACTATGATTTCCACTACTGTTAATGATAGGGTTGTATTACATAAAACACTCTAACACCACACCCTCTACCAGAATGTGTGTTTTCCTCTATCCTTAACCCAGTCCCCTCTCCCACATTCCCCATGTCACGGTACTTTCTGCTAAAGATCAGTTCTCAGTGTCCATCGCAGCTGGGCGTTTGTTCATTTCTTACAATGTTTCTTTATATCCCACATATAAGAGATCATTCAGCATCTGTCCTTCTCCTCTTAAATTCACTCATCATGGCACTCTCAGGATCCGACAACGTAGCAACATATTTCATGATTTCATCTAATCCCTTTAACTGTGCACTTTAAATCTTGCTTTTCTTTTCATTTATTTTCATAAAATCCCTGTGAGGTAAAGAGAACTACAATCATTCCTCTTAATTGAAAGAAGAAATAGACGTAAGTGGCTACGGAACTCAGTCGAGGTGAGATGAAGAAATTGTGAGAAAAGCCAGATGGACTCCCAAGACAATGCTCTGGGCCCCAGGACTACATTTTCTTGCTTAAAAGAAAGTGAAGTTTTATTGTTATGGTAAGAGAAATTCATTTCCCAGGAATATTGTTGATTTTATTTTAAACTTTAATGATGTTATGTGGTGCTGGAGATAAGCAATTAGTTTTGTGAAGAAAAACAGAAAAAAATTACAGGCCAGAAAAAGACATCTGTAATTAAGTGAACAGTCAGAGGTTTCTGAAGTACTCTCCACCTCTTGCCAACATTTAACTGTTTCTAGTCTTATCTTGGGTTTGTTCTGATTATCCTAGAGTCAGATCCTCTGGTATATGAATAGTTCATCTTCAACAAAGAAGCAAGAAGTTTGGAGTGGGGCAAGGGAAAGCCTTTAAGACAGTGTTAGGAAAACAGGTCAGTAAAATGCAAACAATAGAACTCAGGACTCTTTCTAGCACAATACACAAAAGTTGAATAAAAATGCCCCCCCCCCCCCCCCCAGAGGCATAGCACAGTGGGGAGGGCATTTGCCTTGCTTGCAGCTGACCTGGCTTTGATCCCGGCATCCCATATGTTCCCCCCCAGCACTGCCAGGAGTAATTCCTGAGCAAAGAGCCAGGAGTAACCCCTGAGCATTGCAGGGTGTGACCCAGAATGCAAAAAAAAAAATGGTTAAAGACCTCGATATAAGACATTAATCCATAAATCATATTCAGGAAAATGCAGGTAGAACATTTTATGGCCTTGAATGGGAAGCAACTTTAATCATTCAATGCTATTAGTCAAACAAACAAATGCAAAGATAGCTACATCAAAGTAAGAGCCTTCTGCACTGCAAAGGAAATGGTGACCAGAATGATAAGACACTCACAGACTGGGAGATGACATTTGTCCACCACCCATCCGATAAAGGGTTAACATCCAAGATACATAAAACACTGGTAGAACTGAACAAAATAATAAAGCAACAAAACAACAAACATCAAGTAATGGAGGGATGGGTGGGAGAAGGAATGAAAAGAAACTCTCTCAAAGAAGACCCAACATTGCTGTGCATCACTTAACATCAGGGAAATGCAAATCAAAACAATAACATATCATCTGGCACTGTGAGACCGGAGCACATCACAAAGACCATAAACAACCAGTGTTGTCTGGATGTGAGGAAATGGGCATCTCATTCATTGCTGGTGGGAATGTTAACTTGACTGGTCCGAACTTTTTAGAAAAAAAATCGTGGAAATGACTCAAAAACACTAGAAATGATGTTTCTATATGACCCAGCAATACCAAATCTTGGCATCTGGCCCAAGGACTCATACAGTCTATTCACATTTTTGGAGGCCTGAGACATAGTGCAGTGGGTATGGCACTTGCCTTGCTTGCAGCCAACCTGAATTTAGTCCATAGCACTCCATTTGGTCTCCTGAGGCCACTGAATGATCCCTGCATGTAGAGCCAGGAGTAAGCCCTGAGCACCACAGGGTGTCCCTCACCTCCCGTAAGAGGGAAATCACTGTCTGTCACTGTCTTCCCGTTCATCATCGATTTGCTCGAGTGGGCACCAGTAACATCTCCATATGACCTGTCTCATACAAGTAGAGCCCAAGGGCACCTGCTTGCTCCAGGAACATAAAGAGCCTCAAACCATTCCATCAGGTCATGGTAAGAGGAAATTTGTCCTATATTTGTCTTCCTCAATATTCACAGTACCAAAACTTGGAAGCACTCAACTGTCCAAGAACAGATGACTAAATAATTAAAAAGCTATGATACATATGTGCACAGGGAGTACTACTTGGCTGGAGAGTACCATGCTAAGTGAAGTTTTCTCTCTCTTTATTTTTTTGGTGGGGGTCAGTGTCAGGGAATTTTTGAAGTCACACTTGACTTTTCAGGGTTTATTCCTAACTTATCCAGGGTTTATTCATGATTCTGCGCTCAGGGACCATATACAGAGTCAGGGAGCAAACTGACATCAGCATGTAGGTAAACCCCTTAACCCCTATGCTATCTCTCTGACCAACTACTTTTCTTTAATTCTCACTAACAATTTACAAGTAGAGATTTGGATATTAACCAGGTTTGGGGAGGTGGTATGTAGACATTCTGGGCAGGAGAAAATAGCATAACCAGATAAAGCAGATATTATTGATGCAATTCCCTAGCTCTCTCACAACGAGAAACAGCATTTTTAGTAAAATCTATACCTGAAAAGAATGAGAGTGAACACACTATCTGTGGGCTGTGACTTTACGTTATTGTAATATCACATTACTGCTCAGTGGAGGGATAATCCTCAGGGCTGCGCTTTGGTCTCAAGATTTCCACTTTGCACTTGGCAAGCAGACTCTAGACATACTCACCTTATTTTCATTGAAGATTTGGTCCTGAGACAATGAGCAAGAAGAAAGCAAGGTGAAAGAGGAGCCTCCCTAGGGACCTCGTTTGATAGGTCCAATGTGGTTGTACCTCTTAGAAAAATAGCTGAGAATTAATCATTGATTAATCATATATGTTTTCACTTTTTTTTGTATGAAATAAAAACATTAAATATATAACAAGTCATTTTAACATTATTCTCTTCAAAACATTCTTAACACAGAAACTTTTAACTTTTTATTTTTCACAAGAGGACTGGCATCATTGCTTTATTCTCACACTGCTGGTCCAGGCATTCTCATTACCAGGGTGCCCAGATTCCTCAACCATTATCCCAAGGTCCCTTCCACAACCCTGTCGCATCCTTAGATTCCAGTTCTATTGACTGAGTCTAAAAATTGTTACCATGGACAATCGCCTAATCCCTTGTTTTGTTTCTCTAAACCCAGCAAATGAGTAAGGTTATCTAGTATTTTTACTTTTCTTTCTGACTCACTTCTCTTAACATTACACCCTCTACTTCTATCCAAGTTGTAGCAGTCTGCAAGATTTCATTATTTCATTATTTTTATAGATTTCCTTATTCTGAATACTTAATATACCTTTGCCAAGATTTTTCTTAACATACTTGTTAAAAGTCTCACACTTTTATTGCATTATAACTTGCCTTTTGTAGTCAAGTATATATGAATAATCTTGTTATTCCTAATTCCTTTTCCCATCTCTTAAATATGCTGTCATTTAATTCATCCTCCAAATGCGGTTCTCAAAATTGCATTGCTACTATTATTATCTTCTTGCTTGTTACTATTTCCTTCCTTCCTTCCTTCCTTCCTTCCTTCCTTCCCCCTCTCTCTCTTCTTTCTTTCTTTCTTTCTTTCTTTCTTTCTTTCTTTCTTTCTTTCTTTCTTTCTTTCTTTCTTTCTTTCTTTCTTTCTTTCTTTCTTTCTTTCTTTCTTTCTTTCTTTCTTTCTTTCCTTCTTTCTTTCTTTCTTTCTCTCTCTCTCCTTCCTTCCTTCCTTCCTTCCTTTCCTTCCTTCCTTTCCTTCCTTCCTTCCTTCCTTTCCTTCCTTCCTTTCTTTCTTCCTTCCTTCCCTCTCTCCTTTCTTTTCTTTCTTTCTTTCTTTCTTTCTTTCTTTCTTTCTTTCTTTCTTTCTTTCTTTCTTTCTTTCTTTCTTTCTTCTTTCTTTCTTTCTTTCTTTCTTTCTTTCTTTCTTTCTTTCTTTCTTTCTTTCTTTCTTTCTTTCTTTCTTTCTTTCTTTCTTTCTTTCTTTCTTTCTTTCTTTCTTTCTTTCTTCTTTCTTTCTTTCTTTCTTTCTTTCTTTCTTTCTTTCTTTCTTTCTTTCTTTCTTTCTTCCTTCCTTCCTTCCTTCCTTCCTTCCTTCTTTCCTTCCTTCCTTCTTTCCTTTCTTTCTTTTTCTTTCTTTCTTTCTTTCTTTCTTTCTTTCTTTCTTTCTTTCTTTCTTTCTTTCTTTCTTTCTTTCTTTCTTTCTTTCTTTCTTTCTTTCTTTCTTTCTTTCTTCCTTTCTTCCTTTCTTTCTTTCTTCCTTTCTTCCTTTCTTCCTTTCTTTTCTTTCTTTCTTTCTTTCTTTCTTTCTTTCTTTCTTTCTTTCTTTCTTTCTTTCTTTCTTTCTTCCTTCCTTCCTTCCTTCCTTCCTTCCTTCCTTCCCTTCTTTCCTTCCTTCCTTCTTTCCTTTCTTTCTTTCTTTCTTTCTTTCTTTCTTTCTTTCTTTCTTTCTTTCTTTCTTTCTTTCTTTCTTTCTTTCTTTCTTTCTTTCTTTCTTTCTTTCTTTCTTTCTTTCTTTCTTTCTTTCTTTCTTTCTTCCTTCCTTTTCTTTCTTTCTTTCTTTCTTCCTTTCTTTCTTCCTTTCTTTCTTTCTTTCTTTCTTTCTTTCTTTCTTTCTTTCTTTCTTTCTTTCTTTCTTTCTTTCTTTCTTTCTTTCTTTCTTTCTTTCTTTCTTTCTTTCTTTCTTTCTTCCTTTCTTTCTTTCTTTCTTTCTTTCTTTCTTTCTTTCTTTCTTTCTTTCTTTCTTTCTTTCTTTCTTTCTTTCTTTCTTTCTTTCTTTCTTTCTTTCTTTCTTTCTTTCTTTCTTTCTTTCTTTCTTTCTTTCTTTCTTTCTCTCCCTTTAAATCTTTCTCTCTTTCTGTCTTCCTCATGCCACAAGAAAGAAAGCAAACTGCTATGTTGTCTCAGCACTCAGGGATTACTCCTAGAGTGACTCAGGGAAAATATTGGGTACTGGGGCAAACCCCAGTACCCAATATTTTGGGTCACATTCACTGGAAACACACTAATGCTGTACTATTGCTGGCCTCTGTGAAGAATTAGAAATAAAACCAGCAATGGTTCTGAGACAGAAAAGAGTACAGTCATATTTTTAAATTCTTTTTTATTCATTTTCCATTGTTACTTTTGAATGTGCATATGTTTAAACATTTTTACTCTGAAGATAACCCCAAACTGATATATTGACTTGAAAATTGAAATTGCTAATTATTTCATCCTCTTTAAAAATAAGTAAATCTGTTTTTTTTTCCTTCAGTGTTATTCTACTTAGGCTATAAAAATCCAAACTTCACTAAACAATAATCCATGATCTATGCCATACCTTGCTTTCCAGCCTCTTTCCAGATGCTATATTCTCAGACAGAATGTTTTATTCTTACTGCTTTGTGCATGAAATCACCTCTACCTGAAATACTATCTTCTTATGTCATCTACAAATGTCCCATAATTATCTTTAATATATATATGCATTATACTAAATCATGAAGATTAATAATACATATGATAAAATACACCCTATAAATAATAAATTGGCTTGACTTTCTTGCATTTCTGTGACTAAAAATCAGTCAACATAAAATCTTTTTAGAAAATGTATACTATCATCTCTATTTATTATAGGTTTCTATATGAACTAGTGCCATTAAATAAGTCCACCATGTTGGCTGTACTATAGCTTATAATTGGTAAAGTATGTTGTTTTAGAGCTGCCAGCTTCCTCACCCTATGCTTCCTCAAACAGCTTTTTATAAACTGTTTTCACTGAGGTAACAGAACATTATAACATTGTGTAAGTTCAGTGTGCAAATATTGATAGAAACATGAGTATATACTACTTGTCACTTGTCACTTGTCTTCCCATTATTCATTGATTTGCGTGAGCGGGTGCCAGTAACATCTCCATTCATCGGGGATAAGGTCCATTATTGTTACTGTTTTTGGCATATCAGATACACCACGGGTAACTTACCAGGCTCTGTTGTGGCTCTGGGTTCATTCTAGGGAATCCAGTCTTTTTCTTTGTCAGACCATCAGCCATCCAAGGCCCACGGGGCAGAATCTTGAGTATAGACAGGCCTGTCTCCTGTCTGCCACCTGCTCACACAGCTGGGTATTGCAGCCACACATGCAACACCTCGAGGGGCAGTGTGTATATACTACATATGGTTCAATATTGAAAGTTCAATTTTCTTCTTCCTTATACATTTATCTCATTTCTTAAAGAATTAATTTTTTAAAACTTTTAAAACTGTGCATTTCACATTGCGAGATATACAGTTACAAAAGTGTTCATATTTGGGTTTTAGTCATACATACCCATCCCTCCACCAGTGCCCATTTCTCTTCACCAATGTCCCATGATTTCTCCCTGTGCCAAAGAAAATCAAATACCTAGGAATCAGCTTAACTAGGAGGGTAAAGGACCTGTGCAAAGAAAATGTAAAACCCTGCTTCGTGAAATAAAAGAGGACATGAGGAAATGAAAGCACATTCCCTGCTCATGGACTGGGAGAATCAACATTGTCAAAAGTGGTAATACTTCCTAGAGATTTATCTAATATTTTTGTGATTTACTAAATCCTCATGGTCAGACAGGAAGATACAGTATACCAGAAGATACCTATAACTAGTAACAAATTTGAGACAGTTTTATAATTAAGTAACTAAGGTTTCCTAAAGACTAAAATTCAGGGCAAGATTTCTTTATTAGTGAATGAATAACTTTCTAAAATGCGTCAATCAAATAAAAAAGGAGGGAAAATATCTAACAATAGTCTATGAATTCATTATTATCCTGATTTAGAAACCGGTTTGTTGCAGGACACCTAAAAGCCTAAAAGCCTCTGCATCTGCCCTGGATTGCCTCCTGCAGGTCACTTTGCAGATAAGGAATAGTTTAACTGTGGCAGTTTATCTGACCATGTATTATGTACCGGCTGGTATAAATATTCTCTCATGCTACCACAATCATCGTGGGACTAGCTAGATCTTACCAGCATATTTGCCTGGCCACGTTAGATCTCTAAGTAATTAGAACAGAGAGAAATGCTGTTTGCCTCCAAGCAAGCAAGCATGGCTCCCTGATAACTCAAAGGCAACTAGAATACAAACTACCTTAAAGTAGACGAGACTTGTGAAGGCTTGGAGAAATATTTAACTGGCATTAGTATTAGTCTTTGGTACAGAGACATGCCTTATCAGAAACCCCCTCTCTACCCTATAAAGGCATTTTCAGGCAGATCTTGGTTCAAAACATTAGCATATAATAGGTTCTAGGTGAGGTGCTGAGAGAAATTACCTAAGGGCATTTGACCCTTCCTGCTTTCCGTAATAGTGGAGGTCTGAGTTGCAGGGGTATAAAACCAGCCTGCTTCCTCTCCCTTTCTCTTTATTTTTTTTTTGGGGGGGCTCTCTTTTGGGGCTGGCACTCTTCTAGGGAGTCTTGTCTTTGTCTCCCTCTCTACAGGGCCTTAACACATGGTGGCAGCCATATTGGCCTACACGTGGCTGGGGTTTTAGCCGGGAGCCTTAAGCACAGGGTTTTTTCTATTGCTGATTTGTATGCCTGAACCTGTGATAAGTAAAGCCTTTTAAAACTGCATCAGATTCCTGAGTCTTCATCCATTCCCCCTGGCTTCAGAGGTAAAAGGGAACTCGCTTCCCAGCACTGTTGGGGACCCGGTGGTGTTCCCTGACACCAGTTAGATACAACAAATACATTTAAAGATAAAAAGCCAAAAACATACAGCGGAAACACCATCTGCACTTTTATTTTCATAGCGGCACTATTCACAATAACCAGAATCTGGAAACAACCAGTGTGCCCTAGAACTGATGACTGGAAAAGATACTTTGGTACATCTACACAATGGAATACTATGCAGCTGTTAGGAAAAATGAAGTCATGAAATTTGCCTATAAATTCTGAACATGGAGAGGATCATGTTGAGTGAAATTAGCCAGAAGAAAAAAAGACAGATGTAGAATGATTGCATTTATTTTCATGACATAAATATATAAATACATATATATTTATATACATATTATGATACCAATATCCAAGGTCAGGCGAATTCTGGATCAGGAGGTCTTGTCAAAGGTGGAAATTATCACAAACATTTGGGAGTCAGAAGTTAGGTAAGACAGAAAGGAACCAGTGTGCTGTGGTTGTCGTTAAGTGCTGTTACCAACCTAGAACTGAGCATTAAATACAGTTAAAAGATACACATGATAGCCTCTAAATATATGTATTACAATCCACAATATGTAAGAGAAGGAAGAGAGAGAGAGATTGAAAGTGAAAGAGAGAAAGAGATAAAGAACCTGCCATAGAGGCTGGCTTGGGGAGCTGGGAGGGAATCGGGAACATTGGTGGTGGGAAATGGGCACTGGTGGAGGAATGGGTGCTGGAACAGTATTACTGAAACCCAAACATGAACATCTTTGTAATTGTATATCTCACGGTGGTATAATAAAATATTCCCCAAAAAGCTCTGATAAATATAAATGCAAAATTAAATACCTAAAAAAAAATCATATAAAAATCAAATAGTATTTATCTCAGAGTTTTAAGGATGAGTCAACATATGTAAATCAAAAATGTCATGCACTACATCAGCATCCTAATCTTACACCAAGTATAGTTCAGTAAAATTGACTTTCAAGTATTACAATGTGAAATACAAGTTTTTACATAATGGTTGTGACACACATTTTTGTAAACAATTTGGCATGAAATCTGTGATGGCTATGCAGTAAAATGCAGATTAGATAGAGTATATCATCAACAGAATACATTACCAAAAATGCTAAAATTTGCATCTGCAGAATGGAACGAAAGTAATAAAATGGTAAATAAGCAAATAAAATATATTCCTGTATTTTAGAATACTGTTTCACGACCATTTTTTCAGATATTATACCAACACCCAATTCCTTAGAAAACTTTTTTATTCAGTTTTATCATTTAATCTCGACCATCATATCCATGAACTAATTCCATCTCTAGCAACGATTGTTCTGAGAGTGGTTCAAAATACAATTCTCTCAAGCAGAAAATTCTTTTTTTTTGCTTTTTTGGGTCACACCCGGCAATGCTCAGGGGTCACTCCTGGCTCTGCACTCAGGAACCACTCCTGGCGGTGCTCGGGGGACCATATGGGTTGCCAGGGATTGAACCAGGGCCCTTACAGGCCGGCCGTGTGCAACGCCCCTACGCTCTGGGTTATCGCTCCAGCCCTCATCAAGCAGAAAATTCTTTAACCTATTATGCCATAGATTTTACTTATGTGTTCTGTCAGAATTGAAATTAGCATACTTTTTTAAGTTATTATCCTAAACAAGCGTTTTGCATTTTAATATTTAAATCAAAATAGCATTTTAAATATTTTTGTTATCTTTTGCCTTTCAAAGTTTTATAGATGCAGGGCAAAGGACAAGGTAAAGATTTAAATCATGCTAAAAGTCTAGACTGATGGGGCGTCTTGGGGTGGGGGCAGGTTTTTGCTCCTTGGCCTGTCCTCTGTCAGGCTTCCAGAAGACAGAAAACCTCACGCAACACAACCACAGTCATTCTCTGGTCCACACTCCACAGTTGGGCACAGGCCAATCCCTATGGCATGTGGGTGCCTGTGCAATATCTCAAAACCTGGTATTCCTCAAACATGTGGGAGTCAGAGGCTAGGTAAGACAGAGAAGGGAATAGTGTGCTGATAATTATTGAAAATGATGATACCATCCGAGAACTGATCATTGAATACAGGCAAAAAGGATGCACACGATAATCTCTAAATGTATGTATTACAATCCACAATGTGTAAGAAAGGGAAGCAAGGGGAGAGAGAGAGAGAGAGAGAGAGAGAGAGAGAGAGAGAGAGAGAGAGAGAGAGAGAGAGAGAAAGGAGATTAAGAACCTGCCATGGAGGCAGGCTGGGGGAAGGAGGAGGGAAGTGGGGGACATGGTGATGGTAAATGGGCATGGGTGGAGGGATGGGTGTTGGAACACTGTATGACCGAATCTCAAACATGGACATCTTGTAATTGTATATCTCAGGGTCGTATAATAAAATATTAAAAATAAATAAATCATGCTAAAATGCTAAAATACCATTGTATTCTCTCTGTGGTTTTGTAATTAAAATTACCTTCCAAAGGGATTATATGGGATAAGAGAATGGAGAATGGTCACTGATTACTGTATGTATTATCTCTTTAATATATTTTCAAATGCCAGAATGACACCTTCAGATGGAACTATAGTTACAGACTTTCTGCCGCCTGGAGGAAACATCTCTGGTCCACACTAATGGGAGGACCATTCTTTGAAAGTCATTAAGAGGTGCCTTAGTCTGTCTCTCTGCATTTCACAAGCTTGCTGATTTTTCTCTTCAAATAACACTATATCAGTGTTATTTGGGTTTAAGTCAAGCAATTATCAATAAGAAGGTAATGTTTTCCCTGCAACTCATTTCCATTTATATTTCTGAGGTCAGTGCATAAAGTGTCTTTTCTTAGTGAACTCTTAAATTGGGGATGACTAGGAAATGTGGGAGCAAGCAGCAGTGAACCCCAATTCATTCAAAACAATTTCAAATAAACTTGAATGCTTAGTATTTACTTAGACTAATACAGGGAGAATTTAGAATTTACTTATAATGATACAGGGAGATTTAGACATGATTTTGGTTTAGACTCTGAGAAACGATAAAAAGGTTGTTTGTTATGCAGAATAAACTTTACCATTTGAAAATTCTTTAGGAAACACTTGCAGAAGATGATTTCTATTTTCTTTTTTTTAATTTTTTTATTATACCACCGTGAGACATACAATTACAAAGGTGTTCATAATTGGTTCTTGGCAATACTGTATTCTAGCACCCATCCCTCCACCAGTGCCCCATTTCCACCACCAATGTACCCCACCCCCCACCCACCCCCCAGGCTGCCTCAATAGCAGGTAGCCCCGTTTCCCTCTCTTTCTCTCTCTGTCTCTCTCTGTCTCTGCATCTCTCTCCCTCTTATTTTACACATTGTGGCTAGCCCTGCAGATATTTAGAGTTTATCACTTAAGTCTCTTTGTGTATATTCAATGGTGAGTTTTAATCTGCCATTACCATTTCCCACATTTAGTAAAGCAGTGGTATCTATTTATGTCCTGTTAATGAATGTAGTAATTCTATAAAGATGATTTCTATTTTCTACCTCACCTCTGTTAGTACCTGGAAATAAGCAAGCAAATATTTTCCAAAGAATTATTAAAATGTTTACCAAAATCGCACTCAATATAAATAGAAGATAAAGACTGAAAATATTGTAGGTTCCATAAAACACTTTGAAAAGTTTAATTATTCCATAAAACATTTGGAAAGTTGAATTAGTGAGTCATGCTATTCTAGAACAAATACATTTCTGGGTAACATTGACAAGTTGAAATATTTAACCTAATAAAGATATAAATGTCTCTTTAGGCATCAGGGAATAAATTCAGATTTCAATACTATAAAAACATGTTTTTAATTATGTAGATAAGCTGTATTGCACCCAAACTAAACATTTACTATATGAAAATGTGTAAGATTTTCTCCAGGGAAGTCAGTCTGATCACCACTATCATAACATGTAGATCTACTATAGAGGTTGGAGACAGTAATAGCTCCAAAAGTTCTGCACTCAGATGTGAAGCAATGACATGATGTATGGCAAACATATGCCCCCTATTAGTTTCTTAAGCTTAATCAAATGAAATCATCCCCCTCTAAATCCAAGACCTAATCATGGTAGAAAAGTTTTTGCCTAGCTACGGGACCTTAAGGTCTAAACATTTCTCCAGGTGTTTTGACTTTTCCAACAGATGGTCCTCAAGTTTCATTCCTATTTCAGTTGCTGTTGCCACTTTAAGTGTTTTGGGAAGATCTTTGGCATAGTTCCCTGAAAGCCTCGTGGCATAAAAGTCAAGTATCCACATCACTGCAGTTGTGCTAGTCACATACTTGGACAAAATGTAAAGAAACATAGAGATGTCAAATATTTTATTTGTAAAAATAATCTAATTTTTATAAAGAGTCCATGTGTTGCATACAAAATTATAGCAATTTTAGCGTATTTTAAATTATAACAGATATTTATATAAAGCTTTTATATATGAGTGTATATAGATATACGCACATATATAAACATTGGTTATTACAAGAATTACTTTGATTCATCATCACGCTGTCAATTCACTGGTCATTGTTGGCCAGTTTATACTACTTGTGTTTATGATCCACCCATATAGTATTTAAGTGGTAAACATTTACAGTTTCTTTTAAGATGTGAAATTAGCACTTTTAGTATTATCACCCCTGATTATTTAAGGTGTATTAAAAGACAGAAAGTAAGTAATCCTGCTATTTCAGTTAGTTTCAAATATATTAAGGTTTTGCTAAACTAAACTTTCCTGATAGATAAATAGGTATAGGTAGACAGATGATAGATAGAGATAGAGAGAGAGAGAGGGAGATAGATAGACAGATAGATAGATAGATAGATAGATAGATAGATAGATAGATAGATAGATAGATAGATAGATAGATAGATAGATGATAGCTAGATAGATGATAGATAAATAGAGAGAGATAGAGAGAGATCGATGGATAGATAGATAATTATGATTCTAGCATAACTATGAGCAGGTCCAGGATAATTAGAAACTTGTTCAAAGTCATCTATCTTTCTCCTCCCAACTATAAATATCATGCACTTTTCTACACTCTACTGACAAAGTTTGATAGTGAATTTAACTGACTATATTAGACTGTTTTGGGATATAACAGAAACTTTATTTGAAAGAATCTTGACTCAAAATTTTTTAACAAATTTCTAATCATTTGAGATTATTTTTAGTTGTTCTTTTCAAAAAGTAAAGAGCTTGAGTTGTTCATCAATAAACAAGAAAGTAAATAGAAGAAAAAGAGTTTAAAACATAGGGTAAGATACACTATTATGAGCTGGAGAGATAGCAGAGCTGGTAGGGCACTTACTTTATATGTGGCCAACCCAGATTTGACCCCTGGCTCCCATATGGTCCCTGAGTACTACCAGGAGAGATTCCTGTGTTTAGAGCCAGGGATAATCTCTGAGCATATCCAAGTGTGACCAAAAAGTCAAAACAAAAGCAAACAAACAAAAAAAGAGATGCCATTCAGTATATTGCTGATTAATTAAAAGAATCCAGTTAATTGCATAAACATGAATTAATTTTTATTTTATCTCAATCAATGTCTTCAAAATCCCTAGAAATTCCTATTTTCCTGTATCTTGAGTGGTATAGTGATTGATTTCAGTAGTTGCTATATCTAGTAACACATCTTTGATCATCCCCTCCCCCCAGTATCACATTTCACTCCTATTGTTTTCATACTACCTGTAATATAATCCTTATAATTTTCACTCAGGTCCCAACTCCTTGATACTGCCTGTCAGTTGCTCAAGGCTTTAAGTGGCTACAGATTATTGGAATTGTCTACCCTTTGAGAGCACAAAATAGAACTGGACACTGAAAATATCTCATCCACAGTTTTGAATGACTATACAAAACTCCTAGGAATTAAGAGGGAAGAATTTAATGGTGATCATCATTACCATATATATTTTTGTATTATTATTATTAAAGAGGAAGCAATCAGGGGCACAGTGTGGGGGAGGAGAGAAAATAAATCAAATAGGAAGCGAGATTTCATTTATTTTTATTTATTTTTTAGAAAGCTTACTTTCATTGTCCCAAGCTAGGCTATTATTTGCTTAGATTTTATTTAATCATGTCTACTTGGTGATTTAATAAAATAAATAGAAATAGTATTAGCCTCCTAATATTAACAATCACTAGTAAGATATATCAAAATTTATCAGTCACTATAATTGATAATGATATCACTGAAACTAATGATATCATTGAAAAATAATATGTATGTTAGAGTGGCGGTGTAAAATAGAGTATAGTTGATCAATAAAGTTAAGCAATAGCTATTTAGAGAACTGTTAATTATTTTTGTTTTGGGAGGGCCATATCCAGTGGTATTCAAGGCTTACTCCTGGCTCAGAACTCAGGGATCACTCCTGGTGGTGCTCAGGGGACCACATTGGGGGCAGGGGGCTAAACCTGGGTCAGCCATGCGCAAAGCAAAAGCCTGACCCACTGTACTATCACTCTGGACCCTAAAACAGTTGATTCTTTGATTCTTATAATAAATATTTTCATCTTTATTCAAAAGTTGCCGGTACAGTTTACTTAAAGCACTGAACAGGTAAATAAAGAACTGAACGCTGTTCCTTATATTTCTGCATATTTTTACAATGAAAATTAAGAAATGTTGCTCAGACTTGCACGATCTGTTTCTTCCTTTTGTTTCTGTTCTGCTTTGTTTTTAATTATACTCAGAACTACACCAGAAAACTGGTTGTGATAATTAAAAGAGATAACAAACATCGTTGGAAATGTTTTGAGAACTACACAAAGGAATGCTAGGGTTTTTTAATGTTTAAATAGTGAAAATGCCATTACACTTGTGGGCGACCTATTTGCATTTATGTTCAAAAATGCATGTTCTTGTTGCTTTGTAATATTTGCTGAATATTAAGCAAAGCTGAATATTTCAGCTTTTTAAAAAGATGAAAGCAATCACCTTCTACAATAAGCATCCTCACCTAAGAGAGATCAAGTTCTACTCCAACTAGTTTGGCACCTGTGGTAATCTTTGTATTTGATGACATACTATTGAAAGCATCAAAGTTTTACAAGAACTAAGAAAGAAAAAAATATTAGACATTGGTTTACCTGATATCAAGGCATGAATAAATAAGATAAACTCCCAGTCTTTAATAAAAAGGCTGATGCATTGTTCTCAGCAGCATTCATGACAAGTTTCCTTTTTTCCCCAATGCTGAAATGGGTGGAGGGATTACAGAGAAAAATAAGAGAGATTAAAGGCCTTGATTTCTATATTGTAAAATTATAGCAGCTTGAGCATATCATTTGGTTGTCATCTGATTGAGAGGCTCATTCAATAGAAGTGGCATCCGAATTCACCTTGACACCTGATTTGTCATGGAAGATAAAAATCTAATGTTGTTTGGATCAGTTTTAAGAACGTAACTAAAGAGGATTTCTGTCATATCTTTTTTTGATCCTTCCTTGCTAACAAAATTATACTCTACTATAATTCTGTAATTTGGTGAGTAATGCTGATGACATGAGATTTCTTCTCTCACAAACCAGATTACCTGGTTTTTTCCCAAAGGAATGCCTTTGATGTTGCATCTTGCTGAACGGGACTAGTAAATTTTAAACACATTAAGAAAATTCTTGACATTTTTAAATTGGAAAAGAAAATTTAATGCAAAATTTCGTATCAAGTTGGAAGCATTTTTATAACTTGTGTTATTTTTAAATGAAGTTTAATGTCTTTTTTTTTTAACTAGTGTCTTTATCTAATTCTGACAGAACCAGTAGTTCTTCTGACTTAATTTTTCCCCCTTCTTTTTGGCCATACCCAGCTATGCTCAAAGGTTACTCCTGACTCTGTACTCAGGAAATACTCAGGCAGTGCTTGGGTAGCCATATCGGGTACTGGTGGAAAAACTAAGGTAGTCCGCTAACAAAGCAAGGTCCCCTACTTTCTACATTATCTCTTCGACTCCTCTTTTGCGTTTTTTTTTTTTTTTTTTTGCTTTTTTAGGTCACACCCGGCAATGCTCAGGGGTTACTCCTGGCTCTGTACTCAGGAATCCCTCCTGGTGGTGCTCGGGGACCATATGGGATGCCAAGGATCGAACCCCGGGCCGGCACAGGCCGACCGGCGTGCATGGCAAATGCCCTACCTGCTGGACTATCGCTCCGGCCCCTCAACTCCTCTTTTGGACTAATTTTTCAAACAGTTGAATTGAATATGCACATATTAATTACCAATGTATGACAATATAGTGGTTTAAGGACTTAGATATATGTAACTATAACTTTAATAGATACATAATATAATAAAGACGAATTGTTAGCAAAAACCATTTGTCAGTTCTGTAATAAGGCATTGCTTCTCCAGCTTGCTGTAGCAAAGTCTAAAATAGTAATTTCTCATTCATTTAGACTTGTGTAGCAAAGTCTAAAATGGTAATTTCTCATTCTAATGTACAGCTATCTGACTTGATTTAGGCACAGTTAAAGAAGAATTGTTAAATACAGGTCTGGAGAGATAGTACAGTGGGTAGGGTGCTTGCTTTACATAGTGCTGACCCGGGCTTTGATCCCTGGCACTCCATGTGGTCCTCTGAGCACCTCCAAGAGTGTCTCCTAAATGCAGAGCCAGGAGTAAGCCCTGAGTATCTTTAGGTATGGCCCGAAATAAAAACAAAAGCCAAATAAAAAAAGCACATGCCACTTTATTTAAAAACAATTTGCAGTGACAGTTTTGAAACACTTTAATTTACACTATTAGAAACTTTTGAACAATTCTTACAAAAACTAACTGGTGAAAGGCAGAAATTAATCTCAAAGAATAGGAAGGATATGAGCACTGAATAGTTTTTTGTTCCTCCCAGAGAATTTTAATTACTTATATACCCTCAGAGTGTGGTAACTGTAGATTTCTTCTTAATATTTGGGCCATTGAGAAACTGTTCTTTCAGTGTGCCAATAATTGTCAAAAGTGCTATTACCACATAGAACTTAGCGTTACATACAGGCAAAAAGATACACAGGATAACCTCTAAGTATATGTATTACAATCCACAATATGTAAGAGAAGGGAGAGAGAAAAAAAGAGAAGAGAGAAAAGAGATAAAGAACCTGCCATAGAGGCAGGCTAGGGGAGGAGGGAGGTAATCAGGGACATTGGTGGTGGGAAATGGGCACTGGTGGGGGATGGGTGCTGGAAGACTGTATGGCTGAAACCCAAACATGAATGTTTTTGCAATTGTTTATCTCATGGTGGTATAATAAAATATGTTAAAAAATAAAATATATTTTAAAAAATTGTCCCTTCTCCCAGTTGAACAGCTTCTTTTCACATCTCATTCAATGGGACTTTCCTTTTCCTCCTACTGGTGCTTCCTATAAGCCAGATCTAGAATGTTCTCCTGAAGATCAATCTTTTTAGAAAAAAATCCCAGTCTGGTCACAATCTCTCACCACGCATCAATATCTGCTTTTGGGAAATGCAACTAATAAATGAATTCAGGGGGCTGTTGTCAGGATAAAAAGAGTTAATACAAGCAAATACGTCAGGAAATAAGTAGAAAGTCTGACCAGGAAAAAAAAAAGAAAAGACAAAAGCTATCACTCCTCATACCATGTATAAAACTTATTATCACTGGGAACTTGCTTCCAAAAATGGTAGATAAAATTTAGACATTCTGTATTCCGAATGGATTCCATGCATAGAGAATCACTGAAAATCACATACTCAGTATCCTTTACCTCTCCAATGTATATTTGTATCTAGAAGATAAACAAACTATTAAATGGATAAATAACTGACTGAACTTTGCTTCTGATCCCTGACATCATGGTAATTTGCTTACTGAAGACATAATGTGAACATTCTTTGGCATATTCATTTAAGGACCTGTAATTTGGAGATGAATATGTTTAGGATCTACACAGTCAAAATAAAGATGCTTTCAGTGGGGCTTTACAGAGTGAATAGATATCTGGGAAGCTTTGGGATATTTTCAACTGTTATTTGTTTTGACATTGTGATAAAAACTGACTGATACAAAGGTGAGCTAATATTAAATTTGAGAAGCTCCTGGATGTGACACCTCTGGTCCCAAAAACTTCTCCAGGTTTTGGTCAAAATCATTGAAAATTTTGTTTTGGGATGTGTTCTGTGCTTCCTGATACACTCTGGAAGCTCTCTAGACTGAGTCAGTTGCTTTCCATTAGAACGCAGGCTCGCAGGACCTCATCTTAGGGGTATGAAATTGCCCTTTCACTGCTAATTCAACTGAATTAATGTGGATTCTTCTGCCTCGATAAAATATTATGATCATATGCAATTGGCTAAAGCTATGAGTAAACCTCTCCTTTATAGCAGCAGTCAGCATTTTTCAGATATAAAGTTCATTTTATAGAAGTCAAATAATAAGTGTGTATATATATTTTTATATTTATATTATTTATATTTATATTTATATTTATATAATATTTATATTTCTATATATTTATATATATATATATATAAACATTCTTACTCTACTTTCCATTCTTAAGAATTAGCTGCTGACTTCCCTCTAAAAATATTAGAAAAAAACATCGAGCTGTCTCTCCAGTATGAATTACTTACCTTGCATGTGTTAGGTCCTGGAGGTTTTATTCCTATTTCAGTTTCTACTTTAAATATTTCCTGGAGGGGCCGGAGCGATAGCCCAGCACGTAGGGGCGTTTGCCTTTCACGCGGCCGGCCCATGCCGGCCCGGGTTCGATCCCCGGCATACCATATGGTCCCCCGAGCACTGCCAGGAGTAATTCCCGAGTGCAGAACCAGGATAAACCCCTGAGCATCGTCGGGTGTGACCCAAAAAAAAGAAAAAAAAAATATTTCCTGGAAAACTTCTGGTAGAGTGGACTTGGTTGTCCGCTTCAAAGGAGGCTACTATTATAATAAAAGAAAATTAGCAAAAGCAAGTCTCTAAATAATAAGTCTAACCAGATTTTTTTCTCTAATAAAACAATTCTACTTCTATATACCTTCTAATGAGATGATTTTTTTAATGAAACATTTCAAACTTGCAATACAAGTGCTTTCTTTTTTGTTTTCTTTTTTAGGTCACGCCTAGTGACGCTCAGGGTTACTCCTGGCTCCTTGCTCAGGAATTACTCCCGGTGGTGCCTGGAGGACCATATGGGATGCCAAAGACTGAACCCAGGTCGGCCGGACGGGTACAAAGCAAACGCCCTACCTGCTGTGCTATCGCTCAGGCCCCTGCAAGTGCTTTCTTATTCTATGTTTCTCCTTTATTTTTACCTAAGATAAATGTTCAGGTTAGGGTCTCAAGAGATAATATAGGGGTTAAGGGGCTTGCCTTGCACTCAGCTGACCCTGGTTCAGTCTTCAACACCACATATGGTCCTCCAAGCACAGCCAGGAAAGAGCTCTGAGCACAGAGCCAACGGCAAACCCTGTGCACGGCCAAGTATGGCCAAACACCCTCGCCCTGCGAAATGAATGTTTAAAAAATTGCCAGTTTAACATTAGCAAAACAGTGGGGACTGTTGTTTTTTTCCCTGAAAGCACAAGTTTGAGATTTATATCATGCTTTTCTTTTATATAAATGTATAAACATTATATTATACATCATTTTCTATTTTCCTTTTTTCTATTTAGATGAGATTCCCTTCAGCATTAGGTCAGTTGGCATAGGGTCCTTTCTGTAACTGTCCTGCTCAATTATCTCCCGGTAAACAAAACAAAAAGCAGTAACAAATCAAGCCATGCTTTCCCAAAGCCTACAGAGAGGATTTTTTGGATTATCCACTATTTGGGATAATCTTTACTCCTGATCTCCTTCATTATTAGCATGCATAATCGAGAATTCCCTGTATGTAATCTTACTTCTCTGTAAAAGAGCCATAAAAATCTCTGGCCCTTAGAGCAGTTTCATTGAATGAAATTAATTAAGAAAAAGAACTTGGGGTCCTAGGATAGAAATCATTGCAGCGCTTTTAAATTAGACTACCATGACTGGATGAGTAAATTCTTTGATGTCCTACCTTATTAACAGTATGATATGATATTTTAAAGGCAATCATTCCATTTTGAAGGTCTACTGATATCACAAACCATCAGCACACAGTATGGAAATAAGACACCCACTTCTTTCTGCTTCCTCTTACTGATTTCGTGCAATGACCTTGCAGTTATTAAATAGAGGCCTACTTGCACTCTCGACCCCAGGTAACCTCTTTTTTAAGTGATCATTTACTCCCCAACGTTTCTACTAAAATTTGATGCTTGAAGATCACTTAATGGAGGAAACCAATTTATCTCTGTCCCTTGGGTGGTCCCCCAGGGCCATTTTTGCTATTCCAATACAATTTAAAAAAGCTTGCAGGCTTTGTGAACTTGGTTATACAAGAAGGTTATGGCAACAAAGACTGTTTTCTTTGGAAAATTGTTACAAAGTGCTGACCTTCCTAAAATATACAGCATTCTGAAAGCCTAAAAGTCCAGATGCTTAACACTGTGAGAGGCAGTGCCAAATTCTGGAACCAGAGACATGAGTTAAAGTGCAGGATTCACTGAACCAAGACAAGAAGGAAGGCAACTTTCTTCCAGGAACATTTATTTCATGTCCTGTAACCTGAATTAGAGCAAAATTCCTTTGCTCACCCTCAAATGTATTCAGGAGAATCTGACCTAAAAATGCTTTTTGAATCTTATACCTGGAGAAAAGAGATGGAACAAAGTCAGTATAATTTTATTATCATTATTATTATTACTATTTTTTGCTTTTTGAGTCACACCCGGCAATGTTCCAGGGTTACTCTTTGCTCAGAAATTACTCCTGGCGGTGCTCAAAGGGGCCATATGGGAAGCCAAGGATTGAACCTGGGTAGGCTGCATGCAAGGCAAACTCCCTACTCACTGTGCTGTCGCTCCGGCCCCTTCAGTATAATTTTAGAGGACTGCATTTGATGCCTGTAAAGGTCCAGCTATCTTCAGGCTAAATATCATGACCTTGATTCAAATTGTTAGCATACAATTTACGAAATCAATGGATAAATAAGATTTAAAAAAAAGGCATTGGTTACAGTTTTGAGTTTTGCCCATTTCAATTTTTTGGTCATTTTACTCATAGTCACCGAGTACTGATTGAAAAAGACACATTTCCTAAAACTGCAGAGAGTTTTAGGAGCAGAGGGATGGAGAGGTAAGCAGGTCCGTGAGAGGCCCCAGCACCAACAGAAACAATTAGTATTCTACCCCACAGTTCCGTCCAGGGGCAAAATGTTCCTGGTTGCAGCTAAGCACTAGGGGAGTCCCATTTCCAATCATTGTGTTGAGTTCAGTTCTGCCATGCAATGATCTACCACATGCAAAAAAATAAAAAAGAAAGAAAACTCAGAAGACTTTCTAACACCATGCACAAAATGGATTGAAGACCTCAATATCAGACTTGAATCCATAAGATACACAGACAGAAACACAGGCGAAACTCTTCATATCATTGGTGCTACAGGCATCTTTAAGAATAACACATCACTGACCAAGCAAGTGGAAGCAAATATAAACAAATAGGACTACATTAAATTAAGAAACTTTTGCACCTCAAAGGAAATATTGACTAGGATGCAAAGACAGCCCGTGGAATGGGACAAAGTTTTCCTACCTCTCATCTAATAAGAGGTTAATATCCAAGATATACAAGGCATGGAAGAACTTTGCAAGACAAAACATCCAACCTTATCAAAAATTGGGCAGAATAGATGAACAGAAACTTCCTCAAATAGGAAATTCAAAGAGCCAAAAGGCATATCAGGAACATTTTCTGTATTTCAAATCATCAGAGAAATGCAATGAGATATCACCTCATACAAGAGAGATTGGAACTCTTCAGAAAGAACAATCATTGCATCATGGATACAGGGTGAAAGGGGACCCATATTCACTGTAGGTGGGAATGTAAACTGGTGCAACCTGTTTTGGAACACAATATGACCGTTCCTCAAAAATATAGGAATTGAGAGGCTAGAGAAATAGTACAGCAAATAAGGTGTTTGCTTTGCATGTGGCTGACAAGGATTCTGTTCCCAGCATCCCATATATGACCCCCCAAGCAAAACATGGTGTGATTTCTATGTACAGAACCAGGTGAAACCCTGACCAATGCAGGGTGTGGTCCCAAAATGATAAACAACAACTCTAACTAGGAATTGAGCTTCCAAAAACCCCAGCAATTGCACTTCTGGGAATTGACCCCCAAAGTCCCCAAAACACAAATCAGAAAAAGACATGTGCACTCCTATGTTACACTATTCAAAATAGCCAATATCTGGACACATGCCAAGTTCCCAAGAACAAATGACTAGATAAAAGAGCTATGGTACATATACAGAATTAAATACTATTCAACCAAAAGAAAAAAATTAAATCATGACATTTGCTGATTCCTGGAGAGTAATATGAGTGAAATGCATCAGGCGGAAAGGAAGAAGCACAGAATGATCTCACTCATATGCAGGAGATAAAGAAGCAGGGAAGTGGAATAACTAATGTCCCCAAACAAGAGAAACAAAGAGCAAGAGAATAGGTCTTAGTAGGAATCTTGCAACTCTGTGTGTGGGGTGAGTGTGGGGAGTGGGTGGTGGATGTGAAGATTAGGTCAGAAAGGGACCACTACAACACTACAACAATGAACAGAGGGAAACAGTCAGTCTGAACAAGGTCTGGATGCAGAAAAGAGGTAAAGTGAAATGCATGCCTGTTAAGATATTCAACAAAATACTAGCAAACAGAATCCAAAAACTCATCAAAAAGATTATACATCATGACCAAGTAGGATTCATCCTGGGGATACAGGTTGGTTCAAGATTCTCAAGTCAATCAACATAATACATCATATCAATAAGAGAAAAAAATAAAAACCATACGATCCTATGGATAGATGCAGAGAAGGCATTTGTCAAGATACAACACCTGTTCATGATAAACACCCTTCATAAAATGGGAATTTAAGGAACCTTCCTCAATATAGTCAAAGCCAATATACCAAAGCCCACAGCGAGTATCATTCTCAATGGAGAAAAACTGAAAGCCTTCCCCCTAAGATCAGGGACAAGACAAGGCTGCCCACTCTCACCACTTCTATTCAATATAGTACTGGAAGTACTTGCCATAGCAATCAGAGAAGAAAATGACATCAAGGTCATCCATAGGCAAGGAAGAAGTCAAGCTATCACTATTTGGTGATGTTGGTTACCTGGTAACTATTGGTTTCCTGTTCCAAGCACTCAGATTTAAAATGACCTCACGCTTTTACACCTCAACCTGCTGTATGCATTTAATATCAGGGAACAGGTGATCTTGATCTTTCTTTTTCTTTTCTCCCCTCCAAGGATTACTTTGGTTACTCAAGCTTCTTTCTGGTTCAGATACAGTAGAACTAGAGAATTTCTGGGTCCTTATGGACAGCATGTAAAATTATTAAGCCATATATCAAACATCTTCAGTATTACTGAAGAATAAATTGTTTTAGGTAATAACACCTTTTAAATTGTTCCATTCTAGAGTTGTGAGAATAGGTTAAATGACATTTATAAATTCATGTATAGTTCAGATTAAAATATGATAAAGAAAATGATAAAAGTCTTAACTTTTGTTTCTAAATTTTTGACTGTCATTTGGAAGAGCTAAGAGACTAGGTCTAAAGACCCTTGAAGGCACAACTAAGGACATTAATAAACAGGAACTGGTGGGAGTAAATTTGGTTCTATAAAAGGAGAATTCATTTTTAAAAAATCTAAAGTGAAATGGAATGATATTCTTCAATGTCTTTAACTTGAGAGTTATACTAAAATGTGGGTCAAATAAAATAGGAATTAAAATATCTTCTAACAATCTAAGATTTGAATCACTTGAATCACTTGAATCCCGTTATTCATCGATTTGCTCGAGCGGGCGCCAGTAACATTTCCATTGGCCCCTATCACGTGCCAATGTAGCCCAATGGCATCTGGTTAATTCAGTAATACGAAGAGCCTCAAAACGTTCCTTCAGGGTCTTTACAAGGAAGTCTGACCATCTTGTAGGTGGGCGGCCACGTGATCTTTTGATATCCCGTGGGATCCAGTTGGTAATGGCTCTAGTCCAGCGATTTTCTCCAAATCCCATTACATGTCCAGCCCATCTGATTTTCGATGCCTTGGCAAATGAGACAGCGTCCCTGATTCTGGAATAGCGATGGAGGTCAGAACTCCGATTCCTTCTCTCACTTAAGTGAGGCGTGATATTCCAAGCATAGCTCTTTCGATTCTCTCTGGGAGACCCGAATAGCATTCTCATCCTGCTTTCATAGGGCCCAGGTCTCGGAGGCGTATGTTAATGCAGGGAGAACGGTGGATTCAAAGAGAAGTGCCCGGACCAGAGGTTCTTTGTCCTTTTAGCTATTTCTTCGATGCCTTTGAGAGGCATTCCCTGCCTCTCTCTTCCTCCTGCGCAGCTCAGGTTTTAGGTCGTTCATCATGTTGATTTCTCCACCTAAGTACACATAACTGCTGCATTCAGAGATGTTTTTTCCATTGAGAGTGAATGGGGCCTCAGGAACTAGTTCATTCTTCATGAACATTGTTTTCTTTAGATTCAGATGTAGACCTATCTTTCCACATTCTTGGTAGAAGTCAGCCAGCATTTGTGCCGCTTGGCTAATGTTTGGTGTTATTAGAACGATGTTATCAGCAAAGCGGAGGTGGTGTAGTGACCGACCATCTATCTTCACTCCCATTCCTTCCCATTCTAATTGTCGCATGATGTTCTCGAGGGTGGCACTGAAGAGTTTTGGTGAAATGGTATCACCCTGTCGAACCCCTCTTTTCACATTAATGATCACTTCTTTGTAGAATGGTGAGATCCTAGTGGTGAATCCGTAATACAGCTCACAAAGGATCTTGATGTATTGGGTTTGAACACCCTGTTTGGCTAGGGATTCAATGACTGCTTCAGTCTCCACAGAATCAAAGGCTTTCTGTAAATCAATGAACTTGAGACAGAGCGGCATCTTGTACTCCCTACAAACCTCAATGAGTTGGTTACTGTGTGGATATGGTCGATTGTGCTGAATCCTTTCCGGAAGCCTGCTTGCTCGCATGGTTGTCCTCCATCTAGTGTTCTGCCAATCCTGTTCAGGATGACTCGTGTAAACAGCTTGTGAGATGACGGACAACAAGCAGATGGGGCGATAGTTGCCTATGTCGTGAATGTCTCCCTTCTTGAACAGTAGAACTGTCCTGCTGGTTTTCCATTGGGAGGGCACCTTGCATTCGGACAGGTAGCGTGTGAAGAGCCGAGCTAGTGTATTGATGAGTACCAAAGGCAGATTCTTCAGGTATTCGGGTCTGACTTTTGTCTGGGCCTGGTGCTGTTCCCTTCTTTACCGACGAGATGGCATGTCGGATTTCAGAAGGGAGAACGTTGGGAATGACATATCCATCCTGTGGAATTTGGTATGTGGGCAGGTGGATGTGGCTATCAAAGAAATTTGAGTAGAAGTCCTGGATAATCTTCTCCATTGCCTTTCTGGAAGATGTGATAGATCCATCAGGGCGTCGGAGGGCAGTCATCTGGGTCTTATAGTTGGCGAAGGACAGGCGGGCAGTGCGAATGCTTTTCCTGGCTTCTGCTGCATCTTCCAGTATTTCTGCTTTTCTGTCTTTGAGGTCTTCTTTTATCGCTTCTCTGCACCGTTTAGCAAGCTTGGATGTTAGCATTTGGTCTCCTGAGACTCGCGCCTTGCCACGTTGGCGAATGAGCTCGAGAGTTTCTGAAGACAGGCATCCTTTTGTGTCTTTCTCTCTCTCGGCATTCTTCGCACAGTCATGGAGGTGCTGAACCAGTTGGTTGTATTCTTCATCGATGTCGTCAATGATGGTATCTTCCCATGTTGCTGCAATAGTGCCAAAGAGTTCCCAGTTGGTGGTCGTTCTGGGAGTTCTCTTCTTAAACTTTGCAGCCTTTTCTCCCCGTTGCGGGAAGTAGAATTTTGCATGAAGGCGACGGTGGTCCGATCCTGTTTGGAATTTGGGGGCGACAGCAACATCAGTCAGACAAAACCGTCTATTGAAGATGATGTGGTCAATTTCATTGTGGAACTGTCCACCAGGGAGATTCCCATGTCCAACGTTTTGCTTCAGCTTTCTGGAACTGTAAGTTCCCATGAATGGTCTTGGTGGACATGTTGAACTCAGATAATCTCTCACCCTGTTTGTTCCATTCTAGGCCGTGGGTCCCGATGTGGAGTTCTTCAGCCCGATCTTCTTGGTCCTATCTTGGCATTAAAATCACCGACTATGATCTTGTAGAAGGTGTGATCTTGTTTATAGAACTTCTCCAATTCCATGTAGAATTTCTCAATTTCATCTTCTTTGTATGTGGATGTTGGTGTGTAGACAATCACTGTCTTCCCATTCATCGTTGATTTGCTCGAGCGGGCACCAGTAACATCTCCATATGACCTGTCTCATGCAAGTAGAGCTCAAGGGAACCTGCTTGCTCCAGGAACATAAAGAACCTCAAACCATTCCATCAGGTCATGGGAATGAGGTCTATAATCATTACTGGTATCTGGCATATCCAATACGACACGGGTAGCTTGCCAGGCTCTGCCGCGCGGGTAGCATACTCTTGTAGTCATCTCAAAATCCAGCATTTATTGATGAACCACTTCGCCACAAGCAGCCGCGTGAGGCTGGGCTGTGATAGGCTGGTCTGCTGGGTGGAGTTCTGGCGAGGTCAAGTCCGGATGTGGAAAATGGAGGTCCTCATGGAGTGGGGGTCGTCTGGCTTGTTGTGGCGCTATGCTGGGGTGGCGGGCCAGGGCTAGAACCTGCCATCCCCTCCCGGGCACCTCATGAGCAGCTGGGCACAGTGAGAGCCAGTAGCAGCTCTGCCCCATGTCTGTCTGGATCAGCTTACCTGGGCTGGATTAAAAAAGACTGCAGCAGGGTGGATTTCGATGAGCCGGGCTGTGATAGGCTGGTCTGCTGGGTGGAGTTCTGACAAGGGGGAAATCCGGATGTGGAAAATGGAGGTCATCATGGAGTGGGGGTCATCTGGCTTGTTGTGGAGGCTCTGCTGGTGTGGCGGGCCAGGGCTAGAACCTGGGCTGGATTCGGCCTTTGGCTAAGATCAAGTGTAGTATCTGTTCTTATCAGTTTAACATTTTATCTAACTCAAGTTATTCTCATTTTGTAAAGCACTCTCAAATACAATGAAGATAGAAATTGCTGGCAGTGGGCCACATCTCTTCAAGTGTAATCATCCTATTTGGTTTTGTTAGGCATTCAAATGAATCAATGTTTTCAGCCATGTTTGTGTTGACAAGGACACCAACGCCACCGATGCCAGGACACCAAGCCCTGGCCCGCCACCCCAGCTTGACGACCCCCTACTACATGAGGGGCCTCCATTTTCCACATCCAGACTTCCATCTCGTCAGAACTCCACCCAGCAGACCAGCCTATCACAGCCCAGCTTCGCCCGGCCGCAAATCGCATGGTTCATCAATAAACGCTGGATTTTGAGATGACTACAAGAGTATCCTACCTGCACGGCAGAGCCTGGCAAGCTACCCGTGTCGTATTTGATATGCCAAATACCAGTAACAATTTTAGACCTCATTCCCATGACCTGATGGAATGGTTTGAGGCTCTTTATGTTCCTCTCCAGGTGTCCTTGGGCTCTACTAGCATGAGACAGGACATATGGAGATGTTACTGGTGCCCGCTCGGGGTCAATCGATGATAAACGGGAAGTCAGTGATACAGTGAGACAGAACTTTACATGAAAAAAAAATCTAATCCCATCAAATACTGGGAGAAGGGTTGGAAAAAAAGTCCTCAAAGAAAAAATACAAATTGCCAAAAGGCACAAGAAAAAAAGTTCTGCATCACTAATCATCACGCAGATGCAAATTAGAACAACAGCAAGATATCATCTCTTGCCACAGTGACTGACACACATCCAAAACAACAAGAACAACTGGTGCTGGCATGGATGCAGGGAGAAGAGACTCGTTCATTGCTGGTGGGGACATCGACTGGTTCAGCCTTTCTGGAAAACAATATGGACATTCCTTTAAAAAACTAGGAATTGATCTTCTGCTAAACCCAGTAACCCCACTTCTTGGACTACACCCCAAAGGCCTAAGAACAAAATGAAGAAAAAACATTTGTGCTCCTATATTCCTTACTGCGTTATCCACAATAGACAAAATCTGGAAAAAACCCAAAACTTTGTTTCCAGGTTTATGCAAATAGAAGACTGATAAAGAAAATAAGGTGCATATACACGATGAGATACTACTCAACCATAAGAAAAATATAGTCATGATTTATCTGCATAACATAAATATATATGTACATATTAAGATACCAATATCCAAGGTCAAGTGAAACATATATCAGGAGGTCTTGTCAAAGGTGGAAATTATCACAAACATGTGGGAGTCAGAGGCTAGGTAGGACAGAAAATGGAACAGAGTGCTAACAATTGTCGAGGGTACTAATGCCAACCTAGAACTGAGCATTAAATAGAGGCAAAAAAGATACACATGACAACCCTTTAGTGCATGTTCTGTAATCCATAGTCTGGAGGGAAGGAAAAGAGAAAGAGAGAGAAATGGAAAGAAATAAAGAACCTGCCATGGAGAAGGGCTGGGGGATGGGGGAGGGAACCAGGGACGTTGGTGGTGGGAGATGGGCACTGGTGGCGGGATGGGTGCTGGAACACTGTATGACCAAAACCCAAATATGAACTTTTTAATTGTATATCTTTGTAATTGTAAAAATAAAAAATTAAAAAAAAATAGTCATGTAACTTGCTGCTACATGGAGAGACCTGGAGAGTATCATGCTGAGTGAAGTTGGCCAGAACGGACACACTGACAGAGAGCGATCGATCTCTCTTATAAGTGGGGTATAAAGAAGCATAATGGTAAAATCCAGAGACACGTACACGGGGAAAAGCTGCTCCCTGTGTCCAACTGATCACGAGGCGCCAGGGAGGGAAGATGGGTTCTGGCCCTGTCCCTCAATCCCAGCAGAGCCTCACAAGAAGCCAGAGGAATCCCCACACCATGAGGGCCACCATTTTCCACATCCAGACTCCCCAGTTCTTCAGAGCTCCATCCAGCAGAAGAGCTGATCACAAGCCTGGCTCGCACAGCTGCAAAGCAGTTCATCAGTAAATGCATGAGATGAGAGGTGACTACAAGAGTATCCCACCTGCAGAGCAGAGTCCAGCAAGCTACCCGTGTCATATTTGATATGCAAAATACCAGTAATACTAAAGGTCATTCCCATGACCTGATGGAATGGTTTGAGGCTCTTTATGTTCCTGGAGCAAGCAGATGCCCTTGGCTTACACTAGCATGTGACTGGACATATGGAGATGGCACTGGTGCCAGTTCAAGCAAATCGATGAACAACAGGAATACAAGTGATACAAGTGAATGGTAAAATCACTAATGCCTAAAATGGATTAAAAAACTGAATGCAACATTCTGCTGCCTACAAGAAACACATCTGAATAACCAGAGCAAACACAGACTCCAAGTCAAAGGCTGGAAGACCATTCTCCATGCAAATAACCCTTCCAAAAAAGTCGGGTGTGGCCATACTCCTATCTGACAATATAGATTTGAGGCTGAAAAAGGTTAAAAGGGACAATGAATTAAGAGGTATGTATACCAGGAAGAAATCACACTACTAAACAAATGACAATGAAGATACCAACTATCAGAACTTGTGGGACACAGCAAAAGCTGTGTTAAGAGGAAAGTTCATAGCTCTCCAAGCATTCATCAGGAAAGAAGAAAGGGCCAACATAAATAACCTGACCTCACAGCTGAAAATATTAGAAAAAAGACCAACAAGGGAAGCCCAACCAAAGCAGAAGGAAGGAAATAGTGAAACTTAGGGAGGTTATCAAAGAGCTGGAAACCAAAAAAATACAATCCAAAAGATTAATAAAACCAAGAGCTGGTTTTTTTAAAAATTAAACAAGATCGACAAGCCACTGGCAAGACTTGTAAGGACAGGGAAAGAGAGAACCCAAATCAACAGAATCAGAAAATGGTGACATCACAACAGACAAAACAGAAATCCAAAAGATCATCAGGAGGTTATTTTGAGAACCTGTATGCCACAAAACAAGAGAACCTAGAAGAAATGGATAAATTCCTGAAGTCCTATAACCTCCCACAATTGAAACAAGAAGACCTCCAATACCTAAATAAGCCTATCACCATCGAGGAAATTGAAACAGTAATTAAAAGTGCCCAAACACTAAAGCCCAGGTCCAGATGGGTTCACTGGCGAATTCTACCAAACCTTTAAGGAGGACCTACTGCCAGTCCTGTTCAAAGTCTTCCAGGAAATAGAAGAAACAGAAAGAATCACAAACAGCTTTTACGAGGCGCATATCACCCTGATACCCAAAGCAGGGAGAGACAACACAAAGAAAGAAAATTACAGACCAGTCTCATTGATGAACACAGATGCTAAGATCTTCAACAAAATACTAGCAAACAGAATCCAAAGACTCATCAAAAAGATCATACATCATGACCAAGTAGGATTCATCCCAGGGATGCAAGGATGGTTCAACATTTGCAAATCAATCAACATAATACATCATATCAATAAGAGAAAAAATAAAAACCATATGGTACTATCGAGTAGATGCAGAAAAAGCATTTGACAAGATCCAGCACCCATTCATAATTAAAACCCTCCAGAAAATGGGAATTGAAGGAAGCTTCCTCAAGATAGTCAAAGCCATCTACCAAAAGCCCACAGAGAGTATCATTCTCAATGGGGAAAAATTGAAAGTCTTCCCCTTAAATCAGGAACACGACAAGGTTGCCCTCTCTCACCTCTTTTATTCAATATAGTACTGGAGGTACTCCGCCATAGCATCAGAGAAGAAAAAGGACATTAAGGGCACCCAGATAGGCAAGGAAGAAATCAAGCTATCATTATTTGCAGAGGACATGATATTATACCTAGAGAACCCTAAACTCTCGACCCAAAAACTCTTAGGAAACAATAGATATGTATAGTAGAGTGGCAGGGTACAAAATCAATACCAAAAAGTCTGTGCCTTTCCTATACACAAATAACAAAAGAGTAGATAGGGATATTAAGAAATCAATTCCATTCACAATTGTGCCACAGAAAATCAAATACCTAGAAATCAGCTTAACCAAGTGTGTAAAGGACCTATACAAAGAGAACTACAAGACACTGATTCAAGAAATAAAAGAGGACACGAGGAAATGGAAACACATTCCCTGCTCCCGAATGGGGAGAATTAACATTGTCAAGATGGTAATACTCCCTAGAGCTTTGTACAGATTCAATGCGGTTCCTATAAGGATTCCCATGACATTCTTTAAAGAAATTGACCAAACACTCCTGAAATTCGTATGGAATAATAAACCCCCACGGATAGCTACGGCAATCCTTGGGAAGAAGAAGATGGGAGGCATCACCTTTCCCAACCTCAAACTGTACTACAAAGCAGCAATAATTAAAACAGTGTGGTACTGGAATAAAAACAGACCTGTGGACCTATGGAATAGAGTTGAGTATCCTGACATGATCAGTTAATCTTTGACAAAGGTGCAAAGAGTCCTAACTGGAGTAAGGAAAGCCTCTTCAACAAGTGGTGCTGGGAAAACTGGACAGCTACATGTAAAAAATTGAATTTGGACCTGTGTCTAACACCTTGCACAAAAATCAGATCACAATGGATTAAAGATCTCAATATCAGACCTGATTCCATAAAGTATGTTGAAGAAAATATAGGAAAAACCCTCCACGACATTGAAGCTAAAGACATCTTCAAAGGTGACACACCATTAACAAAGCAACTAGAAGAAAATATTAACATATGAGACTACATGAAACTGAAGAGCTTCTGCACCTCGAAAGAAACAGTGACCAAGAAAGAAAGACAGTCCACAGAATGGGAAAGAATATTCACCCAATACCCATCTGATAAGGGCTTAATATCCAGGATATATCAGGCAACGGTACAGAAAAAAAAAAACTAGTATAAGAAAAAAAACAGCCAACCCCATTAGAAAATGGGGAGAAGAGATGAACAGAACCTTTGACAAGGAAGAAATCTGAATGGCCAAAAGGCATGTGAAAAAAATGCTCATTATATCTAATCATCAGAGAGATGCAAATCAAAACAACAATGAGATATCACCTCACACCACAGAAAATGGCCCATATTCAAAAGGGTAAAAGCAACAAGTGCTGGCGTGGATGCGGGAAAAGGGGACTCTCATACATTGTTGGTGGGAATGTCGACTTGTACAACCTTTCTGGAAAACAATATGGACATTCCTCCATAGACTAGAAATTGAGCTCCCCTTTGACCCAGCCATACCACTCCTGGGAATATACCCTGGGAAGCCAAAAACACACAGCGGAAACACAATCAGCACTTTTATTTTCATAGCAGCACTATTCACAATAGCCAGAACCTGGAAACAACCAGTATGCCCGAGAACTGATGACTGGATAAAGAAACTTTGGTACATCTACACAATGGAATACTATGCAGCTGTCAGGAAAAATGAAGTTATGAAATTTGTTTATACATGGATGGATATGGAAAGAATCATGTTGAGTGAAATTAGTCAGAAGGAAAGAGAGAGACATAGAATGACTGCATTTATTTGCATGACATAAATATACCAGGTGATCTTACCAAAAGTGGAAATTACCACAAGCGTGTGGGAGTCAGGAGGTTAGGTAAGATAGAGAAGGGAACATGTGTGAATAAGTGTCAAAAGGTCTGATATCAACTTAGAACTGAGCATTAAATACAGATAAAAAATGCAAATGATGGCTTCTAAGTGTAATGTGAGTGCAACCCGCAATGTGTAGGAGAAGGAAGAGAGAGAGAGGGAGAGAGAGAGGAGATAAATAACCTGCCATTTAGGCAGGACGTGGGAGTGGGGAGGGAATTGGGGACATGGGTGGTGGGTGATGAGCACTAGTGGAGGGTGGGGTGCTGGAACACTGTGTGACCGAAACCTCCAAACGTGAACAAGGTTGTAATTGTATATCTCACAGTGGTATAATAAAATGTTAAAAAAAAAAAGAAAAAAAATATTTTACATGGAAGAGGAGGCAGACAAGTGGTAACAGGGGCAAAAGAAACTCAGGAGGTAAAAAGTGTGGTTTATGTTTATATCTAAACCACAGAGCCAGCAACAGTGGAAGCATGAGATCCAAACTAAAATAACCAAGCCTTGGGCCGGAGCGATAGCCCAGCCGGGTAGGGCGTTTGCCTTGCACGTGGCTGGCCCATGCCAGCCAGGGTTCGATTCCCGGCATCCCATATCGTCCCCCCGAGCACTGCCAGGAGTGATTCCTGAGTGCAGAGCCAGGAGAAACCCCTGAGCATTGCCGGGTGTGAAAAAAAATTACTAATGCCTAAAGACAATGAAAAAAAAAGAACATGAGACTAGTATTCAGAATAAAACAAGCCACTTGGGGGCGCAGGGATAGGACGGACTGAGAGAGGGATCATGGTGGGGGCAATTCTTATGGTGGTGGGAAGCATTCAACAGGGAGGAAATGGTGGTGCTGAAAGATGATAAATGTTATGTGTGAAAACCTATCAACAATACAACTGTAAACAACAGGCCAAAACATAGATAGATAGACAGACAGGCAGGCAGGCAGACAGGCAGGCAGGCAGGCAGGCAGACAGACAGACAGACAGACAGACAGACAGACAGACAGATGAGTAGGGGTAAAGAGAGGGAAAGAGAGCGTCACCTAGAAGCTGACCAGAGTGTGGAAGGCCAAAGGAGGTGCTGGGGCATTGGTGAAGGGATCAATGTTGAAACATCTGCCTGAAACCCAATCTATGAATAACTTAGTAACTTATAAAATAATAATTAAAAAGCAAGAAGTTCCTCAGATCCTCATTCGGAAATGTTGCTATTATCACTGGAGCACTAACCATAGTCCTAGTCCCACAGTGTGTATTAGTGATTTAATTCCAGATTTCTTTTTTTCATGTTAGATGATATACTATATATTATTCCATTAAGTGCTTACATACTTTTTCAATAATTTTTTATTAGAAGTTAAGTAACGGGTGCCCGCTCTAGCAAATAGATGATGAACAGGAAGATAGTGATAGTGAACATAATTGCAAAAGCATTAATAGTGGCGGTACTCATGGGCGTAGTTACAGTACCCCCTACCAGCAAAGTGCTTGAGACCCTCCACCCCTTTCCTTGTTACCTCTACTCCACAGCGTCAACCCTTTCCGGCTACTTGGTAACCTGTGTTTCCTGATTCAAGGTCCAAAGATTGTCATTGTTTGATACTATTCTGAGTTTTGTCTCTCTGTATTCCACACGTGAGATCATCTGATATTTGCCCTTCTCATCTAACTTATTTTACGTAATACCCTTCATTTATATTCACATTGCAGAAATTACAAGAATCCATCTTTTCACACAGCTCCACAGTATTCGATTGCATGTATGTACTGTCTTATTTTTTCATTCATCTGTCATTGGACATTTTGATTGCTTTCAAATCCAGACTGTCATATCAAGAATAAGTGTGCATACATCTTTTAATAAATTCCTGTTTATTTGTTTGTTTTGTTTGGAAGAGAGATGCCATGAGGTAGAATCACTAGGACATAAGAAAACTCTACCTCTTCTATAAAATATGAAATTCTCTGAAAGAGATGATGTAGCCACCAACAGTGACTAATGGCTCCTTTTCACCACATTCTTGCCAACACACGCTGTCTTTTTGATATGTGTCATTCTTACTGGTGTAAGATGATTTCATTCTTGTTTTGATTTTAATTTCCCTGATAATAAGTAAACATAAAAACTTTTTATATATCTACTGATCATTCATATGCCTTTTTCAAGTTCATTTTCTACTCTTGTTTTGGGTGGGATTATTATTGTTTCATTTTTGCTATTGCTATTGTCATTGGTGCTGTTGGGTTTGGTGGTATGTGTTGTGTGTGTTGTGTGTGTATATAACTTCACTCCTTGGCATCTGCCTCAAGGGCCCAAAAACAAGATTATGAAGAGATACTTGTTCAGTTCAGCTCGTCACAGTAGTCAATGTCTGGAAATAAACCAAGTGCTCAAGGGGAGATGAGTGCAGAAATAAACTGTGAGATATGTAAATAATGGAGCACTTTTCAGATATAAGAAAAAAATGAAATCATGCAATTAACACTCCATGAATGGAACTCGAGGGTATCATGCTAAGCACAATCAATCTGAAGGAGACAGACACATATAGAAAGATTTCTCTCCTATGTGGATTATGAAGAAGCAGAGTAAGAGAATAACAAGCAACAAAAGAGGGAGATGGCCTACATAACTGAGGTCACTAAAGGAAAGGGGTGGTGGGGTGGGATGGGAGGGAAACAGGAGACATTGGTAGAAGGGTCTTGACACTCTGGTGGTGAATGGAGTGTTGGAACATTTTATGCCTGAAGCTGTACCCTTAAAAGCTTAAATACAATACCAAAATATCATAAATCACCTAAATAAAGCTTCTCTATTTCTAAACTAAGAATACTAATGACACCTAAAATGATTATGAGTAGTAAATATTTGTGGCTTTTAGAACTGTGTAAGCACAGAATGTTTGAAAAATAAGTGTAAAACACTTCTAAGACCACAAAATTAGAAACACAGTGGAGGATAAAAAAACAAGTAGCAGGGAGTCACTCAAACAATATTGTCCTAAATACTAAATCAAATTTCATGCTCACAATATTTAAATCTCAGCTGAGATGTGAGCCTAAAATTTAAAGCCTGACAAATTTCAAAGGAGTTTGTATGTTTTTTAGTGAACTTTTTTCTCTAAGGACAAGGACAAATACTAGAAATTCTGCACAGGTTCTCAGACTGATAGAATGTCTTACAGAATATGGATATGGAAATAGTGTTAACTAGGTAAATTAATGTGAATTCAGAATGTGCTTTGTCAAATGTAAAATGTTTTTATTTGTGTAATAGCACCTTTCCCATTACTCGTATTCCCAAATTTTAAGGCTGTCTCCAACGGAGACTGGACATCCGAGTGCCTTGGGATGTTTCTGAACTTCCTGGTAGACACACCTGCGAGTATGTGGAGCAGGAAGTGAAGCTCCCATACAAGTCCAATGCGTGGCCAAGACGGGAAATCTGCTTTAAGGCAATTTCATCCTTTTTGAAAAATGTATTTTGCCTGCAATATGTTTAATGATAATCACATTAGCACAAAATTTTTTGAGAAATCAAGGAAAGCACTTTTTAATGAGTAAATGTCCCCAGTTGAATATTTAAGAATGGACTGTTGGAGAAAAAACTATGAAGAATTCTAGAGGGATTTCATTTTTTTCCCCAGAAATAATTGGTGGGCAGTAGGTGATTTCAACACAGATTTCACATGATGTCAGCATCACCCCATGTCACTGGTTTAAAAAAAACGGCAGAATCATCTGCTTTCATTTTTCTACTGATAAAAACCTCATGTCAAAAGTGGAGCCTGATGACTTGAGTCTCATTTAGCCATAAACATGGGAAATGACAGGCAACTCTGATGGACGTTTAAGAAGAGCCAAACCACTATGTGTAGCTTTCTTTGGCCTCAATGCAAATAAACAGGGATTCATTTGTGCCCGGTTGGTATCTGATGGGCCACTGTGGAATGCTCTCGAAATGTGAGCAACACCAAGCACCACAGCTGCCACCAGTTAGCTCAGTTGGTGGGAGCACAGTCCTAATGAGGCCGAGGTTGTGGGTTTGGCCAGCTTGAATTCCTCTGTTCCATGGCCACAGACTTCACCACTAGCCTCAACCCAGCCAGCTGTCCCCAAAAAATGTGCCCTTGGTCACAGAGCAGACTGGGTGAGAAAGTGCAGATGAAGCAGCGCAAATCTATTACCGCAATTGGAAAAAAACAACTCAAAGCACATGCCCGACTGACTATAGATGCATTGTAGCATTTTCATGCATGATGCATAGTCTTCATACATGACTCCTTTGTGATTTTATGGGTCTCCATTTTAACGTACTGAGAGAATGTGATAGCACTTTCTATTTTAGTCTGTATAGGCAGTTTAGCTGTTACACATACAGTGCCGATGATTCAGAAATGATTATGAAAAATTACAGAGATATAATAAATCTTGCTGAAATACAAGATCAGAAAATAACCTTTCTGAAAAAATTTCATCGTATGTTTTAATTTCTCTTCCTTCTTCAAATATAAAGGTTAAATGATTCCAAAAAATTAGTCTTCAAGAAAATTAAATCTTAAATACCACTGGAAAGCTCTTAAGTTTCATCACCTTAGACCGTAATTTGTATATGTCCCTTCTTTATTTTTTTTACAAGATTCTTCACTTTAGTACCTTTGCATTGTGTGAAGAGAGCACAGATTTTTCAAACTTTCCTTCCAATTGGAATAAACTAATGAATTTTATTTTTATATTTTGTGGGGAGTTTTTAAAATGAATATTGTCTTTCTAAGATTCCTAGTAACACGTTTGAGGGACAGACTACAGCCATGAACGTTATGTCAGAATAATCTCTGAGGGTAGAACCCAGGCTTTTCTTTTTTTTATCTGTGTTCAGTTGCTTATAATGCAACTTTGGTAACTTTGAAAACAGCTATTCCTGAGTAATTCAACTAAAAAATAGTGTAAGGAAATCTCACAAGGCAAGTCACATATCATAAGTAAATTTGCTGATTTTGGGGGCACTTACTTATAATGGTTTGCTAGTATTATTCCAAAACCACTTGACATTAATATTTTCATGTCATACAACTTTACCTTATAAGGGTTCTATAAACGTAGATAGAGACTGTTCCAAGCCCAGAGAAGGAAAGAATCTGCAGGAATACTATATTATGAACATTACTGTTCAACCTAGCTATAATTGAGTTACTTTTATCTTATAATGAACATAAATAAACAAGCATGAGCAAACACATGGACTTCTAACATATGAAATGAGATACACTGTTGTTTAAAAAAATGAGTGAAACGCCTTCACTCTGCACTTGAGCATATTTATCAAGCTTTGCAAATTTTGATAATATAATCCATATCAGAAAAAACAGCATACTTAATTTTTATTTCCCACGATTCTTACTTAAAAGCAAATGATGTTATGAGCATTAGTTCTAAATTAATGGGTCTTATTTTCTTTGCTATCTTCTAGAATTTCATTTGTGAAAAATAAGGAAATCCAATTTGGCACTCTGCTATTATTTCTCTCTGCTATTATTCCCTCTTTCCAAAATTGTCACTGTACTGAACTTTGCAATTTGCTTTTAATGGGAAAAATGATAGCAATATTGAGTTGAAATATGAGAATGTGGGATTAATAATATGTTTGTGGTTAGGAAACATACTTTTTTAGCGGCATAGAAGTAAAATATTTTAAGACAATTTTAACTCATCACAAAATTAGCTTATCAAAAAATATAGTAACTCCTCTTGTTTTATCTTATAATCTCTTAGAGATGCATTTTCATTATTTCATTTAACAAGATGTTGTCGAGCACTGGCACTCATAAACCTACTGTTATGCACAGGATATGAGGGTTGATTGTGATAAGAGAGAAAAGGTCTTTTCTCTCCTTAAGTTAATAATACTCAATATACACTAAATGAAGTTTAGTGTGCTGGATTTTATAATAAAGCAACTAGGGTGCCTCAAGGAGTATGATCAATCTGTTCATGGAGTTGAAGGAAAGTCACTATGAACATAATTCTTGGACTTTGTTTTCTAAAACTAATTTTAAGTAGGAGTCACACTGTAAAGTGATTCAAAGCCTGGACAGTAGATCAGCAAAGCTTGACTTAACTCTTGCCTCTGCTATACTTGCTAGCTAGAACACATCGTTTTAACTCTCCTGTGATGTCACTAATTCTTTCAAAGTAGCATTCTTTCAAGTATCAGGAACTCACAAATAATTTGCAATCTGTATTTTTTTTCTTTCTAAAAAAGATTGAATCACTGTGAATTACAAAGTAATAAAGATATTTATGACTGAGTTTCAGGCATATGTTTGTCCCGATACCAGTCCCTTTACCAGTGACCACTACCTCCAGCAATGACCCCAGTTTCCCTCCCCCATGCCCCCCCACCCAGCCTGCTTCTGTAGCAGGCACTTTCCCCCCTCCTCCACTGACCTATTATTTACTTCCTTAACTTATCCCCTCACCCTTGCCTGATGTCAGTCTTTCTACTGAAGACCAATTCAACTGCATTTTTTTTTTTTTTTTTGGGATCATACCCAGCAATGCTCAGGGGTTTCTCCTGGCTCTGCACTCAGGAATCACTCCTGGCGGTGCTCGGGGACCATATGGGTTGCCGGGATCAAACCCAGGCTGGCATGGGCCGGCCGCGCAAGGCAAACGCCCTACCCGCTGGGCTATCGCTCCGGCCCCTCAACTGCATTTTTAACCAAGACCTGTGCTCCATCCCATATGCCCAACTATCCATTACGTATTTATACTCAAATATTCCCAAAGCAACTCAATTTAGCATGTCCTATGCAGGAGGAAACTGGGGACATGGGTGGTTAGAAGTATACACTGGTAAAGGAATGGACGTTTGAACACTGTGACACTCAATCGTGAACAAATTTGTAACTGTGTATCTCATGGTGATTCAATTAAAAAAAATCGCATGGCCCAAACTGAATGGATCACCTTTCCTAACTATAAAAATTAGATTTATTTCCTTCCATTCTTTCTTCGCTCTATCATACAAAAAGAAACAATAACTGCTTCTCCCTTTTTGCCCCACTTCCCAAATTTCCTTTGTTACTTTATATACCTATAATAACTTTTAAACTTTTTGTCTCTTGTCTACTCTTAATTTCATTTTTTCTCACTACTTATGGAGTTATCTTTATAAAACTTTGATTTTTATCATGTCATTCTTTAGTTTGCAATTCTTCTGGTATCCTTACAGCTAAACTTAAACTGCTGGGGCTAGAGAAATAAAACAGCTGTTAAAGCATTTTTCTCATACGTGACTGAACCAGGTTTGATCCCCAACATCACACATGACTCCCCTAAGTTACACCAGAAGTAGCTTGAGTACAGATACAGGAGTAAACCCTGAACACTATCTAGTGTAGCACAAAAACAGAAAGGAGAAAAAAACTTAAACTATTTTCCAATGCCCAGAGTAATTTTGCCACTAACCTATTTTCCAGCTTTCTTCCCTTATTAGTTTTCTATTAAACATCTTTGCTCCAGCAAAGTAGAATAACTTACATTTCTATAAATGCAATATTCTCTCCCTTTATCTCTCTCACTTTCAGAAACATACACGTGCACTTAGAAGTACACAAACACACCCACTACACATTTCTGCACCTGCTGTTTCCTATAATATTCTGCCCACACCCGCTCAAATGTGATTAACTCTTGTTTGACCTACACATGTAGGTCAATCTCTGGGGAAACATTCTTGTTGTATCTCTTCCTTTTCTGAAGTCAAATGAATTAAGTTCTCCTGGTACCACTCATACATGACTGAAACTGCTTCCTTTTCTAATTCCTCTGCCAGGCTTCAAGCAATTTAAATGCATCACTGGTCTAAAGAGTGACAACACTAAACAGTGTGCTTAGCACCTAGCACCTGCTTAATAAACATTTCGTGAAATGAAATAAAAACAGCTCATTCTATCACCCAGTTGGTGACTGTGTTTTGGGCTCCTCTGACTTCATCTCCTTGTGAGTTCCGTATTTGGACCATCTTCCTTTACCCAACCTCAGATTCTCAGTGTCAGCTCATATTCTCCCAACACAACACTTCTCTGCTTATAACCCTCTTTTATTTACTCTTCGTCAAGATGCTTCAAATGGCTATGATTTTGCTTTTCATGGACACTTGGAAATATCTGGAGACATTTCCAACTGTTTGGCATGAAATTGGGAACATGGTGGGTGACGGAAGGGAGAGGCTACCTGTGCCTAGAGGCTAAAGATCCAGACCAACACACGGAATAGAGAGGATTTCCCTCCTACCACAGGAAAGTCTAGGTCCAAAATACTAATAATTTAGGCTGAGAAATATTGGTTTAGAATAGATAAACAAATAAGCCAAACACGTAAATCTGCATGTCTATAAAACGTGCTGTCATTAGTGTGGCTAGCAACAAAGATAAACTAACAATACCTGGTCAGCTGACCATTTGCTTAACTGGGAAATCAGAACTGCTGCATTGCTTCAGACTTGAGGACGATCTAATGTGCTGTAGGTTAAGCCAGATACTGACAGTGCCCAGTACCACAATGGGGGTTTCACATAAGCACAGAACCTAGAAAATTGCTGGTCAGGACTTTGCAACTGAAGTCTTCTATGGTAATGGCAATGGCATTATTATAGGATTTTTAGCATTTGTTTTGCATGAAATAGTACCTTTTTGGTAGAAATTAATTCATGCATCTTGTGACTGGCTCACCTGGGTGGATTTTGTCGAAAGTGTTGTTCAGTAGCCTCAGAAAAACACTCCAGGATTGATGACTTCCCATTTAACACTTTGGAATTTGCTCCACACTGATTTTCACTCAAATTATTTTAAAGGGAAAAAAGAAGTCTCTAGGTGGAAAACATTAGATTTTAACTTTTGATTCTATTGCAGCCAGCGTGAATTTAGGAGTAAATTGGGCTACAATTTTATACCCTATGTTTCCAGGTATTAAATTTGGAAAGATTTTACATGAAAGACAGAAACATTCAAAACAAACAGGCTGTTTTTACTTGACTGTGAGGTTACTCAACACTGTGGAGACAATAACCAAGGTATTAAGGTATTGTAATAATGTAGATGTTTATTCTGGGAGTGATGTAGTTGCCAGATTTATGCTTGAAAAACACCTGGCAAATAAAATTTTGGGGAAAACAATGTTACCTTAGAGAGAGTTAACTCCCCTGGGACTTTCCAGAGCATCAGTTCAAAAACATCTGCTTTTAATTTCTATATGTTCTGTTTCCCTAGAAACTTAAAATATTCTAAATTTAACATAAACTAAATTATTTTGTAGACTATTCTATTTTTTAGCTACTCTCAGTTAGCCATTGATTTCAAAGAGACTTTCAAAGATATTTTTCCTTTCCTAAATGACAACAAATTGTGACATAACTTCATTCAAAGTTTCCAAAAGTTATATTTTATGTATTTGGGAAAACTTAATTCCTAATTTGAGCTAATTTAGTAATTGTCTATAGTAGGTAAGTCTTCTTATCAGAAGACCTCCTGAGGTGGAAAATTTTAACTTTATGATTTTTAGGTTTCTTTAATTGTCGTGGTCCTCATTGCCGTTGTTGTTGTTGTTGTTGTTGTTGGGTCACACCTGCTGTTGCTTAGGTGTTACTCTGGTGTTACTCTGGCTCTCTGCTCAAGGATCATTTCTGATATTTATTGGAGGACTGTATGTGGTTCCAGAATTTGACCACAGCCGAGGCCACAATCACATGGAAGCCAGTGCCTTAACCTCTGTTCTAGATCTCCAGCCAAGGATTTTGCTTTATGAGCTCATCTTGAATGCTAAAATAAATATAAGCTCCAGCAACCTAAAGTTTATTGTGTCTCCATTGACAAGACTCCTAGTAACAAGATACAAAAAAATTATAAGACTAAAGAATGAAGTAGACTATGTAAGGTCAACAAGGGAGCAGACCTATTAATTCATTTAAAAGCAGCCAGTTTTCCCACAATGAATGAGAGTCCTTTTCTCCCTGCGTCTGCAGTAGAGCTGGTTGTTCTTGAACTTTTTGATGTATGAAGTCTCTAGGGGGTGAGATTCTACCTCATTGTTGTTTTGATTTGCATTCCTGGAAGATTAACCATGTAGAGCAGTTATTCATGTGCCTTTTGGACTTTGTATTTCTTCTTTGAGGAAGTTTCTGTTTATTTCTTTTCCCTATTTTTCAATGGGGTTGGATTTTTTTCTTGTAGAGTTCTACCAGTGCCTTATATCTTTGATACTAACCCCTTATAATCTGGTATTGAGTAAATAAATTTTCCCATTCAATGGTCTCTGTCTTTGTATCATGGCCACTGTTTCTTTTGAGCTGCAAAAGTTTAATGTAGTCCCATGTATTTATCTTTGCTTCCACTTTTTTTCATCAGTGGTGTTTCATCTTTAAAAATGCCGTTAGTTTCAATGTCATGGAGGGTTCTGCCTACATTTTTCTCCTTGAACCTTATGGTTTCATCCAGCCATTTTGGAAAACAAAATGGACATTCCTCAAAAAACTAGAAATTGAACTTACATATGACCCAGCAATATGTCATCTGAGAATATACCCTCAGGGCCCAAAACACACAGGAGAAATGCCATCTGTACTATGTTCATTGTAACACTACCACAATAGCCAGAATCTGGAAAACCCAACTGCCCAAGAACAGAGTACGGGACAAAGAAACTATGGTACATCTAAACAATGAAATACTACACAATCACCAGGAAGTATAAAATCATGAAATTTGCTTGTAAATGGATGGGCACAGAGAGTATCATGCTGAGTGAAATGAATCAGAAGGAGAAGGACAGCTATAGAATGGCTGCACTCTTTTGTGGAATATAAAAAGCACAGCATGAGACTATTACCCAAGGGCAATAGAAATAAGGGTCAGGAGGACTGACCCATGGTTGGAAGCTTGTCACAAATGGACTGAAGGGGAAGAGGTCAGTTGGATAGAGATAGGACCCCTATGAAAATACCAGTTGGAATGATCATTTAACAAGAGCTGAGTGCTGAAAGTAGGAAAGGGGTGTACATGATAACCTTACAGTACCTGTACCACTGTAGTAAAGCCGATCTGTCCCCGTTGCAGCTCATCATTAAATGCGCACGATGAGAGCCTACTACTGAGAGTATACTACCAGCATGGAAGAGATTGGCAAGCTATCCGTGTCGTATTTGATATGCCAAAAACCAGTAACAATTATAGACCTCATTCCCATGATCCGAATGAAAGGTTTGAGGCTCTTCATGTTCCTAGAGTGAGCAGATGCCCTTGGTCTACACTAGGTGGGCAACAGGATGTGTGGAGATGTTACTGGTCCATGCACAAGCAAATTCATGAACAACAGGAAGACAAGTGATACAAATGATACCTGTACCACAAGTCATAACTAAAAGGAGAGAGAGACAAAGAGACAATAAGAAACAGAGAGAGAGAGCGCCAGAGACAGAGAGAAGAAAAATGTCTGCCATATAAGTAGATTTGCGGTGAGGGGTGGAAAGAAATAGGGATATTGGTGGTGCGAAATATGCAACTGGTGAAGGGAAGAGTGCTGAAACAGTGTTAGACTGAAACCCAATCATGAATAATTTTGCAACTGTTTATTTCACAGTGATGCGATGAAAAATAAATTTAAAAAAGAAAGCAGTCAAGTTTTTAGAATCAGCCAAAAATCTGTTGTGCACTGCTTTCTTCCTCTGGCTGCATTTCTTTTGGTAAATGCTGATTTATCCAAGTGATGGCACTGTCACAGAACCCCACATCTAAACCCACAAACTCACTTGCCCTGGCATTTTTGCCCACCATGCCTATGATTTCAGATAATGTTCATGCCTACAGAACCTCATCTTCTGTGCGTAACAGAGAATTTCCTAGATGTCTAAGGAATATCCCCTCAAAAATGATGCTTTGCAGTTCTTACTGGATGGGACATTCTCGCACTTTCTTTTAGGGATGGGGGTGTTGGGGGAGCAGAGCACACCTTGTGATGCTTAGACATTACTCCTGGCTCTGCAGTCCTTGAATTTCTTGGAATGCCAGGGATAGAACATTGGCCAGCACATGCAAGGTAAGGGCTCTATATGTTGTACTGTTTCTAACCCTTTTCTAAAACCATTATTTTATTTGATCTATTGCCTAAACAAGAGAAAAGACGGGGTCACTGTATTTCAATGATGCAGATGTATGGTTTTCTTTAAATGGCCATGTTCTATTCTAGAGTTCTTCATAAGAAGCTGTTCAGAATGCCAAGTACATTCCAAAGAAAAAAGCAAGCCCAGGTGCTGCAAGTAATTCAGACTTTAGATTAAACCTCAAAATACTTAGATACATTATAGAAATCAAGTTCTTATTAATATATACAACTGCAAATGATTAAATATACAGAATTATCAATAGTAATTTGTTTTTCTAGTAAAGAAAAGTATTTCCTTTTCTTCCTAAAAAAGAAAATGTCTTTCTTTTTTGGAAGTTGACACACCCAGCTGTGCTCCTGGCATACTCCTGGTTCTGCCCTTAATAATCACTCTTCTCAGGATTATGGGAACCATACAGGGTGCCAGGCAACTCACTCAGGTTGGTGTAAAGCAAGCATCTTCTCCACTACACGATTTCTCCAATTGTAATTTACAATTTTAAGAAAACTTTCGATTTCTGGTGTTTAAAAGAGAGTAAATATATGTGTATAAATCTGAAGATATGCATAGTAGTCCTTCATATGAGAAATAATAGCAACTTGGGATTTTGATGATTGCATAGGTAAGAAATTGGGGAAATCATGAATTTGAAATAATTTTTGAGTGGAAATAAAATAAATAACTTACTAAGAGAACAATGAATGTAATGAAAGATAGGAGAGAGAAGGATTCAACTTTTTTGGCTTGCTCACCTGAATAAATGGTGATGGCATTGACAGAGGTGGGGATGTTCTTATAGAAATAGATACTGCTCCATTTTTGGACATGATTGTCTCTGATGATCCATCAAGTAGACAGTCGTATACACAAATCTGGTTCTCAATGACTGGCTTGGCAGGGAAATATCAACACAAAACAGGAAATCATCAGTGTTTGATTATGTTTAAAATCAAGACATTGCATGATAGCACCTAGGGAGAGTGTAGAGGAAAAAAGTAGAATAAAACTCTGGAAAGTTGTAGAACTTCAGCACTGCATTTTGAAGTTGAAGTAGAAGCAGGGATCAGTGATGACAAGGTTTTTAAGAGTGTTCTGAGGGACCAACTCTAAATTCTTGACTGAACTTAAGTCCCTGACTGAGAAATCAAAGTAAAGATTTAGATATATCACAGGAATTGGTAACAGTATGATGTTGGTGATTTTGAAAGCAGAAATTTCAGTGGTTGGTGGGGATGAAAATAAAATTAAACTGGATCTAAATCTATATAGATATGAAAATGTGGATGTTACAAGAGTAGATGGACTCACAGACATGGGGCAGAGCTGCTACAGGCTCTCCCTCTGCCCAGCCCATCACGAAGCGCCTGAGGTTCATCAGTAAATGCTGGAGATCAGAGGTGACTACAAGAGTATGCCACCCGCACGGCTAGCCTGGCAAGCTACCCGTGTCTTATTTGATATGCCAAATGCCAGTAACAATTATAGACTTCATTCCCATGACCTGATGTAATGGTTTGAGGCTCTTTATGTTCCTGGAGCAAGCAGATGCCCTTAGGCTCTACTAGCATGAGACAGGACATGGAGATGTTACTGGTGCCCGCCGAGCAAATCGATGATGAACGGGAAGACAGTGATACACAGTGACACAAGAGTGGATAAATTACTATGGGATTTTTGCCAAGAAGTCTAGGACAATAAGTCACACAAAGTTAGGCAGTAGTTGGAAGATAAAATTACACTAAAGGAAGATTTGCTCTTAATTATAAAATATACCAAATTGTTTGATGGGAATTCTCCAATAGAGAGGAAATAATGAATGCTTAAACTTATAAGAAATGACTTTATTGGTAAAATCACACATAATTCATAGCACAAATCAGGTTTTCCTTGACAGGAACAAGTATATTCTGTTAGCTAAAAACAGAAGATGATCCACTTTCAAATACATTTGTTATAAAAGCAAGCTAGATTCCCTGTGATAAATTTGTTGATGTCATCCAAATAAATGATAATTTCTAGATTTTAAACAAAATGTAGGCATAGGGTGGGTGTGTGTGTGTGTGTGTGTGTGTGTGTGTGTGTGTGTGTGCTTGTGAAGTCAGGAGAGTTGAAAGGAGTTTGAAGAAAAGTAGTATGACTTGGAAAGGATATTTGCTAAGAGATTTCATTTTATCCCACCCTTTAAAGAAGGGGCAATTACAATAAGAAGTAATTTTAAGCAAAACCAATCAACCCATTTTATTCCATTTTTTCCATATTATTTATAAAGGTAATTAACACAGCGAACCAGGAACAAAGAAAATTAGAGTCTCTGGGACCTGGTGGGTAAGGAGCTTGCCTTGAATGTTGGCATCCTGGGTTCGGTCTCCTTTACCACATACAGTCCCCTGAGCACCACCAGTGATCTCTGAGCAATCTTCTGAGTCCACTATGTGTGGTCCAGAAACAAACAAAAAATAAGAAAGAAAGAGAGAAATAAGAAAAAATTAGATTTCTCCCAACAGTTTTCTCATTATATGTTCACAACTGAATATTACAATAATAAATCATGGAATGGATGAAAGTGAGGAAAGGAAGAAATAATGGATAATAAAAAGCAGCGATGAAATGAGTGGATTCCTTCAGAAGTCTTAATATGGTTGAAGAATTTTTGCAGCTAGCTGTAAGTAAAGAAATCAACAATCATTGGGGGAAAAAAATCTCAAAATCACGATTTTAGGTATAGTGTGATCCAGGATAAAAATTAAAGATCCAGGAAATAGCTTTTAGGGGTGTGCAGTTACAGCTGAAATTAAAGACTGCAGCTTGTGAGAAAGGTAAATAGTTTATTAACTAGTGCTGTGTGCTTTCCCTGGCATCCTAAAAAGTCAGAAAAGTGACAGAGACAAAGATGAGAACAGTATGTGAGCCTTTAGTGAAGGAGCAATGGTGAACGAAGTAGTAGAGAAAAACAATATAGAGACTGTAGCACAGAAAAAAATAAATGTTGAAAGATGTCCTCCACCCCAAGATTGGAACTTTAAAGGAGAAATAAAAAGTGAAAAGAAAAGCACGATGCTGAGATGTATGTTAGATTAGAAGAAGCATAAAAAATATCCTTGTGATTTCCTTGGAGGAAGTAGCTTAATGTGGTTTCAGTTTAAACAAAAAAGATCTATGAGTTTAGAAAATAACACATGAAGTATTTCATGGAGCATAAAGAGGGTCTGTAAGTGTAAAGAGAACTAGAGGATTTGTCAGACTTGAGGATGACAATGGCACCATTAGATAAGAACTCGGCCATGCACAGTCTGTAAAGTTTGTATTCTTGTGCTATCACTTGGGAAATAGGATGGCATTAATTGTGATAAACTTAGAAGATTAGAGAAAGCACACAAAGTAGTGTCATTCTAAGAGGACCTGGTTCTTATACAAACATTATCAGCTTTCCTCAGATCTTAGGTTATTAATTTTGCTTTACATATTGCAGAATTAAATAATGCTGGGTCGTGCATATTTGGTTGGAAGCAATTCAGTGTAGAAAAGTAATTTTCTTCTACATGCCATTTCATGGAATGTTAAATTCACTCCTTTTCTAGGGCAAAGGAAAAAAAATTAATTTATTCTGAGTTGAGAATTTTTTCCTTTTTTTTGTTTTCCAAACGAAACCACCTAAATACAGTTTTTCACAAATTTTAGAGAAAATTTGTTTTCATTACTCCTACTTTATCATCACTCTCAGAGGTGACTTAATACACATGTGCTTTGTCAGTTATGTAGGCTTAGAATTGAGTAATTCTACAATTCCATCAGTGATTCCCACCCAAGACTAGCGATTCCTTTTAGGAGAGGTAAACCTGAACAGAGTTTATGGTGCCAGGAAGAATTATAGTCAGTAACCCATGACTTCATGCTCATGTGTTAGTTTGAACAATGTTTCGAGTCCTCAATGACCGAGTAACTAGACTCAGCTAATTTGCAACCCTGGAAGAGATCCAGACCCATCCACTTCAGACCCACAGCTGTGCTGCTCGGTCGGTCCCAAGTGGAAGCAACACATGGGGCTGACCTCCCGGTAAGGGGCTCAGCCATCCCCTGGCCGAGTCCAACATTGCTCCAAGGGTTTGCTCTCATGAGCGGGGAGAGACCATGCTGGCCCAACTCGGAGTGGAGTTTTGGGCCCTGCCCTTTCCTCCACCTCCATGCCAGTTGCCCTGGAAGAGAGAGACCCACCTACGCCAGACCCACATGTCCTTGGCGCACGGCCGCAAAGTGCCCGTGCGATATTTTTATAGGATACTGAATTTTGCATAAGGTTCTTCCCATTTTTTTCACATTTATACATAGTAAACAGTTATAGACATGTTTTAACTGATACCAGTAAGCCTGGCAAGAAGCCAGAGCAAACCACTCATCATGCAGTTAGTCATTCTCAACATCCAGACTCCATAGTCCCTCAGAGCTCCATCCCAGAGAAAACCTGATCTTCCCCTTTTAAGTTTCATCAGCAAATGCTCAGGTTGAGAGCCTTCTACTGAGACTATACCACTTACACGGTAAAGCCTGGCAGGCTACCGTGTTTTATTTTCTTTTTTATGCCAAAGACTAGTAACTATTATGGACCTCAGTTCCATAACCTGAAGAATGGTTTCGGGCTCCTCCTGTCCCTGTAGCAAGTAGATGCCCTTGGGTTGCACTTGCTTGTGACAGGACTAATGGAGATGTTAGTAGTGCCCACTCGAAGCAAATCGATGAACAATGGGAAGACAGTGATACAGTGAACCCATGACTTCATTAAACGTTCTCACTATAGCATAGACTCATTTTCACCTCAATGTAGATATCTTTATAATCATCTGATTGATATAAGATTAGACATCTTACCTCAATGATTGGTAGCAGCACATCTTTCCATTTATAGAATGGAGCATCAGTAGAGCCAATTCTGTCAACGCCTCAAGGCCATGACTTGAAGACAGAAACAATTTTGCAACAAATAGCTGACCCAAATCAATTCTCAAAAAATACATATCACTGTTCATAAATGTTTCTTTTGTTCACTCCAATATAGAGTTATGCTCAATAATTAGAATTAATAACAGACAGTAAACAACATCAGACTATTTGAATTGGGTCTTATGACATTCAAAGGAGATCTGAAGCTGTCGAGAGGTCAACTCAGTATTTCAAACTACGGAAGCAAATAGAGAATAACATATTTGGAGCTGGGGAGTTAACTCTGTGGGCTAAGGACAAGGTTGCATGAAAGGGGCCTGGGTTCCCTCCTTGGCAATGCATGATTCCTCAAGGACATTCAGGAGCACCACCCAGTCCACTCAAGGTCCAAACCAGGAGGAGCCCTTAAGCATCACTGGACATGGCCCAAACCCCAAACCCTGCTCTTCCCAAAAACATATTCTTTAATGAACCAAAAAGTTCTTTGTGGTCATAGAAAGGCGTGTGTGTGTGTGTGTCTGTGTGTGTGGGTGTGTGTGTGGTTGTGTGTATAATGAAGAATACCTGTAAACAAGAGTGGCTTCACAGCTTCATCTATAAGTTAACTACTCCATTTTTCACCGATACGTAGCTCATCAGCTGAGATTGTGATCCAGTCATAAATAATGTTTCTCCCATGCAGGAGACTTGGTATGGTCTTAGGCACCACTGGGAACAATCTTGTCACTGCAAAAAAAAAATTCAAATCTAACCTATCACTTGACTATACTGACAGGTTGACTAAACTATATAATGATAAAACTAGTTGAGAATAAATATTAAGATTATTGAAGTAATTTATATTAGTTTATAAACTTACCATCTCAATACAAAAAGGAAATGATACAGTCTGGCTTTTTATCAGTTTGCAATTTGTTCTAGTGGTTCTTGGACTGAATCTAAGTGTAAAATGAGGGATCTGAGCTGGGTAGAGTTCTGTAATCTATGCAACTGACTTTACTGAATTAGCCAGTGTACACACCAACCATGCTTATGCTTACTAAAATTTACATACATTATTAACTGTGTCAGTTATTTAACCTGTAGTTTTAATAAAATTTCCTTAATTGAATTCACATGTCATTTGATATATGTGATGTGATATGATGAAATTAGAACAAATTTCAAGCACTTTTCATTTTTTATTATCTTAAGTTTGGCTCGCTTCTGCTCTAAATCTAATGTGGGGGAGGAAAACAGTTTGGAAAACACCCAGTGATACTCAGGGGGTACCCCTGGCTCTCTTGGTTGGAGTTCATTCTTGGCAATATGGTGTTGGCTGCATGCAAATCAAGTACCTTAACCAACCCCTGTACTATATTTCCAGTCCCCATTTCTATACTAATTATTTTACATGAAGGTAAAAGTCCTAGAGTAATATTTTAGGGTGCCACCTTAAAACTTTCATATTCACATTTATCTTATTTTTTTAATTTTTATTATACCACCGTGAGACATACAATTACAAAGATGTTCATAATTGGTTCTTGGTAATACAGTATTCCAGCACCCATCCCTCCACCAGTGCCCCATTTCCACCACCAATGTACCCCACCCCTCCCGCCAACCCCCAGGCTGCCTCAATAGCAGGTAGCCCTGTTTCCTCTCTTTCTCTCTGTCTCTGCATCTCTCTCCCTCTTCTTTTACACATTATGGCTAGCCCTGCAGATATTTAGAGTTTATCACTTAAGTTTCTTTGTGTATATTCAATGGTGAGTTTTAGTCTTCCATTACCATTTCCCACACTTAGTAAAACACTGGTATCTATTTATATCCTATTAATGAATGCAGTCATTCTATATCTGTCCTTTTCCTTCTGACTAATTTCACTCAGCATGATAGTCTCCATGTCCATCCATTTGCAGGTAAATTTCATAATTTCATCTTTTCTGACAGCTGCATAGTATTCCATAGTGTAGATGAACCACAGTTTCTTCAGCCAGTCCTCTGTTCTCGGGCATTTAGGTTGTTTCCAAATTCTAGCTATTGTGAATAGCTCAGAGATGAATAAAGGAGTATAGATAGTGTTTCTGCCATGTGTTCTTCGGTCTCGGGTATATTCCCAGGAGTGCTATTGCTGGATCAAATGGGAGCTCAATATCTAGTTTTCGGAGGAATGCCCATATTGTTTTCCAAAAGGGCTAGACCAGTCGGCACTCCCACCAACAGTGGATGAGAGTCCCTTTTTCCCCACATCCACGCCAGCACCGGTTCTTCTTGCTGTTTTGGATGTGTGCCAGTCTCTGTGGTGTGAGATGGTACCTCATTGTTGTTTTGATTTGCATCTCCCTAATGATTAAAGATGAAGGACACTTTTTCATATGTAAGGCCTCATTTTTAAAATAGTTGTACTTATACTTACAAAGAAGTACACTTTTAAACACTAGTAGTTTTCCTTTCAAAATGAAAGAGATTTACTTAAGAAACTGCCTAACTAAAATTGTCTTATGAATTCTAGACTTCTAGTTTTTTTTCCATGAATAGACATTTAACTAACATAACCTTAAAATAATTTTAGAAAACTTCAGTTTGAAAAAAAATTCCAGCATCGATGAAAAAGAGGAAGTATGTAGGATGAAATTCAGTGGGAAAACAAGATAGAAAACATTGATTCATTTGAAGGTTGTGGTTGTGAATAAAGTTTGTAAGGAAAAGCTAAAAGGCTGGCCAACACAACTAGCCAATTTGAGATTAAATTGATTTAAACTTAGGATGTGATACAAAGATGTCATATAACGCAGTTCTGTGCTTATGCTTCCCCAACAAACTGGTCTCCAAAAGGCAACAAGAGAGAAAAGCCAAAGAGACCTGAACACTCACTTTGAAATGCACAATTCGGCTCTGCAGTCCTCACAACTATTAGTTGATTTGGTGCTTGAGGAGCAAGTAACAAGTGTCTTTATTTTTTTTTATTTAGATAATATAGAGTCTAACATTTGGGCTGGAGAGGTAGAACAGTGGGAAGTTGCTTACCTTGCACACTGACAACCTAAATTCAATCTCAAGGACCACATATGGTCCCCTGATCCCTACCAAGAGTGGTCTTAAGGCACAAAGTTAAGAATAAGACCTGAGCAATGCAAGTATGGCTCAAACAAACAAACAAACAAACAACAAAAACAACAGCAAAGTAGAGCACAACATTCTAGTAAAATGTAAGGAGTAAATAATATGAATATATGTCTGTGAATTCTTAGTATACATTTGAGTTGGATTACACTGTTGCTTTGTAAAGACATAATCTAGGAGGGCAGTATCAAATTAAGAACAAAAGATAAAGTAATTGCTTCTTTATTCATTACAGTTCCTTACCAAAGTAGTACAAATACTTAAACACAGAATTAAATAACACCAAGAACAGAGGACTGGACAAAGAAGAAACTCTGGTACATCTACACAAGGAATACTATGCAGCTGTTAGAGAAAACAAAGTTCTGAAGTTTGCCTATAAATGGATGGACATGGAGAGTATCATGCTGAGTTAAAATAGAAGGAAAAGGACAGATATAGAATGACTGCATTCATTTCTGGGATATAAAACAAATAGTATGAGACCAATATCCAAGGGCAGGAAATACATAGACCAGGAGGACTTGTCAATGGTTGGAATCTAACACGATTCCAACCCGAGTAAGTGGAGGTCAAATGTTGGGCTGAGTGCTAACAATTGTTGTAAATGGTAACACCAGACTAAAACTGAGCATTTGCGTAGGTAAAGCGATATACATCATAACCCCTAAATGTATGTATTGCAAGCCATAGTTTGTAAGAAAAGGAAGAGAGAGAGTCAGACAGAGAGAGAGAGAGATAGGAGAAAAAGAAGGAGATGATGAAGAAAGGAGGAAGAGGTGGAGGAGGGAGAGAAAGGGATGGAGGAGGAGGAAAAGAATGCTACCATAGAGGCTGGGGGATGGGTGAGAGAATTTGGGGATATTGGAAGGGTGGTAGAGGGTTGGATGCTGGAACACTGTGTAGCTGAGACCCAATCATGAAAAGCTTTGCAATTGTATATCTCACCGTGGTGTAAAATAATCTTAAAAAATAAAAACAATTTTTTTTTAATGTTAAAGTAATTAAATAACAGACTTAAGCAACAAAATTATATCGGCCCACAAGCCTATATAGCCCTAGAAGTTGGTGACCACAGTGTAGGCCAGGTCAATTACTTCTGTAAACTGCTAGAAACAATTTTTTCTGAGGGGAGTCACACCTGGTGATGCTCAATTTCTATTACCAGCTTAGTGCTTGGGGGTAGCTGTTGGAGGAACTCAGGGGACTGCTCAGTATTAGAGATAAAATCCAGGTCTCCAGCTCACAACACATTCTCTTTAGCCCCCTGAGCAACCCCTCTGGCCAGAGAATCTATTTTATGCTTCTCTAAGAGTCTGTGATGTGCCAGCAATCGTTGTGACTCATCTTTGTTTGTTTGTTTGTTTCTCTGGTTCTGGTTTGGGTCCATATCCTGGTGGTCAGAGATTATTCCTATCTCTGGCAGTGCTCAGAAACCGTATGCAGTGCTGGCCATCAAAACCAGACAACTGCATGCAGGCAAGCTCCTAACACCTAAATTGTATCTCTGCCCCTTTATTTCTTTGTCTTATAGAAGCATCTCTCCAATCTCTGATCTGTCTGTTTATGGTATTCACCCTTCCTGAACGCCTCGATCTCGCCTGATCTCGGAAGCTAAGCAGGGTCGGGCCTGGTTAGTGCTTGGATGGGACACCCTGTTATGTTTTCCCTTCAGAATGGGCCCCACTTTATTCCAGTATGATGTGATCTTAACTAATTACATCCGCATAGACTCATATTTCCAGATAAGGCCATCTTTTGAGGCAATGGAGAGTCAGAACTCTAACATAAAAATTCTGTGGATAAACAACTCAACTGATAAGGTTCCCCTACTTCCCAATGACTCAGAGTTATACTCTATTTGTCCAACTTCTTTACATATTTTGATACCCAGAACTCCCCCCATCTGAGTTCACCATTTAGACTAACACATTAAAAAATATATATTTGGGAAGAAACTTTTCTCAAACAGGTAAGAAAAAAGTTAACTGTCCCTAAAAATTATTGCAACATCAGGCAAATTCTAAGAATTACTGAGCACCAATATTATCTATAATATTTTATAGATAAAATAAAGGTTCTTTATCTACTGCTTCTAGAATTTATTAAATGCCGAAGGTCTTTCCCAGAGCACACAATTTCATGTGCAAAAACACATTTTATATATACTTTCCAAAAATTATATCATGTCTTAAAATGTTTTATTTAGTTCCTTTGGGGAACACTAAATTAAGACTTTTCGATCTATGCCAGTTTCTCAGTCTTAGTACTGTTGAAGTTTTCAACTGATAATTCTTTGTTTTCAGAGGCTGTCTGTGTGCTGTTGAACGCCTAGCAGCTTCCATGACCTCTACCCACTAGATGCCAGTAGCAACCTCCCTAGTTGTGGCAATTAAAAAAAAAATCCCCAACATTGCCAAATATCCCCTAGAGGGAGGGGTGGTGGCGTAAAATCATTCCAATTGAGAACCATTTGTCAACAAAGAGACTTGATCCTTGCCCTCAAGTCATTTACTTAAATTTTTGGTGGAAGCTATTCCAATGCCAAGAACAGTGTTAAGTAAACAAGTAAATAAGAAAAACAGTTACCACTAGAATAGGATGTCCAGAAAACACTTACTTGTATGTTTGTTTATTCATGGTTTTATCTTTAAGTAGGAATGTAGACCAGACTGTGAGTGTCCAGAAAAAATGTCTCTGGGTGTTTACCCTCAAGTTGTTACTATTTCTTGGGTACTACCAAAAATATACATCAAATAAAAATAAATATTGACCACATTTCCTTTAGCAAGTGATTGAGACCTGAAAAAGGAACCTGCATATTCATATACCTAATAATATTTTCTGACCTAGTTTAGAAAGTGCTCTGAGATCACAGAGACAACTATATAATCTGCTCCAGACTGGGAAACTGCCTATGGTTTCCTGACTCTGTGTATGTGTGGGCGTTGAAATGGTATATGTGAGTCAAACATTTTTCTTTAAGACAAATTTAAATATAAATGAATTTAATTCTTTTCCTTTCTAAAACCACTATAAATTATTAATATGTCTCAAGGATATATGGAAACAAATACTAAGATCTTCTTCTTCTTCTTCTTTTTTTTTTTTTTTGCTTTTTGGGTCACACCCATGACGTTCAGGGGTTACTCCTGGCTCTTTCAATTTTTTTAAGTTGTTGATTGATTTTTTAATATTTTATTATACCACCGTGAGATATACAATTACAATGTTGTTCATGTTTGGAGGTTTCGGTCACATAGTGTTCCAGCACCCCACACTCCACCACTGCCCATTTCCCACCACCAATGTCCCCAATTCCCTCCTCCATCCCATAGCCTGCCTCCATGGCAGGTTCCTTATCTCTTTTCTCTATCCCTCTCTTTTCCTTCTCTTACATATTGTGGATTGCAATACATACACTTTGAGGCCATCATGTGCATTTTTTTTTGCCTGTATTTAATGCTCAGTTCTAGGTTGGTATTAGTCCTTTCGACATTTATTCGCACATGTTCCCTTCTCTGTCTTACCTAACCTCTGACTCCCACACGTTTGTGGTAATTTCCACTTTTGGTAAGACCTGATCCACATTTCACCTGACATTGGATTTTAGTATCATAATATGGAGATATATATATATATATATATATATATATACATACATATATATTTATGTCACGAAATAAATGCAGTCATTCTATCTCTCTTTCCTTCTGACTAATTTCACTCAACATGATTCTTTCCATGTCCATCCATTTATAGGCAAATTTCATAACTTCATTTTTTCCTAACAGTTGCATAGTATTCCATTGTGTAGATGTACCAAAGTTTCTTTATCCAGTCATCAGTTTTCCGGCATAATGGTTGTTTCCAGGTTCTGGCTATTGTGAATAGTGCTGCTATGAAAATAAAAGTGCAGGTGGTGTTTCCGCTGTGTGTTTTTGGCTTCCCAGGGTATATTCCCAGGAATGGTATGGCTGGGTCAAAGGGGAGCTCAATTTCTAGTCTTTGGAGGAATGTCCATATTGTTTTCCAGAAAGGTTGTACAAGTCAACATTCCCACCAACAACGTATGAGAGTCCCCTTTTCCCCGCTTCCACACCAGCACTTGTTGTTTTTACCCTTTTGGATATGGGCCAGTCTCTGTGGTGTGAGATGATATCTCATTGTTGTTTTGATTTGCATCTCTCTGATGATTAGTGATGATGAGCATTTTTTCATATGCCTTTTGGCCATTCGAATTTCTTCCTTGTCAAAGTTTCTGTTCATCTCTTCTCCCTATTTTTTAATGGGGTTGGCTGTTTTCTTCTTATATAGTTGTACCAGTGCCTGATATATTCCTGGATCTTTCTTTGCTCAGGAATTACTCTTGGTGGTGCTCGGGGAGAACGGTGGAGTCGAAGAGATGTGCCCGGAGCCGGAGGTTCTTTGTCCTTTTAGCTATTTCTTCGATGCCTTTGAAGGCATTCCATGCCGCTCTCTTCCTCCTGCGCAGCTCAGGTTTTAGGTCGTTCATCATGTTGACTTCTCGACCTAGGTACACATAACTGCTGCATTCAGAGATGTTTGTTCCATTGAGAGTGAATGGGGCCTCTGGGCACATCTCTTCGACTCCACCGTTCTCCCTGCATTAACATACGCCTCAGAGACCTGGGCCCTACAAAAGCAGGATGAGAATGCTATCCGGGTCTCCCAGAGAGGCATCGAAAGAGCTATGCTTGGAATATCACGTCTCACTCAAGTGAGAGAAGGAATCCGGAGTTCTGGCCTCCGTCGCTATTCCAGAATCAGGGACTCTGTCTCGTTTGCCAAGGCATCGAAAATCAGATGGGCTGGACATGTAATGCAATTTGGAGACAACCGCTGGACTAGAGCCGTTACCGACTGGATCCCACGGGATGTCAAAAGATCACGTGGCCGCCCACCTACAAGATGGTCAGACTTCCTTGTTAAGACCCTGAAGGAACGGTTTGAGGCTCTTCATATTCCTGAATCAACCAGATGCCATTGGGCTACATTGGCACGTGATAGGGTCCAATGGAAATGTTACTGGCGCCCGCTTGAGCAAATCGATGAATAACGGATTCAAGTGATTCAAGTGATCAAGTGATCAAGTGGTGCTCGGGGGACCATATGGGATGCAGAGGATCAAACCAGGGTCGGCCACGTGCAAGGCAAATGCCCTACCTGCTGTGCTATCGCTCCAGCCCCCTTAGACATTTCTAAGTGTGCTTTCTTTTTTAATTTTTGGTGGGTGGGAGGACACCTTGATGAGTTCAGGGCTCACTCCTGGCCCAGTGCTCAGAGATCATTCTTAACAGAGCTCAAAGGACCATAGGGAGTGCCAGGGATTGAGCCTGGGAGGGCTGTATGCATGGCAAGTGCCCTACCTACTATATTCTCTCTCTGGCTCCCTCTACGTCTTCTACATAAACTAATTTAGAATAACTCAATGCGAAATGTGCCCAGTGAAGTAGTCATTATTTTTCTCCCAGCAGGAAAAATCCAGCTTCTAGATTGAATTCCTTCAGGGCTCATTTTGACTGTGGAGATACCTAGAGAATGTTCCAGCAACACTTGGGCTTTTAGTGGTAAGAAAGAAGCATCAGATCAAGCAAATTTTCTGATAGGTCTACATATGTCTCTATCTCTACATTCCTAATCATTATCCACAAAGCAACAGAAAGGAAATTATTCTTTTCAGAAGCTGTCATAATTAGTGATGAAACTGTTCCATTCACATGTATACTAGAAAGAGGTGAGGGAAGGAGAGCAGTCTCTAGGAAGCACAGTAAAAATCTTTAGCAGAAAGCACTTTGGTAAATTTAGCATACATGCATTCATCTGTGGATGGCTGAGGGGTGTGGGGAATACATGAGCACATGCACAATGGCCCCTTGTTGTGTGGCTTTTGTCATTCAAAATGTATAGAGCACTACAGACTCTAGAAGATGAAAACATGGTATGGATTGGTTTCAGAGGCCACAGTGTTGTCGCCAGTATTTGTTGAACTGACTAGAGGAGCAACTCCATAACCTGAAAAAATATATATCAATAGTGGTGATATTGAGGATGTTGGGGAACCCAGCTCAGCCCGTTTTTCAGAAGCCAAAGGCCAGGTCCACTTTGTGACCTCTTTTATCAGAAATCACTGAGTGGCAACATCTGAATCTGAAACACAAAACTCCTCTGGATTCTATTCTGATTTTTGACAATGGTTTTGTACAATATTTTGTTTGTGCCTATTTTTTTTTGTAATTAATGGCAGACTTTCTTAGGCCCAAGGATACTCAGGCCAGCACCTTCTTAAGTGCCAAGGACCCTGCTCTGAGACTAGGACATGCTGATGGCTATCACTGTTCTCTCCCCACCAGCTGCCAGACAAAAATGCTGTGTCTGACCAGGGACAGGGAAATGAAGATATTTTATCTTTCCTCCGGTCACTATGCGACCCAAAGTGGGTGTATAAGCCCCAGAAAAAGCTGTAACTCGTACTGAGGATGTGATAGTGCTGAGGATGTGCTTAACTGAGGGATATATAAGTAGGTTCTTCCCACTTAGTCTCCACCAACATTAAGTGGTATTGGTTATTGCAGAAGGAGCCTACTCTCACTCTCTCTGAACCTAGAACACTGTCAGCTGTAAAGGATGTAGAAATCATCAAGTTGATGCTACACCAGGGCATGGTGTAGGCCTTGACTGATAGCCAGGTCAGGGGCGTGAAATACTCAGTATGAGACAGAATCACTTGTGAGCTAAGAGTCTGGCCCTCTGGTGTGCAATATAGTGTCTCATGATAACTGAATTCACTATCACTATCACTATCACTATCTCCCGTTGATGATCTATTTGCTAGAGCGGGCACCAGTAATATCTCCATATATCCTGTCTCATGCTAGTAGAACCCAAAGGCATCCGCTTGCTCCAGGAACATAAAGAGCCTCAAGCCATTATATTAGGTCATCGGAATGACCTAATATAAATGTTACTGGTATTTGGCATATCAAATACAACACGAGCAGCTTGCCAGGCTTGCCGTGCGGCGTGGCATACTCTTGTAGTCACCTCTAAATAAAGCAATTATTGATGAACCACGCGGCCGCTAGCAGCTAAGCGAGCTGGGCTGTGATAGTCTGGTCTGCTGGGTGGAGTTGTGATGAGAAAGAAGTCCAGATGTGGAAAATGGCAGCCCCCATGGAGTCGGGGGTCGTCAGGCTTGTTGTGAGGCTCTGCTGGGGTGGTAGGCCAGGGCTAGAACCCGCCATGCCTCCCGGGCGCCTCATGAGCGGCTGGGCACAGGGAGAGAAAGTAGCAGCTCTGCCCTTGGGCAGATAACTGAATTATAAAACAAAACTCAGAAAAAATTATTAAGCATTTTACAGGGGATTGAATTTCTAACATTAAATTTCAGGCCTTTGAAAGATGGGGGTACTGGGCAACTATACTGTTCCTCTCCTTCCCTCTGCCTCAACAACTAAACCTTGCTGTAGTTTTCTCTCGTGCCTTTTTTTAAGCTAATTACTTGGTCTAGTAACTTCCTTACTCCTCTATATCCTTTGAAGTGAATCGTAGGTGTTTTCTTTCCTGATGTCTTCTTACATTGCTGGAAGTAGACAGTTACTTCTCCATGTTTTTATAGCATTCACTTGTTTCTGTTAACGTATTCTATCACCCATCACTGAATTGTCTATTTACTTGTCACCTTCTCTTCACAAGCTAGAAGCTTCTGTAATGAGAGGGGAGGATAAGTATTCATTGTATAAAAGGCCTGTTGAAAGGGGATATTTTCCAATAGTTGTGTTGGTGACAGCTTATGAAACAATATTTAATAGTTAATCAAAACAATATTTTCCTTGATGCAATAAATATTATATAAATAAATCATTAGAGAATTTTTCCTCTTTGGATTTGGAGGCTGCACCAATGATGCTCAGGGCCTTCTATCATTCAGTGTTTTGGGACAAGAGTGCTTCCTACAGTGTTCAAGGGACCATACAGTGTCAAGGATTGAACAAAGGGCTTCTACCCAAAACTTCTGTATGAAAAGCTCATGGTCCAGCCTTCTAAGATCTCTCCTGCTTCATAAATTTGTCAGATAGGGGTCTAGGTAATCTTAAAGTCTAAGTGATATGTTATTTTATGGAAAAATAACTTCCCTAGCAAACATTTCCATATTCTGAGTTGTGTCTTTTTTATCCTGTACAATCAACCAAGTTTTAACAACCAAATATTGTCATCACAAATAATAATCAGCATTAAGATAATACTTTTCATTTCAAAATGTGTTTCAATATCTCATATTCTGACTCTTAATACTATTTAAACCAACCTGGACCAGAGCTGTAGCAAAGAGGGTAGAGCACTTGCCTTTCACACAGTTGATCCAGGTTCAACCTTCAACACTCCGTATTGTACATCCCCACCCCCCAAACCCTGCCAGGAGTGATCCCTGAGTGTAGAGCCAGGAGTAAGCCCTGAGCACAGCCGGGTGTGACAGAGAAACTAAAAATAAAATAAAAGAGAAAGTTAAAAAATCTGAATCTAATGTTGGCTTTACTTGTTTGTATATAACCTGATTTTCTTTCTGCATGTTTACAGAATATTTACTCGTTCTTGAATTTTAAAAGTTCTATATACCTGTTTGCATATAATATCTATGTTTACTTTCCTTTTTCTGAATAAAGCAAGTTCTATCCATTTTCATACTTAAAATGTTTTTCAAAAAAAAATGTTTTTCAAATCAAGAAAGTTTTGTTCTGTTTTTTGCTAAGTTATGGTGACTGACCATCTTTCAGCTTTTATTGCTATTCCTTAAAATGTCTAATAAATATATATATATTATCTCCATTTTCATTTTTTTCATCCTATTCTTCTATTCCTTTTTATTCAAAGTCAGTATGATTCAAATTTTCAGTGTTTAATGTAGTACTTTCCAATATGACTTTTATGTGTGATCTTATTTTTAGCGAAATAGAATTTCATCTTGGCCAATTCCTTTTTCACATTTTGATCATATTTTCATCTCATACATTTACCTTTTGATGGTATTCAGTTTTATAGAATTTTATAGTGCTTAGCACAGTTTCACAAATAAAAATTTTCATAATTGTTACCAATATAATAAGTATTACATTAGTAATTGACATAAAAATAAATCCTAGAACTTTCCCTAGGAAAATGTTATGAACTTTGTATAAATTTTAGGCTTCAAGTAGCTAAAAATATGACTTTGCTTGAGATGATAATTAATATTAAATAAATATATTTGATCCAAGATTTCCTAATGTAAAAAGTCAAATATATTTCAAGTTTTATATAACGAGTAGAGAGTCCATGTTAAGAACTGGACTGTAAAGTAGACGGTTTGGCTTGACTTATTAGTAGATTCCAGAGATGTTTGAAATAAAAGTACTTCACCACTGTGCAATTTCATAAGAAATATGTCTGGATTTTTGTGTTCAATCTCTCATCTGAAATATTTAGACCTCCTACATTTGTTGATTATTTTCATAATAAAAATTTGGACAATACAATAATGCTGAATAATGTCCTTAAGCACTAAACATTGCACAATGGCGACAACACATACCATTCTCACATTAGAACGGCTGTGTCCTGGCCTTTCCTTTCTTGTGGGACATCAAAAGGGGTGGAGAATCAATGAAATAATGATTATGGGTTAAATATAGTATTTTCTCTTACATTCCTCTCCTTTGACTATGATCTTATGCTGAGGAGATCACAGAACATTGGGTTGAGAGATGTGAGATTTCAAAACAAATAAATCAAAACAACCTCTCATGCCTAGTACTTCCCTCTAATTAATGAGTTGGAATGCAAGTTGTTGTTTTTCTGCAGCTACTCTATGGGTCAATTAAAGCATTTGGCCTCACCTTACCCAATGCCCAAAACTGAGTAATCATTCCTTAGAACATGGAAGTTCATTGGCGTGAATAACCACAATGATGAGGACAGAAAACAAAATACTATTGTTTCTTGTCTGAAAATCAAATTCTTTACCTGATAACTGAAATGAATTCTATAAATATTCTGATTGCAATAAAATAAAATTTCCAAACATTTTCAGAGAAGTCCAAAAGTCAGTTTATCATGAATTCTTGAATACTAAACCAAAGATGTTTTTCTACATTATAAGATTCTCACTCTTAGGTAGTCATGATATTTTACATTTGACATTAACTTACGCTCTTAAATAACCCCTTTCTGTAATCCCACATTTACCTTAAAACAGGTCACAATAGTTAATAAGGCAAAATGATACACCATAAGTCAAAGTGATATCTAATAGTGAGTTCAGGCAGCAAATATGAGCAGATAAGGGCTAAGCAAAACCACTTGAAAATAAAATATTAAAATGTGTCATAAAGCTCATATAATTCTTTTTGCTACTTAAATACAGAACAATTGCATATCTTTGTTCAAAAATGGACCTTTTGAGCAGTGGGGTGGGGAGGAGGTAGTGGGGGGAGGAAGAAGGGAGGTCAGAGATCAGGGAGGCACTCCCAACAGTGTTCAGAGCTGACCTCAATGATCACTTTTGGTGGACTTCAGCGACCATATGGGATGCTGAAGATCAAACCCCGTTGACCTTGTGCAAGACAAGTGCCCTACTCACTGTACTATCACTCCATCGCTTCCAACCAGGCACTTTAAGAGAATAATAATTTAAAGTATTGGTGTATGTAGACTAGAGAGATAAAACAATGTAAGATGTTTGCCTTGCATGCAACCAACCCGGGTTAGATCCCAAGCATCCTATATGATTCCCAGAGAACTTCCAGGAGTACCCTCTGAGTGCAAAACCAGAGGTAACCCCAGAGCATTGCAGAACATGCCCTCTCGCTCCAAAATAAATTAAGTACCGGTGTCACAAAGATTCTGAAATCTGGTGCTTTTATTAATATTTGTACCACCTCAAAATTCAGGGAGTATAGTGAAAGTGATATTAAAGGTAATTTTTTAATTGAAATGTGTCTAAGAGAAGAAAATAACAATATACACTTCAATCTTAATTAACTAAAGATAAAATGTAACTGATAGGTTAGTGAAGAAACCAAAGAAGAGCGGAAATTACTAAAATTAAGAGATGAATATGTAAGGCAGAAAATTAAATAAATCAGATATCAATTCTTTGAAAATCAGTGAGCATTCTAAACCTTGAGCCAGGACAAATGGAGAACGACACAAGTCATCACAGAAAGAATGAAAAAAAAGATTATCACCATATAAGCTTGAAATATTTTTAAATAATGAGGGATTATAATTGACAACTTATGCTGAATAATTTGATTTGATCAGGAAAAACGTTTGAGAAATGCTAATTTCCACTGACATCAAACACAGAATCTAAGGGAATATTTTGCAAGTAAAATTTTACAAAATCCAGCCCTCAAAGAAAATGTCATAATCTGAAGGCTTTATATAAAATTATACCAAGCTTTTACTATAAAAGTTTTAATTTTGCAAAAAGGTTTTGCAAATATTAAAGAAGGCTGAAGGGCTAACAAGTTCATGTTATAACAAGTTCGTGCCAAAAAACATTCTGAAATCAAATCCAGGAGAGGCAAGACAAGGAAAATAAAATGCAAACATCTCTCATAAGCTTAATTATGAAGTCTTAACAAAGTATTAATAGGATCAGAGAGCGAACAGTAGGTAAAGCACTTGCTGTGACTGGCTTTCAATTCCCAACACTGCATGAGGTCCCTAAGCGCCGCCAGGACTCACCCCTGAGCTCAGAGCCAGGAATCAAACCCTGCCTGAACACTACAAGGTCTGGCCACAAAACAACAACATAGTAAACCGTTCTAATATTATCTAAAACAGGCAAAAGTTAATCCAAATGCAGGGATAGTTTCCTTGCATTCAGATCAAAGATCTTCATTATATTAGAAAAATAACCACTTAGCATTTGATTCTCAGAATAAATGCACAAAAAAAAGATTTGACAAAATTTAACATCAATTATAATTAAAACTCAGCAATTAAGGATAATAGCACATAATTTTTATTATGATTATCATATTTATCAAAGAAAACTTTAAATAATGGCTAAAAAGGAACGCTTTCCCAATAAATTAGAAACAAGATTGTTTGCCCTCACCATAATTATTCAACATTATTTTAGAGGATAAAATACTGCAATAAGGCAAGTAAAATAAATTAAATTTGGCATATAATAAGTTAGAATTAAAGAAATAATTGTGATAAATAATACAGTTATATATGATATCCATTTCTATAAATATCCAATTATAGATAATATGTTAATGAATAAATAAATAGAATAACACATTATTGGAATAATATATCAAGTGGATTAGTATAGTTATGTGTTAAAAGACTTATTTAAACTGTCAGTTCTCCCTAAATTCAACACATAGCCAAAAAAATACCATCGCATTGTTGCATAAAAACTGCAACATGATTGCAAAACTTACGCAAAGCCTTCTTTTTTAAATAGGAACTTTTACAGAATTCTACTGTTATTTAAAGATACACCATAAGATCACAGTGATCAAACTAGTGTAGAATTAGCATAAGCTAATTATACAATATTGACTGACACATTAATAGCTAACAGATTTTTCCATACAGCGTAATGATAGTTTGAATTTTATTTTACTTTATTTTATTTGTTTTTGGCCACACTCAGGTTTACTTACTTCTGATCTGTGCTCAGGGATCAGTCTTGCTAGTGTTTAAGAAACTAGTGGGGGTGCCGGGCTAGGACAGCCTCCAGCAAGGCAAGTATATTACCCACTGCACTACTTCTCCAGCCCCAGTAGCTCTAATTTTTAAAGAACAATCTTTTTCTTTCTTTTTTTTTAAATATATTTTATTATACCACCATGAGATAAACTACTACAACAATGTTTCTGTTTGGGTTTCAGCCATACAGTGTTCCAGCACCCATCCCTCCACCAGTGCCCATTTCCCACCACCAATCTCCCCGATTCCCTCCCCCTTCCCTAGTCTGTTTCTATGGGAGGCTCTTTATCTCTTTTCTCTTTTACTCTTTCTCTCTCTTCCTTCTCTTACATATTGTGGATGGTTTTATATATATATATATATATATATATATGTGTGTGTGTGTGTGTGTGTGTGTGTGTGTATAAATACTCAGAGGTTATCGTGTGCATCTTTTTGCCTGTATTTAATGCTAAGTTCTATGTGGTAATAGCACTTTCGACAATTATTGGCACACTTCTCCCTTCTCAAGAACAGTCTTTTTCAGCAGTAACACTGAAACAATCGAATATCTATAGACAAAAAATAAAATAACTCAAATTTACATCCCACCATTTACAAAAGTTAACTTGAAACCTCCCATATGTATAAATATGGGAGCTAAAACTATATAACTTTTAGAAATAAGCAGCAGAAAATTCTTGAGAGCTTGGTGCAGAAAAATAAATATTGATAGGACATAAAAACCACTGATTAAAAATTACTGGAAAGTTACATTTTATTATAATACATAAGTCTACTTTCTACTTCACACGTTTTCCAAAATTCATGGAGCTGCACACTTAAGGTGCATTTTATGAACTTTATACTTTAATAAAACTAGTACGTTTTCAAGGTTTTATAATAATCTAGTAAATAAAAAATATAACAGTCCAAAAATATTTTGAAAGTGTTATTATCGGAAAGAAATTGAGTTTAATATTTCCTTTTTAGAAATAAGAAAAGAATGTTAAGTAACACAAATTTACCCAGAAAATATGCTCTGTGGCTCAATGTTCCACTTTTTATGCATTTAGACTTCCTAGTCACTATATGTCATTTTCCAACTTGCTATTTTTGTTAATGAAGTTATTTTAAGATAGGACAGACCAACAGCTGTCCCTTTTTTTTCAGTACAGTGACAGGAGGAATAAACATTTCCATTCTTTCTCAACTAACGCCATTTTGCATTCAGCAGGTTCTTTGGTTACTGTCATAGGTAGCAGGTTGTCTTTTCCAGTGGTAAGAATGCATTAATCCATCTGATAAAAGGCAGTTGGAGAAGGTGAGCATTGCGCAGGACTCTTTAATCTGTCACGTTCTATTTTCTTTTACCTTTGAAATGTTCCAGAATTCTTTTTCCAATCTGTCATAGAGCAAGTCTAACTTCCCCACCCAAGAGTTTACATTAACATTTAATAATGTTACTGGAAGGCTTAAAATCAATTTACAAAGAAGGTGGGCTTCCATGAATCTCAATATTATTAGTATCTAAATTGTACCATATTTACATACATAGTGCTTGTATCTACAATGTAGAAGGAATAAAACACTTCTGCTAAGGAAAAAATGATGTTTAGATTATTTTCTATTAAAAAGCTACCACAAGACTGTGTATAACAGGCCTTCAATTACTAAATGGATGGTTTGTCAAGAAAGTGGTAAATGTTATTAAAAATTAAATAAAACTCCCAATTCAATTGTAAGTAATAATTTTCCACATGTGTCAATTTTTAAAACATAAATTACATACTTTAGTATATGAATTAGAAACTTCCTTCCTTGAAACCTATAAAACCAAGAAAAAATTTGTGTGCAACTAATGTAATTGTTTCAGTGAATTATAAAATTTTAAGTCTTCTCTAGATCTTTTCCATTACTAAATCTCTGTTGAGAATTTTATTTCTCTATCCTTGGCAGCTTCTCAAACTGTATATAATAGAATTGAATAGTCATATGAAGATATATTACTGAAAATGACAATACTTTTAACTTGTGTCTAGAGGGTATTTACTAGTATGTGATAATATATTTTAGTTTAACAAATAATTATTTTTTTTCTTTCTCCCTAACCACAATTTCCATTCTCTATACTTCAAAATGACTAGTGATTCTCATGGGAGTCTCTTATGTTGCTATGGTAGAGAGCATGTATATAAGAATATTTAGACATCAGAGGTAAAAATCTTAAACTCTTGGTCTATGTCAAACAACCAGTAATGAGATACATTCAACATTTACCTGACATATAACACTTTGTTAATATAACATGGTAGTACACAAATAAAAATAAGCTCTGCTTTCATTTTTTTCCAGAAATAGAGAACACATGCTCAGCTAAAACAGAGACAGTATGCTCTTGTGAAGTATCAAGCATTAAAAAATAATGAATAAATGCCATATATTTGATTGTGAAAGAAGGAAGGGGTGGTGTCTTCACGAAACAATAGGAAGAGAAAACCTGACATTTGTTAAGTAATTTCTATTGTCAGAGCTTATTTTTAAGGAGTTTTTCTTAATGCTAATCAGTCCCAGCATAGAACTATAAGCAGTCCGGGGACAGAACAAGGGTCAACTATATGCAAGGCAAGCACCTTACCTGCTTAACTATCAGGCCCCTATTTCTGAAAATTTTAGTAAGAAAGTACAAATACATGTGTATTTCATACATGTGTTTGCATACATGTGTTTGCAAACAGACACCAACAGATGTCACATTTTAAAACTAGTAAACATTTTATATGTTTGTTTACTAAAACTGGTAAACTACTTACTTAAACCTTACAATTTAAGGTTATTCATTTAACATTACTTACATGTAAGTTATAAAATACTTTTATATAAGTAACTATCTGTCTTTCGAATCCACCCTGTGTGATCTATTTCACTTCCTAAAAACTATTCTTTAAAAGAGAAATATTTTGTCCTTTAAAAATAAAAAGACTGGGTCAGAGCCATAGGACAGTGTGTTGGGCATTTGCCTTACATGTGGCCAACCTGGGTTTTATCCCCGAAACCTATATGGTCACCCGAGCACTGCCAGAAGTGATTCCTGAGTGTAGAGATAAGAGTTACCCTGAGCATTGATGTGTGTGACCCAAAAAGTCAAAAAATAAATAAATAAATAAAAGATTGAAGCGAAGTCATTCAAAGGATAGACATCACTGATATTATAAAAATTAAGTTAATTTTATTTTTTTAATTTTTAATTTTAATATTTTACTATACCACCATGAGATATACAATTACAAAGATGTTCATGCTTGGGTTTCAATCATACAGTATTCCAGCACCCATCCCTCCACCAGTGCCCATTTACCAGGCACTTTGAAATTAAGGTAAATTTAACTCATGATTTCACTCAGTTACTTTGGAAAAAGGTGGTTGAAGCCAAATGGTATTTTCAAAGCAAGAATTCCCAGAGTTTCCAATATCATTTTCCATGTTTTTTTTTATCAACAACAACAACAACAAAAACTTCTTAAACTAGTGTCCTTGAGGTTGAATTCTAAAAACTAGATTTTGACACCTGAACATTTACTACTCTTGCTCAGCAAAACATAGGACTGAGAATAAAACACGCAAAGCAAGATTTTCCTAAGGCCAATGAAAATTATGAATCAAGAATAGGGGGAGTCATCCCCCATACCAGGTGTGTTTGAGCCTGGGCACCCCACGGAGCTGCTCAGTCCCAGGGTAAAAGGCCAGAACTTTCACCACGGGGCCCAGGGGACCGAGCCTCTGACCTGCCGCCAGACAAGAGAGAGAGAGAGAGAGAGAGAGAGAGTGGCAAAATGGATTAAAAAACTGAATCCAACATTCTGCTGCCTACAAGAAACACATCTGAATAATCATAGTAAACACAAACTCAAAGTCAAAGGCTGGAAGACCAGTCGCCATGCAAACAAATCAACCAAAAGGCTGGTGTGGCCATACTAGTATCTGAACATATAGACTTCAGGCTGAAAAAGGTTAGAAGGGACAATGAAGACCATTTCTTATTAATTAAGGGTATGTATACCAGGAAGTAATTTCTTCCTCTTAAACATATATGCACCCACGAGGGGCCAGCAAAATACTTAAAACAACTGCCAATAGACCTCAAAGAAGACATTAACAGTAGCACAATAATAGTTGCAGATTTCGACACTGCTTTATCAACTATGGATAGATCGAAAAGAGTGTAACTCATCACGGAAATACTGGCACAGAAGGATGAAATGGAAGAGAGATGGTTGATATATACAGGGCTTTTCATCCCAAAAAAGCTGAGTACAAATTTTCTCCAGTGCACAGTGGAACATTCTCCAAGATAGACCACATGCTGAGCCACAAAGCATACCTCAATAAAATAAAAAAGATAGAAATTGTGTCAACTATCTTTTCAGACCATGATGCACTGAAAATAGAAATCAACCATACACAGAAGCAGGGAATCAAACCAAACATGTGGAAACCAAACAGCTCACTGCTGAATAACTAATGGGTCATAGAAGAAATCAAACAAGAAATCCAAAGATTCCTGGAAACAAATGAAAATGAAGACACTAACTATCAGAACTTGTGAGACACAGTGAAAGCAGTGTTAAGAGAAAATTTCACAGTTCTGCAAGCATTCATCAGGAAAGAAGAAAGGGCCCACATAAATAACCTGACTTCACAGCTCAAAAGTCCTTTAATCTCCCACAACTGAAACAAGAAGGCCTGAAATACCTGATAAGCCTATAACCATGGAGGAAATTGAAACAGTAATTAAAAGTCTGCCCAAACACAAAAGCCCAGGTCCAGATGGATTCACTAGTGAATTCTACCAAACCTTTAAGGAGGTCCTACTGCCTGTCCCTTTCAAGCTCTTCCAGGAAATAGACAAAACAGAAAAACTCCCAAGCAGTTTCTACGAGCAACATATCACCCTGATACCCAAAACAGGAGAGAAAACACAAAGAAATAAAATTACAGACCAATCAGATGAAATCAGATGAAATCAGATACTAAGATCTTCAAAAAAAATACTAGCAAACAGAATCCAAAGACTCATCCAAAATATCTTACATCATGACCAAGGAGGATTCATCCTGAGAATGCAAGGATTGTTCAATATTTGCAAGCCAATCAACATAGTACATCATATCAATAAGAGAAAAATAAAAAACCAGATGATCATATTGATAGACACAGAGAAAGCATTTGACAAGATCAAACACCTATTCATGATTAAAACCCTCCAGAAAAGGGGAATTGAAGGAGCCTTCCTTAATATAGTCAAAGTCATCTATCAAAATCCCACAGCGAGCATTATTCTCAATGGGGAAAAGTTGAAAGCCTTTCTGTTAAGATCAGGGACAAGACAAGGTTGCTCTCTCTCACCTCTTTTATTCAATATAGTACTAGAAGTACTTGCCATAGCAATCAGAGAAGAAAAGGACATTAAAGGCATCCAGATAGGCAAGGAAGAAGTTAAGCTGTTATTATTCAGAGATTGCCTGATATTATACCTAGCGAACTCTAAATTCTCTGCCAAAACACTCCTAGAAACAATAGATATTTATAGTATAGTGTCAGGGTACAAAATCAAAACCCAAAAGTCAGTGGCTTTCCTTTATAAAAATAATGAAAGAGAAGAAAGGGATATTAAGAAAATGATTCCATTCACAATTGTGCCACAGAAAATCAAATACCTAGGAATTGGCTTAACCAAGTGTGCAAAGGACCTGTACAAAGTAAACTACAAGACACTGCTTCAAGAAATAAAAGAGGACACGAGGAAATGGAAACACATTCCCTGCTCATGGTTGGGGAGAGTCAACATTGTCAAAATGGTAATATTCCCTAAAGCTTTGTGCAGATTCAATAATGTCCCTATAAAGATTAGACCAACTTAGAACTGAGCATTAAATACAGGTAAAAAGATACACATGATAAGCTCTAAGTGTATGTATTCTAATCCACAATATCTAAGAGAAGGAAGAGAGAAAGAGAGGGAGGGAAATAGAAAGAGAGAGAAAAGAGATAAAAGAACCTGCCATAGAGGCAGACTAGAGGAGGGGGAGGGAATCGGGGACATTGGTGGTGGGAAATGGGCACTGGTGGAGGGAATGTGCTGGAGCATTGTATGACCAAAACCCAAACATGTAATTGTATATCTCACAGTGGTATAATAAAATATTTTAAAAAGATTAGGGGAGTCTGTATACATCTGGGGGTAGAGCGGGCCAAATAAAATAAAATGTTGACCTAGATTTGCTTCAGCACTGGGTTAATCAGTGTTGAGGTTTGTGATAAATACATGAAGATCATGCTATTTTCTTTCTTTTCATAATAAAAGCATCATTTAATTGGTAAAAAAACCAAGAATAGTATTTGTAGATAGAGAATTTTCTCCAGGTGTAGACATAGTACTGGGATTATCTTGTTCAATCATCCCCAAACATCTCTAGACCTACCCCTATAATGACCCTTTTCCTGCAGCACACCTTAGGTAGACCAGATAGTCCTTGGCACTGCAAGGCCAGAGCAGCATTGCAAGGTTGGACTCTAGCCACCATGAATTGAGTTGGTAAAGAATCATAGGGAAGTATTCGAGACACTCCATAGCACCTCTTGGGAGGCCCTGAACCCCCCCAAAATTCCCTCTCAGATTCCAAGTGGAATCTATGAAACTTCTGACCTAATCATAATCTTCACAATAATAGAAAAGCACATGGAAATAACCATCAGAGTAGTCAAGATTTAGTTATGTCTTATAAATTTTCAAATTTTTCTGCACAGCAATTATCCAAATTTCTATCATGGATATCCAAGAATATTATTACATTATCCAACTGTCATGTCCACTCTAGAATAATAATTTACTGAGATCTTTTGCTTCTATTTCATTATGTAGCCTACTACATTCAATTTTTTAATTCCACTTACTTGTACACCAGAATGTGAATTCTAGAATTAGTGACTACCTGTAGTCACTGTATAATGGTAATATACTTTAACTGGCAGATTTATTTGATTTCTGTAAAGTTTAGAAAATAAAGGATCAGCACATAGGAGAAAAAAATTCCAGTAGAGTTAAAAACTAGACAGTTCAATTCATATGTGATGGTCTCATTTCACGGCAAGGGTACCAGGCAGAAAGACTAGAACTATTGCTATAATTTGGAAGATAATCTTTTCATCACCCTGTACATCTCTGCCCTCTCTGTCTGATGCCTTCCACCCCCTCAATCCCAAAAGTGTTGCCACTGATTTTCACATGGTGAAAATATTTGGGTGAAGAATTTTATTCAATGAAAAGAAATGAATCCTTGGAGCATAGAGACCTTTTCCTAGTCTGGATTTTGTGGCATTCCCACAGTAAAGCTTAGCTGGGAACCAAAGAGAAGACTTTATTTGACCTTGTTGTTGGGACACATGCTTCAACTGAGAAAGATGCTTAAGTTAATGAATTGAGATGGCTGGATGACTTTGCTATAAATCAATCAAGAAGTTCACATGACATTATAAACCACAGACATAACAGTTTTATGGAGAAGTAATACTCTTGTGGTTAAAAAAAAACAACAACAAAAAAGTAAGTCCTTGAGAGATTTCAAGGGAGGAAATCAATCTCTAGTCATCCACTGCTATTTATAAATGGGGGGGGAGAGAAGATTGTTTTTATTGGTTTTAAAATTAAAATTTTCAGCATAATGTTCAGTTTAAAAAAGCCACTAAGAAAATTAAAAAAAAAAACAACTTACAAATAACTGTCACACAGGTCTAGAGGCTATGTGAATACTGTAGCACTGAGCTTCTAAATTGCCAGGTTAGCTTATTAGACTCTATTGGAGTAAAGCTGCCCTCTCATTCCCTGTCATAAAACAGGCGTGTATCCCTGAAAATGCTCCAGAAACTCATAATAGATAGCTACAGGACTCTATGTAAACCCAAATGGTAGCAAAGTAAAATGAGTTAGGAATTCATAAGCCACCGCCCAGCCATTCTCCTTTTTTTTCTTCTGTACAGAGCAGAGTCAACCAAAAAACTTTTCTACTAAAACTCTCAGTTTAATTGACTTTGTTTTAGAATGAAGCTATTTTTTAATTCTTTCCTATTTTGTGAAAGCATAAAAAATAATAGAATTCAATTTATCCTTGACTTATAACTGTGTGGAATTCCAGGAATTTACTTCTAGTCATTTATATGTGTGTAGGTGTCACCACCTTACCCATGAAAGAAACTAAAGAAGAGATCTTTCCAATATTGAAATTTAAAAAAAACAATGATTATAAGGGAACAAGTGGCCAATGTCATCAGAACTGAAAATTTTAACTACACATCTAAGCGGGAAGCAGTCGGACACTGGTGGCTCTATGGTGTTGGGTGTTGAAATGATGTATGCATTGAAAGTATTATTGACAATATTGTAAATCCTAGTACCTCAATAAAAATGACTTAGAATAAATGAAGGATAAAGAATAAGTTGGTACTAATATAATTTCTTAATGCCTCACTTTTTCTATAAGAATATGAAGCCATTTCCAGTGATTTATAAAATTATTCAGGATTAAATGAATTAAATGCAAAATAAAAAATGTAATAGAAGAGGTCAAATCATGGGTTAGGGATAGACTAAAAATATCTCTATCCTTCCTTTTCTTTTAAATTTAATTCACTAAACATGTTCATAGAAAGGCAAGAACATTTCTTCTGTAATTTTAAAATCTACCAACAGGGTACAGAGAAATAGTACAAGAATGTAGGTGTTTACTGTACATGCAGCCAAGCGAGGTTATATCCCTGGCACTAAGTATGTTCCCTCCAAACACTGCCAGGAATAATCCCTGAGTACAGAGTCAGGAGTAAATCCTGGGCATATCCAGCGGTGCCCCCTTCCCCCAAAATAAAGTTTGCTTCTGCACGCTATCTACTAAAGTATGAGAAATATTACAGGATTATAAGCTTATTCCTAATGGAATTTTCTGATAGCATATTCCAATTTAGTAATCTATTCAATGCTAAGATAAATTAAGAAGCCTTTTATATGTTTTTATTCAAAAGATATTAAGAGATAGTAAGAGATGGCAAGTTTTTTAAGTCACTCTGTCTTCCATTCGTTGTGTAGTATGTTTAACATTGTGGTCTACAATAATTTTCAGCTCATCCAGTTTCTACATTGTCATCTCTCTAAATTCAATGTCGTTCAATACAAAAATCAACACATTATCACAGAATCTGTATTACAGAGTCCCTGAGTTGACTCTGTTTTTGACTCTGAGCCAAGGCTGAGATAATAGCCATATCAGACAGGAATAGAATTTGCAAGACAAGTTGGTTGGTGGTGAGCTGTTGAGACTGTATGAGTTCATTAAGGCGCTCATAGATGACCATTTCCCAAAGCAGTACTTTAGTATCACTGACATGCCTTGGCTTTGGGAAAATAAACTGGTGTTTTGTTTCTTTATTAATTCAAGTTTGCAATGATTACCTGTGGGAAGGTGCTCTCTGGTCTTTGGCCACCCCTATCTTTACTTGAGATCATATTGGAAGCGTGACTTTTTTTTATTTGTCTTTTTGGGTCACACCTGGCGATGCTCAGGGGTTACTCCTGGCTCTGCACTCAGGAATCTCTCCTGGCGGTGCTCGGGGACCATATGGGATGCCGGGAATCGAACCCAGGCCGGCACAAGCAAGGCCGTGTGCAAGGCAAGCGCCCTACCCGCTGGGCTATCGCTCCGGCCCCAGCGTGACTTTTTTAAAATCTGCTTTATATCAATGTGAAGAAAGAAAATTTTGATCACCTGATTCTCAGAATTTATGGAAAATATATAAGTAAATGTCTAAGATAGTAATTATAAAATGCCAGATGTTATCAGCATTTTGCACAAAATCAAATCATTTTTATCTGCCTCTCAAGGTGTTGCAGTGTAGCTGTGGTTCCCGTCTGTGTTAGCAGGTGGCAGACAGGAGACAGACTTGTCTATAGCTCCAGGGCTCTGCCCCGTGGGCCCTGGATTATTGATGGTCTGACATAGAAAAAGACTGGGTCCCCTGTGATGAACCTAGAACCACAGCAGAGCCTGGCAAGCTACCCATGGTGTATTCAATATGCCAAAAACAGTAACAATAATGGACCTCATTCCCAACGAATGCTCGAGCAAATCGATGAACAAAGGGAACATAAGTGACAAGTGACAAATAATTTTATATTCAAAATAACTCTGTTATTACATATCCCCCATTGTACAAAGGAAGAAACTGAGGCAAAAAAAAAATTAAAGAACATGCCAACACCACAGGTTATGTAGGTACTGATGCTGAGAAAAACATATTCAGTCTGGTTTCACTGTGCATATTCCTTATCTTTCTGCTCAGCTGTAGAAAACTACAAATATTCTTGTTTAAAAAAATTCTGTTCTCATCTTCAACATGATAGTATGTCAACATACTGGAGAAATTTATTTGTTTATTTGTTTTCTGGCATACCCAGCAGTTCTCAGGCCTTACTTCTGGTTCTGCACTCAGGGATCACTCCTGGAGGACTCAGTGAACATATGGGTGTCAGAATCAATCCCTGGCCCACTGTGTGTAATGAAAATGCCCCACCTGATATGCTATTGCTCCAGCTCCAAAAAAATATTTATTGAGGGCTTTAAAATCATTTGAAAAGAATGTTTCTCAAATAGACACATGGCATCTGAGGAATCATGTTAGTAAAATCATCTTCAAAGATGATTTCACTAACTTAACCTATAGCTAAGCATTCTCACCACCACAGAAGCATAGGTAGATTTTCAAAGTAGAAAATAAGGAAGATGAGGGCCACCTGCCCCTCGAGGTGTTGCAGGTGTGGCTGCAGTGCCCAGCTGCATTGGCAGGTGGCAGACAGGAGATAGGTTTTTCTACACCCCCAGGGCTCTGACCTGTGGGCCCTGGATGGTGGATGGTCTGACATAGGAAGAACAGTGTGCAGCCACGCAAGAGTCTTGGATAATGAAGTAGGCTGGGACAGGTCCTTCCCAGGATCTTTCACATCTGTACAACATAATGATCATTGTAGTTGTAACAAACTGGGGAGGTTGATGGGGAATTAGGAACTATAATGTCACATTAGAAATCACTGCTGAAGCCGGATGGGACTCCGCCCACCACGCTAGCCACCATTTTCATTGTCCGGACGCTGGGAGAATGTCCCACGACCAGAGGACCAGCAGAGCCGGTTCGAGCCCAAGTGGGCGGCTCCAGGAGGCGGGAAGCACTGGGAAGTCGTCAGACGGAGGTGCAGTCACCCCTTCCCCCTCCATCGTGACTGGCCCGGTTTCCCGCCCAGGAGCCGCTGACGGGCCCGGCATCCAGAGTCTTGCAGACGGCTCGGGAGGCGGGAGCCTGGCTCGCGCCGGGCCTCAGCTGACTATGGAACCCCGAGGAGGGGCAGATGGGCTTTGGGAGTGGGCCCGTCGCCTCCGGAGGGTCCCCGAAGCAGCCGGATGGGACTCGGTCCACCACGCTAGCCACCATTTTCACTGTCCAGACGGCTGGGAGAATGTCCCACGACCAGAGGACCAGCAAAGCCGGTTCGAGCCCAAGTAGGCGGCTCCAAGAGGCGGGAAGCACTGGGAAGTCGTCAGACGGAGGTGCAGTCACCCCTTCCCCCTCCATCGTGACTCAGCCCGGTTTCCCGCCCAGGAGCCGCTGACGGGCCCGGCATCCAGAGTCTTGCAGACGGCTCAGGAGGCGGGAGCCTGGCTCGCGCCGGGCCTCAGCTAACTATGGAACCCCGAGGAGGGCAGATGGGCTTTGGGAGTGGGCCCGTCGCCTCCGGAGGGTCCCGGAAGCAGCCGGATGGGACTCGGCCCACCACGCTAGCCACCATTTTCATTGTCCAGACGCTGGGAAAATGTCCCACGACCAGAGGACCAGCAAAGCCGGTTTGAGCCCAGGTCGCTCGGCCGCTTATGGCGGCGCGGGCCACTAGGGTGGTGAAACAATGATGTTTTTTGGTACACTGCATTCCGCGAACAGCAGGAGGGTTTGCTGAGAGGGAGATATACAGAGGAAGGAGATGACATATAGAGCCGGGCTGGGTGATTGGGATTCGGGAGGGGGAGGGAGACAGGACGTTGGTGATGGGAGATGGGTTCGGGTGGAGGGGTGCATCTTGGAACCCTGTGGAGCCAGGACTCCACATGAGCATCCTTCAATTAAAAAAAAAAGAAGAAAAGGTGGAATAAATAAATAAATAAATAAATATCTGCAGGGCTAGCCACAATGTGTAAAAGAAGAGGGAGAGAGAGATGCAGAGATAGAGAGAAAGAGAGGAAGCAGGGCTACCTGCTATTAAGGCAGCCTGGGGGTGAGTGGGAGGGGGTGGAGTACATTGGTGGTGGAAATGGGGTACTGGTGGAGGGATGGGTGCTGGAGTACTGTATTACCAAGAACCAATTGCACCTTTGTAATTGTATGTCTCACGGTGGTATAATAAAGAATAAAAAAAATTAAAAAAAAAAAAGAAAATAAGGAAGATGAAAATAATTTTTAGAGATTTCTTTTAAACAGGCGCTAATACTTGAATACAATGGAGGTGTCTCATGTGGGGAATCTGAGACCACGTATTGAATTAATGATACTTCAGTTTACTAACCCGTCTCCAATCATGTCCATCCCCAGAAAAGGGCTGATAGGCAGGATACCAAAACATGCCTACAGTCCTTATAAAAATAGATTACCAGGCTTTGGAAAACATATTGAGTCCAAATCCCTGAATGAAATCATCAGATTAAATAAACTCGAACAATGCACCCCATGTCCCAAAGGCAAGGAACTGTTTCAGAAATTTCAGATATTCCAAGGAGCACCAAATTCAACAAGTCCATATTCCTTCAAAAACCTTGAGAAGCAACCTGTAAGTTCAAGATGTTCAAGCTCCATTTTATTTTTTTCCTTTTGGGGTCACACCCTGCAATGCTCGGAGTTATTCCTGGCTCTGCACTCAAGAATTACTCCTGGTGGTGTTTGAAGGACCATATGGAATGCCGGGATCGATCCAGGTAGGCCATGTGCAAGGCAAATGGCCTACCTGCTGGACTATCACTCTGCCCCAAGTTCCATATATTTTTTACTAAAGGATAATTTGTCAGTATTTTTGCTTCACATTCAAATTGGTGGCATTTCTTCTCCAGGGACCTTCTGGTGTGCTGGGAATCAAAACTGGGTTGAATTTAGTTACAGCAAGTGCCCTAACCTGGCTCTCCAACCCAACCCATTGTGTTATGTTCCTTTCCTTAAACGCTCTGCCCTCTTTAGATCTGGAAAAGCTTTTCTCCTTCAGGACTTAATGTTTTGAAAAGCTATCTATTCTGTCTTATTTGGCTTTCAACCTCACAACTCTGAAACCTAATAATCCACTGCCTGGGCCCCATTCACAATAAATTAGCATGAGATTTCTTTCCCTTACATAGGCATATTTATGTAAGGGAAAGAACATGTCTTTCATGACACATGTCTGTAGCCCAAGTGTCAGCATGAAGAAGTCACAGAAGACAGACCTTCACCCATGTACCCCTTCAAGATTTAAAGGGGTGTGGGCTGGAGCTACAGCAAGGCTCTGGCTTAGATGTGGTCAACCCAAGGTACTTTTTATTTTGCTTTTTGGGTCGCACCCAGCAATTCTCAGGTTACTCCTGGTGGTGTACTCAGGAATTATTCTTGGCAATGCTTGGGGGGACAATATGGAAATGCTCTACCTGCTGAACTATCACTCTGGCCCCCAAGGTACATTTTCCGGCATCATTTAAAATCCTCTGAGCACAACAGGAGTAATTCCTGAGTACAGAGCATGGAGTAAGTCCTAAACACTTGAATACAATGGAGATGTCTCAAGCATGGGGAATGAGACAACGTATTGAATTAATGATACTTCAGTTTGCTAACTCGTCTCAAATCACATCCATCCCAGAAAATGGCTGTAAGACCATTAACGGAGTAAGTCCAAGCACCTCAAAATCCTTCACTTGATCACTTGATCACTTGAATCCCGTTATTCATCGATTTGCTCGAGCGGGCGCCAGTAACATTTCTATTGGACCCTATCACGTGCCAATGTAGCCCAATGACATCTGGTTGATTCAGGAATATGAAGAGCCTCAAACCGCTCCTTCAGGGTCTTAACAAGGAAGTCTGACCATCTTGTAGGTGGGCGGCCACGTGATCTTTTGACATCCCGTGGGATCCAGTCAGTAACGGCTCTAGTCCAGCGGTTGTCTCCAAATCGCATTACATGTCCAGCCCATCTGATTTTCGATGCCTTGGCAAACGAGACAGCGCCCCTGATTCTGGAATAGCGACGGTCGCTGACCTCAAAATCCTAAATAATAAAAAATATTTAAGGGGTTATAATCTTTAGGAAGGGGGAAATGTTGCAGAAAGCTAGATAGGGAGGAGCTGGTAATAAGCTCTTAGAAAATAATACAATTCAGGATAAAATTGCCCAGCCCAGAAGTAGCCCACCGGCATGAAGAACACATTCTTTGGAGATACAAATCCTGAACTCTTGGGAGATAGAGAAGTAAGTGAGACATCACCCAGATACATAACTCCAAGGCCTCACCCAAAGAAGGAAAAAACTAAAGAATCTGAAGTGCATGATGAGATTCTGAGAGAAACATCAATGGTTCAAGGCTTTCCCTGGGACAATGTCCTGCTTAATTTTAATGAATCAGGAGTTCGAACTCCAAGCCAAGACTCTTTGGAAGGACTCTATATATAACCTCCCCCAAATCATTCAAGTTTTCTTTTCTTCCAAGCCAGTGTTCTCTCTCTCTCCTCTCTCTCTTTCCCTTTACACATCTACCTCACGTATCTTCAATAAAACGATTTTGGTTCACCATAAAACTAATTGAGAGGATAGACCATGTATTTATTACTAAGTACTTGTATGTCCAATGGTCTGTGATAAAACCAAATATTATTTGAGTTTTATCCAACTCGTCTACTTGGTTTTTTCAAATACTTTAGCTGACCCCAGATAGACGCACCCAGGTGTTCCCATGCTCTTGAACCTAGAAATCAGATTCATAAAACTTCTCTCACTTTTTATTTTTGCCTCAGGCTATGGGACAAGTCTGAAATGAAATGTTTAACAGTTTCTGCCTCCCAAGTGCTTGATAAAAAAAAGACTATGACACATAAAATTGAGCAAACTTTTTTAAATAGAGGAGATTCTTTGTTGGCTCATAAAAACCACACAGAAAGAATTTTTTTGTTATTTTTGAAATGTTGCCTATCTCCCTATCTGACATTACTACCCACCAGAGATTTTCTTAAAGGAGAAACCCTTAGGTTGTACACTTAATTAATATTTATTTCCCTCTATCATAAGCTTTTAATGAAAAAGCTTGATAGGAGATTACTTGATAAATAGTTATTCAACTTAGTTTTCTCCAAACAAAACTTTGAATAGAAAAAATGATGATTGATATGAATTAATGATGGATGGTTGGGTAATGGTAGATATATTAAATAAAATTAAATATAATTTTAGAAGTAAAATTTATAAGTAAAATTATAAATAAATTTCAAATAAAATTTTATAATTAAATTATATAAAGTAAAAAGTAATCATTGTTTAAATTTCTCTATGTCCAATGAAATGTTTTAAGATTTAAAGATGTGCTTCTCTCTTTCCCCCAAGCTCTTATGTTTATCCTGTCCACTTCTCTTTCTGTCTCTATTCACAATTTACTCACGAATATGTTTATTAACCAAGAGGGAAATCAAGAATCTTGGTTTATTTTTACTGATAAAGTTTCCTAAATATACATGTAGTATTCCTGTTAAAAATGAAATCCATCATTGGATCCGTGTCTTAAAAAAAATCTTTTGAAAGTGTGCAATATATTTCCAGACATATAGTTGATATTTAAAATAAACCTGCTAAATTAAACCATTGCCCACAGTACACATAAATTGCAGCCTAAAAAGGAGCAATGTGTGAACGCATGCTTTGTAATGACCTAGTTCAGCTGGACAGATGAAAGTCTGGGGCATAGCATTTCAGTGACTTGATCTGTCTGCCTCCCGTCACTTGTGGGAAGAAGCTTCTGTTTTCTGTCAGCCAGCAATAGGGAAGCAAACCAGGATTTAGGAGCTGCTGAAGTATACAACAAAAGGGCACAGCATACCCCATTCATGTCAATTCAGGGATAGGATCCTGATTGCCTTATCCTCTCCATCTGATAAATAAACACTCTGCTCTTTTGCTTCAGATAATACACCTCACTTACTAAGTCAAGGAAAAATCAAGTCAATAAGCTACACAATGAACACATTTAATAAGAATAAAACTATGCATAATTTATATTTCAACCCACAAAGCTGTGGGTTTTACTAGTAGAAAGTAGGATACAGAAAGTAGGACACTTACACTGGCCCACCCAAGGTCAATCCCCAGCATCCCATGTGGTTCCCCAGAGCACCATCTGGAGTATTTCCTGAATGCAGAGCCAGAAGTAAGCACTGAGCACCGTCAGGGATGACTCCAAAACAAAAATAAATTAATAAATTAAAAGAGTATAAATTGATAATTTTTTTTTTTTTTGGGTCACACCCAGCAATGCTCAGGGGTTACTCCTGGCTCTGCACTCAGGAATTACTCCTGGCAGTGCTCAGGGGATCATATGGGATGCCCAGGGATAAAACCTGGGTTGGCTGCATGCAAGGCAAACGCCCTACCCACTGAACTATCACTCTGGCCCTAAATTGATAAATTTTAAAAATGTATTTACATATTTTATAATAAATAAATTTACAACTTATACATTTAAATTTATAATAATATTAAATCATGATGTAAAAGAAAATCTGAACAGTCAAATTGTTCAGATTGTAAGGAAATTGAATTAATTCAATTGTAAGGAAATTGAATCAGTAATCAGAATCCTCAGGAATAATAAAAGTTCTGGTCCAGACAATTGTACCAAACAGGTAGAGAATTAATATCTTCCAAAAATAATAAATGACAAACTCTTTCAAACTCATTTTATACTTTGCATTTACCCTAATAAAAAACAAACAAACAAGGTATTTGCATAACCCTGATACCAAAAATCAAACAAGCATAAAAAGAATTTTATCTTTTAAAAAATGACTTTGTAACTTCAGGAGCTATAAAATTAGCAGCTGAAAAAAAATTTATGACAACTTAATTTAAGAAATTTCTATTGCATAAAAGGTGAGTCACAATTAATTGCTACCACCTACTTTCTTGTCATTCAGGACTTTCCTATGAGTGTTGCTGACAATGTTTTATCAAAACACATAACATTGTTGTGAAAGGAAAGGACTTTAGGTTATCATAAACAACGGTTTTCAAAATATGACTCATAACTGTGAAGGTCTCGGAAGGCTGCCTGATCCTTTTCTGCTTTAGTTTCCTTTTCTTTTTCTATAAGTTATAAAAACAAATAGTCACCTATAGGATTATGTAAGAATGATTTGAATGTAATTGCATGCAATGTATACCCTTGACATTTGCAGAAACTGGATCAAGAATACAAATGAAGTTACATATATTGCATTTCTGAATATTTCAAAGTGTTTTAAAAGATAGCAAACTTAATAAAATTTTCTTTCTCACATGCAAAGTGCCCTCATAAGAATGGATGACTGAGAGCAGAGTTAGACTATCATATATATATATATATTATGATACCAAAATGCAAGGTCAGGCAAAATGTAGATCAGGAGGCCTTGTAAAGGGTGGAAATTACCACAAAAGCGTGGGAGTCAGAGGTTAGGTAAGAGAAGGAAACAATGCTAATAATTGCTGAAAGGGCTAATACCAACCTAGAACTGAACATTAAATACAGGCAAAAGATGCACATGATAACCTCTAAGTGTATGTATTACAATCCACAATATGTAAGAGCAGGAAGAGAGAAAGAGAGAGAGAAGGAGAAAGAGAGAAAAGAGAGAAAGAACCTGCCATAGAGGCAGGCTAGGGAGGGGGAGAGGGAATTGGGGACATTGGTGGTGGAAAGTGGGTTCTGATGGAGGGATGGGTGCTGGAACACTGTATGGCTGTAACCCAAACATGAACAACTTTTTAATTGTATATCTCATGATGGTATAATAAAATATTAATTTTTAAAAAAGAGTCAAACCCTCTCAAACCCTGGCACCCAGTTTCATAAAAACAGCTGGTCCCTCACTGCAGTCTAGTCTCTTCCACCTGTCCACTTCATTCCGCATCCTACAGTGCCTGACCTGGACAAGAGTGGTCGCTTGGCTGCATACAAAGCTCCATATTCAGCTAATTAGGAATCTCCCTTGGACCAGGCCACTCCTTAGTTCTAGGATATATAAAGAAACAGTATAGAACTATTTTAGAAGGATAAATCTGGGAAAGATTCATTTGCAGGTTTTGAAGGGAAACTCATGGTCAGAAAAAATCTTGTAAACTAAGAGATCTAGAGAGTAGTGTGAATCGAGTTATAGACTCAAGTTGGACATAACTGACATTTCTGCTTCGTGGAAATTGATTTGCTCAATTGGGAGTCAGAAGATAAGTAGAACCTGCAGCAGGGTGGGGTATTTAGGACAGAAAAGGGACCACTATGCCAGGGACAGTTGGAAATGGTCACTAGACAAGTACTGAGTGCTGAAAGGAGGTAAACGGATGTCCCTGAGAACTCAGTACCTGTATTGCGAAACAGGCCTTAAAGGAAGGAGAAACAGAGAGAAAGGGGAGAGAGAGAGAGAGAGAGAGAGAGAGAGAGAGAGAGAGAGAAGATAAGTGCCTGCCAGAGAGGTAGGCTGGGGTAGCAGAGTAGCAGGTGGGGTACTGGGACATTGGTGAAGGGAAACACACTGGTGAAGGGATGAAACTCAATCATGAGCAACTCTGCAACTGTGTATCTTGTGATGATTCAATAATAAAATATTTTTTTAAATGCTGAGACTCTTTTGCCAGATTCACAGGCAATGGGAAGTGTGATCCACAGCAATTTAAGACAAAATGAAATAAAACAGCAGAGATAAAGAGAACTCTATTACCCTCTGTTCTGTTACTTATAAAGTAGTCGGAAATCAGTTTATGCTACAATTTACATTTCATTCAGCCTATTCTCACCTCATCTAGCACAAAATGCTACTTTAAATTCTCTATGCATAATCAAAGACCACATCTAGTCTAAGACTTACCTCTCTAGTAAAAAGATATGCGTATATTGTTAATAAAAAAGAACAAATAAGAAACGATTGAAAATATGCAGTAATACAGTGAAAGGTAAATAATCGGATACAAAATAATCAACTGTGATCACAAAAATAAAACCCAGAGCACCCAAACTTAACCAACACTTAAAGTACATACAATATTAGATTATCTGCATTCTAGACTGTTTGCATTTTACTTGTTCAGCACAGATTATGATTCCAGAGAAGTGACGCAGTGCTGCTTCCTACCAGGTATGTGACTGATTCTCTCTCTGTGGAAGCACCATCTCAACAAGTAGTTTCATGATGCCAGATGAATTAAATTAGGAAAAGCATTTATGTCAAAACAAGAAGAGTAAACAATTAGACCAACATAGAACAAGATTTTTTTTTCCATTTTGGGAACGATCCCTAGAGATGCTCAGGGCTTTCTCCTAACTCTATCCTCGGGTATCACTCCTGGTGAACTCAGGGGACCATATAGGTTGGTTCCCTGAGGTTGCTGGTTGCTGGTGATTGAAACCAAATCAGCCAGATGCAAGGCAAGTGTCTTACTTGCTGTACTATCTCTAGCACAGAACAAGATGTTTTTAGTGTAATTACTTCAAATAAAAGCTCAAAACTACCTAGAGGACATACACTCTTAGCTGAAAGTATGCAGCAAACGAGTTAAACCAGCGACACCTCTGTCATGAAAGCTCCAATACTCAAAAAAAATATTATGTGCATTTTTAGAAAGAAAAATAATTGCTATTTAAGTGTCAGTAAATGTTAGAGCAGTAGCGGAAAGGACAGAGCGCTGGGCCTGAGGCCCTGAGAAACATCAGAGGAAGACAGTCTTAGCGTGGCTCTCAGAGGAAGTGGGTAGTGTTCTGTTAAATCATTAGCTCCTTGGGTGAGATCTACCCTGTCAATGACTGCTTGTCTCAGGGAAGACCCAGGATGCATTTGCTGTGAACTCCTAACAGAGGTTGGGCTGTGCGTTTAAACATTCCTGTTTCAGGAATAGAATCATGAAAGTAAATATTTATTTCACTAATTGGCATACTCATCGCTATTTGTTTGTTTATCTTCGTTTTGGAGCCACACCCGACAGTGCACAGAGCTGGGCCCTGGCTCCAGCTAAGACACCACTTCTGGCAAGGCTTGGCAGACCATATGTGGTGCAGGGGACCATATGTGGTGTGTTCAAGGGAAGCACTGTACTATTGCTCTGTTCCACATCATGATTTTTTTTTAACATACAAAATACCTCTTGGGCACTTTTCCTTTCAATTGTGCACATATTTCCCTTGGTGTTAAATGGCTGTTCAGTATCATACTGTGTATAGTCCTGACTGATTTAATCAGTCAAAAGAAACTTTATTTCCAATTTTTGCTATTACAACCTTGGACCATATATATGAGAAATAATAACCACTAACTCATACTACCTGGATTTCACTGACTTTTAAAAGTGTTCTAGCCTTCCACAAAGTGGGTATCAAGATTCAAAGCAATCTTATCTGGATTGCAAGGAGGACAAGGTGGCCCCAGCTGACATCTGGGTTACATATTTAATGCCTAAACATCCAAAGCAGGGAAGAATCAGTCAAACTAATGCTTTTGATTTTGTGTAAACAAAATAACCAATTGATGGACTGATTGCTTCACTTGTTTTGGATTTTTGTATACATAACCACATGCCAGTGATCCCCAAAATATCATCTTCAAAGTCAGAGTAAAGTACAAGATTTTGCTGCATTGTTCCCCACAATCTGTGTTAAAAAAGAATAATGTATCTACCACAGTCATTCTTCCAAAAAGTAACTTTAGCAACATTAATTATAAGTCAATAATTATACCTCCAATGCAGTAGTCACATTTGTGCTTTTTTGGGGAGGTGTCTTCCTTTTTCTCAGTAATGTGGCATTTTATTGTTCATTGTTATTACCACATTGTAGTTAGAAATTAGGGAATATTTCCTCAAAAAATTAGTGGATCAATGACTGGATAGATGCTAATTGTTCAGGGAAAAATGTTGGACAAAGGTCTTGCTCCTGAGTGTATTCAAAATGCTATGTAAAGTAAAAGCCATTTGTAGATAAGATTAATGTTATTGTTACACTTTTATCTCCCAGGTCAATAGTAGCTCTGCGTTTTCACTTCTAAAGCTAAAAATTATTAACACTGCTTCTACGAATAAAAATAATCAAGGAAAGGCAAGGATCGTGGTATGTCATTTTCTAATTTCTCCTTGTTTGGAAATGACAGCTCGGCTTTAGTTGAACAGAGCCAGACAATTTCCAAGGATATAACTAAAAACATTTAAATTGCCAGAATTATGTTTTCAAAAAAAATGACTAGGACAACAAAATTGTGTAAATAAGAACTGGAAAAGGCCTAACAGGTCATCACGTCTCTCCTGTGAGAATACCCTGTCAAATGTTGACCTGAATTCTCATCAGGATGAATTTTAAGTGCCACTAGTGATGCAAATCCCACCTTTTCCCCCCTGGGAGGTTGTTGTGCAAACTGAAAGTTTTCATTTCTTCTATTTGGATGAAACCCTTTCTTTGATAAAATATTTTAAAATCTGATTAAAAATCTAATTTTAAAAATCTGTACTTTACCATAGTATTATCATATTTGGCAACTGTGTCTTTTATGTTTTATAAATTAAAATAAGAATTAGTATAGTCTTGGACCGATAGTTTCATTCATTTACAAGTTGAATTATAAAGTGGCAATTTTATTCTTTTCATTGAAGTATCTTAAAAAGAGACAATACTTTTCTTAATTCTCAGTTTAATGTGTTTATTTCATTCTATCAATTTCTTAAATTTTAAGAGCAAATACTTTGGGATATCATTTCAGTAAGTTAAATATAATTTAAATATTACAGGCACAATGGATAAGGGAATGGCATCCTTTTATTTTAAGTGTTTCACAAATATCCATGGCTATATATTTTATACGACTGGAACAGTTTTTTGACATAATTTTCTTGAGATAACTTAATTATTGCAAAAAAATATATTTTAAGTAATATTATGCAATAAATTTTTGTTTATTGCCAAAATATATACACAAATGCACAGAACTTAAAGCATTATTTCATGACTTCTAAAATATCTTATAGCCCACACTGGAAAAACTGCACTATCTTATATCATTTTAATCCATAAAAGTACCCTTCATAGGGACTGAGTTTCATGACTATTTTCTAGTTGTCTCCTAGTGTTAAAAAGGGTATTATACTTTTAATTTGCTATAAATCTACTTCATAATAATAAATATAGATATTACAAGCAAATATATTTTTTAAAATCTGATTTTTTGATATTTCTAATAGAGAACTCTTTAAATATACTTCAATAAGCAAGCTAATGTATACAATTAATATAATAATGCAAATCAGATAATAGTATACAATTAGGAATTAGGGTACTATTTAAAGTCTTTCTTCCTGTTAAAACTCTAGCACTATTTTTATAATAGGTACCATTGCAATTTTATGTTCAAACCATTTTCGGAAGCTGACTTTAACTAATAAATCCTTAATTCCATAGTGATTCAAGTGAAGCATATTATATTTAGGCCTAATTATTTTCTTAGCTCACTGTATTGAATATATCTGAACTCACTTCTAATTTAAAATTATTAAGGAAAAATATTCCTTAGCAGCCCACAAACATGGATTTATGAAACTTTGACCATTGTGAAAATCTGCTACAATTATCCTCCAACAAGATTCATTGACATCATTTATCTTTGTTTATGATTTTTCAGTCAATTTCTGGTACGTGTGACTGTTTCACATCCAAAGCTATCATAATTAATTTGCAAGTAAAAGTTCATGATCCACTATTTCAGATGCCTCACTGGAGCCCAAAGGGATGACGTAGATTCAATCCTCTTCATCCAATTAGTTTTGTAACTCTATCAAACAAGTCTATTATCACAGTCTGGCATGATTTGTTCATTATGGAGCACATTGCTTAAGGTTCAAGATTCCATTGTTTTCTAACTGCTTACAGATTGTCCTTCAATATTTTCTCCTAAATTCAGCTCATATTGATCAATTGTTTGGTTGGTATAAACATTTAGTTAATTTGGTCATCTCTACAAAACAATTTAAAAAATATAACTTTAGCTGCTATTTTGAATTTTTTGTATCATTTATATTATGTGCTTTGAAATCTTTGACCTTTTCTTTATATATTTTTCCAATTTTACTTAAAAATCTTTCCATGAGAATTCAGAAGGGACTCTGCTTATTAACTTATTTTTTTTTTCCAGAGGACAATAGAACTAGGCTAATTAGAGAAAAGCATGTGGACATACAGGGTTTAAAGAAAAGGCAATAATTGGCTCCAGAATGACTTAGAAAATGAGCTAATTATAGGGCACCGTGGAATAAATTGGAGAGGACCTGTACAATATAAACTCATAACACTTATAATATAGAATAAACACAAGTATTGAATTATTGGTATCTAAAAATTGTTTCTACAAGTTAAAGAGTCACTTTGTAGCTTTTACTGTATCAGAAGTCAATTAATTTTTGAGCAAATATAAGATTTGTAGTTAACAGTAGTTTCAATATCAATTATCATTTATGATATTCCATTGTTTACTTATACACAGATGATTCTAAAGTTTATATGTTTCCTCCTTTAAATTTTCTCCTGGAAATTTGTTGAGATGTATGAATGTACAGAAATATCTTTTATTTTTAAAAGGTGAATCAAAAATACAATTATTTTAAAACTTCAAACTCTTTACATCTGAGATATTGGTTTTTCCTTAGCTAGACAGCCCTTCTGTTTAATGTAATTAGAAACATTTATATTAAAAGTCAATATTTTAAAAGAATTTCCAAATTGAGTAGCTATGTTTGAAATGTTTTTGCAAACTTCATTTTCTATTACCAAAATTATAATTTTCAAAGTGAAAACATGAATAATCTTTTGCCTTATCCTGACCCAATCAGTAAGAAAAGCATTCTCATTCATAATAGAGGAAAATTTTTTTAAAAAACCTGATTAATATCTGAGAGAAATCCAAGCGAGGATTTGGCCAGTAAAGGACTTGGCAATGTGAGATTTAAGTAGAAATGTATAAAATGGTTTTATTAATTGCTCATGGGAACAGAAGGTGGGTGTGGGATGGCGTATACATGGAAGGAGAAATTCATCTGATGTTTTTCCAATCAAATAGCTAATTCCTAGAGAATTTTATCGAATTATAAATAAATAATACATTTTATGAATTTAAAGACAAATGACTTAGAAGTCTAGCTGAAGTACAATATTATAATAGAGTATAAGAAATGAAAAAATGTTTTAATAGAAAAATTAGTTGTAACACTTTCTATTTGAAAATATTTTTCCTTTGAACTTATGAACAATGCATCTATTTTATTCAACTGAAACTAAAAGCATACAGAAAATTATAACCCAGTCTTAAAATTTTAACTTTTCAACAATTAATAAGAATTTCTATTGTTAAAAGCACTTTTTACTGGACTAATGAGAACACTTAGTGATTAAATTTCCTACCCAAGTACAACTATATAAAAAAAAACAGTCAACCCCATTACAAAATGGGGAGAAGAGATGAACAGAAACTTTGACAAGGAAGAAATTCGAATGGCCAAAAGACATATGAAAAAATGCACATCATCACTAATCATCAGAGAGATGCAAATCAAAACAACAATGAGATATCACCTCATACCACAGAGACTGGCCCATATCCAAAAGGGTAAAAACAACATGTGCTGGCATGGATGCAGGGAAAAGGGGACTCTCATACATTGTTGGTGGGAATGTCGACTTGTACAACCTTTCTGGAAAACAATATGGACATTCCTCCAAAGACTAGAAATTGAGCTCCCTTTTTGACCCAGCCATACCACTCCTGGGAATATAGCCTGGGAAGCCAAAAACACACAGTGGAAACACCATCCGCACTTTTATTTTCATAGTAGCACTATTCACAATAGCCAGAACCTGGAAACAACCAGTATGCTGGAGAACTGATGACTGGATAAAGAAACTTTGATACATCTACACAATGGAATACTATGCACTGTTAGGAAAAATGAAGTTATGAAATTTGCCTATAAATGGATGGACATGGAAAGGATCATGTTGAGTGAAATTAGTCAGAAGGAAAGAGAGAGAGATAGAATGACTGCATTTATTTGCGTGACATAAATATATATATATATATATATACACATATACATATATCCTATCCATATTATGATACCAAAATCCAATGTCAGGTGAAATGTGGATCAGGTCTTACCAAAAGTGGAAATTACCACAAACGTGTGGGAGTCAGAGGTTAGATAAGACAGAGAAGGGAACATGTGTGAATAAATGTCGAAAGGACTAATACCAGCCTGTATTTAACTGAGCATTAAATACAGGCAAAACAATGCACATGATGGCCTCTAAGTGTATGTATTGCAATCCACAATATGTAAGAGAAGGAAAAGAGAGGGAGAGAGAAAAGAGATAAAGAACCTGCCATGGAGGCAGGCTATGGGAGTGGGGAGGGAATTGGGGACATTGATGGTGGGAAATGGGTGGAGGGTGGGGTGCTGGAACACATGTGACAGAAACCTCCAAACACGAACAACATTGTAATTGTTTTTCTCACGGTGGTATAATAAAATATTTTTTAAAAAATTCCTACCCAATATTGATTGTTATTGTCATATGAATGAACATGCCATATTAGCTACATAAGAAATCAATTAAAATTATTTAAAATTACAATCAATAATGGGACACAATAAATACTAAGCCTGGTAAAATATCTCTTCTATTCTTATTTGTATCAATTTCCTATATATAGAATACCCATCAATATTTGTTTAATAATACACTAAATTCAATGTAAAAACCCTGATTTTCCACATTTTTTTAAAACTATTTTTTGTATCTTGAATGGGAATATCTAATTTATAGAAACAAATCCTAGCACTAGTTAAAATTTTTTGCTTAAAATTTTGACATGATATGAGACTAATATCCAAAAACAGTAAAAACAAGGGCCATCTTGGAAGCTTGCCAGAATTTGAAGTGTAGGAGCAGGGTGGGAGTGTAGTTAGGGTAGAAGGGAGCATTGTGACACTGATAGTTGGAAATTATCACTTTAGACAAGAACTGCGTGCTAAAAGGAAATAAAGCAACATACATGATTACCTTTCTGTACCTGTATTGTATACCACAATGGAGAGAGACAGAGAGAGAGAGAGAGAGGGTGAGAGGGAGGGAGGGGAGGAGAGAGAGAGAGAGAGAGAGAGAGAGAGAGAGAGAGAGAGAGAGAGGTGTCAACCTCTCAGGCTGGGTCAGGGAGTGTCAGGAGGGGAACTGGGGTCATTGATGGAAACTACACTGGTGAAGACATGGCTATTGGAACATCACATGACTGAAACCCAATCACGAAACAACATTGTAACTGAGTATCTCATGGTGATTCAATAAAAAAATGGGGGTGAGAGGAAACCCTAGGAAATTTAAGTTTTCATAAGGAAAACATCTTCATATTTTTAAACAAATAGCCTGTATTAGTCCAATGATAATGCAACCATGATTTGTTTTCCATGAAGTCCTTAATATTTATAACAACACTTTGCTAGCTAAGTACTCTTTGTCAGTATATACTGACTGAAGTTATGTATGGATCTGGAATCAGGCAGAGTTCAAGTAGAAGAGGAGCAGAACCAACAGATCTATGTTATGAGGTATGTTTCCGAAAACCAGCATGCCGAACTGTGAGGAGTATCCAGGTATATCCCAGGTCCATAAGACATGCGGTCAGGAAGAACTGGCTGAAACTATTGGCCTGGGGCTGAATTGTAAGTTCTCTTTCTTTTGAGGGAAGTTTTTGTGACTTCAGTTCTATTCAGTTAGTTTTTTTAAAACTTTATTATTAATTAATTAATTAATCAATTAAGTAAGTAATTGATTATTTTTATTTTCTTTTGGGGTCACACCCAGCAATGATCAGAGGTTAGTTCTGGCTCATATGACGCTATTTCAGGAATTGCTCCTGGTGGTGCTTGGGGAAGCATATGGGATGCCGGGAATCAAACATGGGTCGGCTAGGATAAAGGCAAACACCCTTCCCACAGGACTATTACTGCTTCATCTGGTGGAAGCAGACCCAGTTTATTTAGAACAATCTCTCTCCCTAAAGTTGACTAGTTACTTATGTATCTTAATCCCATCTATTAAACAACTTTGTTGAAATGTCTAGATTGGTATTTGGTAATAAAACTAGTCATTGTTGCCTAGACATGTCAATGCAACAAGAATCATCTCAAACAAATGGAACATGCATTATGGCTGTTAATGAATAATCCATCACTGAGAACTTAAACAGAAGTAGATTGCATGTTTCACAAACTGTACATTGATTTTATCACATGCTTAAAGTTAACTTTATTTTAGGGTTTTTATGTGTATTATCATTTTCTATACTTAAGAATCTGTTACTATGTCCTTATTTTACAGTGGAGGTACATGAGATCAGAGGAAATCTTTCTCAATGAACCAACTAGTGAAGATTATAAAGTAAAATATGCTCATGCTGAAGCCCTAATTTTCAAAATTATAATCCCTGGATGGAATTATTAAACAGAAATTAGAACGAGGAAAAAAAATCAATTTTCAAATGTGTCATTTTAGGAAGAAATTCAATCTGACAACGGCACACTTGTCCCTCCCACCGCATTCCATTGTTTGAATCATTCCTAAATGTTCCTGCAACTGAAAGATAATATTTGGTGGTTTAAGATGATGATTTTAAAGATATTTATTATTATTATCCATGTCTTATTTTATTATAATATTTTCATCCAGAATATTTTGAAATCCAATAGAATATTGTTTTAAACAACAGTAGGAAGACAAAATTTTATGTGTAACTGTCAAAACTTATGCTAACATTATTGTTGATCTTTATTTAACTTTATTCAATGTCTAAGTTTGGTTTTATAAATTTTCATAATTAAACTGAATGACACTATTTCATCATATGATAAATTATTTCTTCATGACAATTTATTATTCTGCTTTCTATTTTTTGTTTGCTTTTTGCTTTTGGTTTTCTTCATGACAATTTATTATTCTGCTTTCTATTTTTTGTTTGTTTTTTTGCTTTTTGGTTGTCATACCCAGCCATGTTCAGGGGTTACTCCTGGGTCTGCTCTTAGGAATTACTCATGGCAGTGCTGGGAGACCACATGGGATGCCGGGGAATATCAGACCTGGGTCAGCCACGTGCAAGGTAAATGCCCTACCCACTGTACTATCACTCTGGCCCCTCTATTTTTTCTTTTTGTCTTACTAATTAGTTTTCTTATTTGTGTAGCTATCATTAAGGTATAAATATATTAATAAATTGTATAATTTATTATATAATTGCTGGAATAATTGTAAGCAAGTTAAAAATAAATTTGCCTGCATACAATTAAATAGAATATTATTTATTACAAATTTTATATGTACTACTAAATTAAGCCTAAATTTTACAAAAGTTAAAACTTTGGTAATTAATTTAAGTGTGAATTGGATCATTGATCTTATTTTTTATTATTCCTTTGTAAACCCAAAAGTTATGATAGACTATCTTAATACATTTTTTATTTAAATTTTTTAATTAAACATATTTAAATAAGTTAAATTTTTTAGTTTATTTTAATTTTTTTAGTTTATTTTAGTTTATTTTAAAAAAGAACTTAACTGCATTTTAGTTCTTTCATTATAAAAATAACACCTTTCGATGTGACTTAACACCGTTTTCTCCTATTTTATATTAGCACCACAATGCTAGCTATAAATTCTATGATAGAAAAGGGAGAGAACTTGTAGAAAAGTCCAAATACAGTCCAAAAAAGAAGAAAGTCTTCCCAAAAGAAGGAAAAACGAAAACAGATGCAGTGTCAGCCTCCATTATGTCTGCTCGTGCATGGTTCTTGCTAAAGAACAGACATTCAATCTGCTTTTGAATTATTTGTCACTTGGCTTCTTTATATTTCCATGCCCCTATTTTGCATTTTGTTCACTACTCATTGTGTTACACAATCTGAATTTTGCAAAAAATAATGCTGATATATATCCTTACCAACTTTTGAACTATGTGTAGTCAAGTTTAAAACTTTAGCAAACTTGATGTTTCAGACTGCAACCAAATTTGATCAGTTTGGGATTTGAGTTCACTTGTTCTTGGCCTAGCTGAGTGAAAAGGCCCAATGAGTTAACTTTAAAAGGCTTATAAAATATTCAAAAAGTTCTTACACATCAAATAGCTCTTAAGACAGAACATTTTGATGAGTTTAGTGTAAATGAATCAGAAGCATATGGATTAAATTTACCTTAAAATACTCCTGGGTTTAAGAATTAAGAGAAAATGTGCTTGGCAAAAACACATTTTGGGTTTTGCCTAACCCAGAACATTGGAAAAGTAGTTCAAGATGTTTAACGAACCCAAAACATGGCTGGGTTCACCCATCCCTAATCCCCTGTGGTAATAGCAAAGGACAGGCCGGGGCAGATTTTAGGTGCATAAATCTAGATCAGGTTTTTATCATGGTCATCCCACAACTATTGGATAATATGAAAATGTTTTGCCTTGTATAAATCACATCTGTGCTATGTGCTTTTTATAATTTTGTTTAAGGACCATAGGGTGTGTGCTTTATATAGGGTACAGTTTTGCATAATTTAGAAGTGTCTATGTACCAAATCAATTGAAAATTCATAATTTATATGCTTATTTAGAGAATATCAAGAGATCATAGTGACGTTCAACATTAATCTCAATGATTATTCACTTAAATAAGTTTATAACTTATTTCTACTTTTAAAATTAATAAAAATATATGCCAACAGTGACAGGGTTTGGAAGGGAAAGCAACACATAGAATAATCAAAACTGTAACATTTATTTTTCCTTTTCAACCTGATGGTTCCTACAGAGACAGTGAAAGGAATACATAAAAATGTCATTACTTTACTTAATAAAACTTATTCTTGATTTAGGGAGCAGTTATTAATAACTGGTTCCACTTGAATGTTATGTATAGGAAATAATGTTTATATGACATTTTCACTGTTCTTTTTAATTAAATCAGCATAAACTTTAAAGTTACAGAGTTATTCATGGTTTTTTTCAGGTATACAATGCTATAACACAATCCCTTCACGGAGTCCATTTCTCTCCACCCGTGTCTTCAGTATACTTACTACCTCCTGCCCACAGCCTGCCTGTCTGACTTCGTTTCTGTTTTTTCCTTTTCCTTATTAAGCTTGATGGTTTGCAATGCAGTTACTTTCCGGGCACATGATGATTTACAATGCAGTTACTTTCAGGGCATCATACATATTCCTTTACCTCCTTTCAGCACTCCAGACCTTTTCAGAATGATCACTTCCCTCTATCATTGACATATTGGTCCCTTCCCTAACTTATCTCTTCTAGCCCCAAAGTGGCAAGGTTCCTCTTTAGGGTCCTCTTCAGGCATGAGTTATTCCCCCAACTATGTTTTGGGATATCCCACACATGAGTGACATCTTCACCCTCACATTACAAAAAAGCTAACCACAGATCATAGATGGAACCAAAATTACTGTAAATAAATAGACTTATATAAATTAGTGACTCGATGAATTTCAAATTATGAATAAAATGATAATATAGAATATTTCTCTGTAGAAAAATTTATAGCGCCTAGCTTGCCCACTTAGGTAGCAGCTTATTTTCAAAGAACTAAAAGGCAATTTATTCATAAAGCAAATCATTTACATAAAAATGAATATAGGCAGAGAATATATTTATAATGACAAAACAGAACTACAACCACCACTTTAAAATAATATAGTATCCATCAGCCCTAATATTCTGAAACCTAGTGACACCAAAAATGTTTTAGCATCCTGGCTCGTGGCCCTGCCCAGGAGCTGCCCTGGGGCCACCAGCCATAGCATGAAGAGCCTCACAAGCAGCTGGGGAGGTTGAAACTCGGCTTGCCCTGGGCCCAGCTGATTATGGGGCCCCCAGGAGGGCAGATGGGTTTTGGGAGTGGGCCCATCACCTCTGGGGGTCCCGGAAGCAGCCGGATGAGACTCACCCATCACACTAGCCACCATTTTCACTGTCCAGACGCTGGGAAACTGCCTCACGACCAGATTAATAGAGCAAAACCAGTTCGAGCCCAGGTCGGGCCGCGCGGTCCATTAAAATAGTGGAAACATAATGTCTTTTAATGCACTGCATTCCACGAAGAGCAGGAAAGTTTGGCGGGAGGGAGAGATAAAAGAGGAGAGAAATGACATACAAAACCCGCCAAGTTTTTGAGTTGTGGGAGGGGGCAGGGAGGTGGGGACATTGGTGATGGGAGATGGGTTTGGGTGGAGGGATGGGTGTTGGAACACTGTGGAACCGAACTCTACATGAGCATCTTTCAATTGTATGTCTAAAAGGGTGTAATAATATTTTGGGGGGGGAAAATAATAAAATTAAATTAAATTAAAAAAAATGTTTTAGCATCCTGAAGAAATGTCATAAATATGCATGAAAAAAACATACAATTTCATACTTTCACACTAGCCCTTCATTCATAGCCCTTTGTATTCTCTTTTCAGCCATTTTTATAGAGGTCCTGAAATTTAAAAATACTGTTCATCATAATTTTAATGCATTCTTCATTCTATCACCACTCCTCTGGCAGACGCCTCCCTCCATCAAAATCGCAAAGGTCCCATAGGATTTGGGGATCCCATGGAGCCCTTCCCATGTAAGCTTAGTTCTATAAACAAAATCTCTATGATTTGGGTCATTTATTGTTTCGTTCCTATGTTTCTTTTTTATCCCACATATGGGAGAAATTTTTCTTTTTTTTTTTGTTTTGCTTTTTGGGTCACACCCAGCGATGCTCATTGGTTACTCGTGGATTTTTGCTCAGGAATTACTCCTGGTGGTGCTTGGGGGACCATATGGGATGCCGGGATTGAACCCAGGTCTGCCGCATGCAAGGCAAATACCCTACCGCTGTGCTATTGCTCCGGCCCCGAAATCTTTTTTTTTAATTTACTGATTGTGGAGGTTGTAACACCCACATGCATATAGCTGAATAGAGCTAAACTTCCAGAATTCCATGAACTTGTAATCAATAAACTGATAAAGTTTTTTCAAAAACAGTATGCCTTTTTAGAGGCATATAAATTTAAGGGAATCACGATAAGTAATTACTGCTAATATATTTTAAACTTTACATGAAATAGACTATAAAAGTATAAGATTCAATAAGCGTGAGAGAATTAAGAACATTTTAAAGAGAAAACTTCAATAGGCCTGTAAAAAGTATGGAAATGTATTTGTCTTAATAGGAATATTCTGGGAACTGAGAGATAGTACAGCAAGGAGACAACTTGACTTGCACACAGCAGGTCTGAGTTTGATTTCTGGCACCCCAAGTGGTGCCCCAGACTCCAATAGAACAATTCCCAAGTATAGAGCCAGGTGTAAGCCCTGAGCACCAAAGCAGAGACCCAAACTCAAACGAAAGTGTTGCGTGTGCATCTGTCCTGGAGTTGCCTCCTGCAGGTCACTTTGTAGATAGGAGGGAGGACAGTTTGAATGTGGCAGCTCATCTGACCATGTATTCTATACTGGCTCGTATAATATTCTCTCATGGTGCCACAATCATGGTGGGACTAGCTAGATCTTACTGGTGTGTTTGCCTGGCCATGTTGAATCTCTAAGTAATTAGACCAGAGAGAAATGCTGTTTGCCTCCAAGCAAGCAAGCAAGCAGGGCTCTCTGATAACTCAAAGCTAAAATATAGAACTACCATGAAGCAAAGAATCTTGTGAAGGCTTGTGAGAAATACTTAGCTGGATATAGTGTATTCTTTGGTACAGATGCATGTCTTTGTATTCTGAGATACAGTTCATCTCAGAAACTCCTTCTCTACACTGCAGGAGCACTTCAAGGAAGAACTTGGTTCAGCAACATTAACATCTCAAAGGGCCTAGGTGAGGTCTTGGAAGAAATTACCTAAGGGCATTTGACCTTTCAAGTGGGAGGTCTGGGTTGCAGAGATATAAAATAGCCTGCTTCATTTCTCGCACTCTCTTTTGGTGGCTCTCTCTCTCTTTCCCCCTTTCTGCTGGCCTCTCTTCACTCTCTCCTCTCTACAGGGCCTTGACACATAGTGACCGCCATCTTGGCCTACAAATGGCCAGGGCCCAGCAGGGAATCGTAAACTCAGGATTTTTCCTATTGCTGATTTGTATGCCTGAACCTGTACTAAGTAAAGCATTTTGAAACTTCACTGGATTCTCGTGACTTTCTCCGTCCCTCCAGCCACCGAACCCTGGGACAGAAGGGGATCCCTGACCCTGCTCCCGGATTTTGTGCAGGGTGCCTCAGCATTTCCCCATAGAAAAGGAATAGGAATATTGGTTTGATGTTGGAAAATATTCTTTTACAGATACTAATTAACTATGTACATTAATGAATACAAGATTGCAATAAAAATTTCTGTGAATATTAAAACAAATCATAAAGCATTCAATATAAATTACAGGTGAACTCATTATTTAAACATAAAATCTCTTAGCAAGCTTGGAATAAGCAAACCTTTCTTAATGGAATAAAAGGAAACCGTAGTGCCATGAGTTACTCAATACCAAATTCTAAGATGTTTATCTTTTAAAGAATCTTCTTTAATGTTTCTTGCAAAATTGGTTTCAAAGTTATGAATTTTCTAACCTCTTGCCTGTATCTGAGACTTTGTCAAATCTAAATGATAATCTAACTGGACAACGTATTCTTGGTGACTTGCTACGTTCTAGGTTTGGTACTAAATCCCTCCTAGGGCTCACAGAGTCCAATTCAGTGGATTTGCTCTGACTCTCATGGGTTATTCTTTTCTTTTCTTTTCTTTTTTGTTTTTGTTTTTTTTTGAGTCACAACAGCAATGTTCAGGGGTTATTCCTGGCTCTGCACTCCTGGCAGTGCTTGGGGGCCCATATGGAATGCCCAGGGAATCAAACCTGAGTCAGCTGCAGGCAAGGCAAATGCATTACCCGCTGGACTATTGTTCTGGTCCCATCATGGGCTTTTTTGGTATGTGAAATCCTGCCATGATCTTGTTTCTGTCACTATTTTGGAAGTACTTGACTTTCATCATTCAGAGTACAATGTATTTTTGGGGTTTCTCTATTTGAGTATTTTTCCTAGGATCCTTCAGGCCTCTTAGATTCCCTGTGCTTGTAAGAGACTCCTTAACTCTGAAGAATTCTTACCTGTAATTTCCTTAAGTATTGGTTCTTCACCAGAGTCACCTCTGTTTTCTTCAAGGACTTTGACATTCTTTTGTTTTTTCTCTGGAAATCCCATAGTATCTCGTGTGATGTTCATTTCCTTTAAGATATTTTTTTTCCATCTTCAGTTGTTTCTAGAGTTTTCCTGCATCTCACTTTGGAGGCCCTTGATCTTTTTCTCAACTGCTTGTTATTCTGTTTCCCAGTCCTCCTATTGGATGTTTTTATATCACCCACCATCTTCATCATTTCTGACATTTCTGATCATAGTTTTCTTGTTTTGAACCTCATACTTTCTCGAGTTTGATAACTGCTTATGCCATCATCTGTTTGAGAATATTAAACATCGTCATCACAGTGTCACTAAAGTCATTCTGAGAATTTCCATATTGGTTGGTGCTGGTTGAGCCTTCTGGGTTATTATTTTCACTCAATGAAAATAGTGGGTTTCTGGTGGCTTTTTGTGGGCCTCTGCATGTCTTCCTCATAGGATTTTCTGTGATTTGGCAGAGCTGAGGATGTTTCTGAAGTTAGCCCCTTGGTGATCTCTGAGAGATTAAACTGGGAGTTGCTCTTTCCCTTCCTGGCTGGTCTTCACCTAGTGACAGGAAGTATAGCTGTGAGAAGTGTGAGATTTGATGAGTAGAACTGTCAGGAGTTGCGTGGCTGACCTGCTGACACGGCAGGGGTCAGGCATGGAGGGTGTAAGGACCTAGCTGGAAGGGAGGGGAGGCCTCTACTGGTTTCAAGAAAGGCTGCTGAGATGCCATCAGGAATATTAATCCTACCTGGAGGGTAGCAGAGCAAGGTCTCAGGAGCTGTCAGTCCTTTTGTATTCTTAATTCCCATGCAACTCATTTCATTATGCTTCAAGTAGTTAGAAAGAACACGTTACAGGCATAATACTATTGGGTACAAAGAAATACAAAGATGCTTTATTTCAAATAGTTTCTTCTCAAAATAGTTTATCATTCAGTGATGACTGAAGATATTCCAAGTGGTATCATTTTCAAAATCAGCACAGAATGATACAAATTCAGCACAGAAAAGAGGGAATGATACAAAATCTGCACAGAAAAGATTCTACTGTTTCTCAAAAGAGAGTTTTTTGATGGAGCCCTAGAGGCTGTCATAATGCCAACCAGAAACATGCTAAGCAGAGGACTGATATTAAGGGATGGCACAGGGCAATAAAAAAATAAGACCAAAATTGTATCAGTTCACACTAATAGATAGCATTAGTAGTAGACACTAATAGATAACATTATATAATATATAATAATAGATAGCATTAAAATATGCTCCATTCAGTGTGCTAATAATCATTGAAAATGATAATACCAGCCTAGAACTGACAATTGAATATAGGAAAAAAGATATACTGGATAACCTCTAAATGTATATATTGCAATCCATAATATGTAAGAGAAGGGAGAGAGAGAGAGAGAGAGAGAGAGAGAGAGAGGAGATGAAGAACCTGCCATAGAGGCAGGCTAGGGGAGGGGGAGGAATTGGGGACATTCATTGGTGGTGGGAAATGGGCACTGTTAGAGGGATGGGTGCTGGAACACTGTATGACCAAAACCCAAACATGAACATCTTTGTAATTGTATATCTCAGGGTGGTATAATAAAATATTTAATAAAATAAAATAAAATGGCAAAAAACAAAAAAATAAAATATGTTCTATTGATTTTGTTTAATAAGGACAGTGGTGCAGAGTCTTAGCACTTTGATGGTGATGAAAGTACAATATCATTGCACATCAAAATCATGAAAGCTAACACTATTGTAGTCACACCAACTACAATTTTTTAAAAGCTAAGAGGACTATAATCCACTTTTATTCAATTTTAATTTCTTGAAAAATTTATGTTATTTGGGAAAAAATACAAATACAATCCATAAGACAACACTATTTATATAAATAGTGTCAATTCTAGAGTATTTAATACAAAATAGAGTAGCTCTGAGAAACACTGTCTCTCAGAAGATATTTAGTTGTCTATGAAAAATATTGCTCATCAAATTATAAAACCTTTGGCTACTAATGCATGATAATTAAAAGACATTTATAGGATAGTCATAGAAAAATGACAAATAAATATTAGCCATCTAGATGAGTTTTTGAGTATTACATGCAGTCAGTTACCCTGAGAATCTTTTATTTTTAAGTATTTTATTATACCACCGTGAGATATACAAACAAAAAGATATACAATTAAAAAAGTTCATATTTGGGTTTTGGTCATACAGTGTTCCAGCACCCGTCCCTCCACCAGTGCCCATCTCCCACCACCAACATCCCCGATTCCCTCCCCCTTCCCCAGCCCACCTCCATGGCATGTTCTTTATTTCTTTCCCTTTTCTCTCTCTTTCTCTTTTCCTTCCCTTCCAGACTATGGATTACAGAACATACATTAAAAGGTTGTCATGTGTATCTTTTTTGCCTCTATTTAATGCTCAGTTCTAGGTTGGCATTAGTACCCCCGACAATTATTAGCACACTGTTCCATTTTCTGTCTTACCTAACCTCTGACTCCCACACGTTTGTGATAATTTCCACCTTTGACAAGACCTCCTGATATATGTTTCACTTGACCTTGGATATTGAGAATCTTTTAACAAGAACAATTTTCGACATTGTAACATCTGAGAATAGGACTCATTCACCCTAGGTATTAACAATTTTTCCAAATGAATATTGAACAAACTCTATAAAAGCACTATTATAATCTCTATCAGAAATCATTTGGAGAACAGAGAATATTTTGGCAGAAAGAAGATATCAAAACAAGATAGCTAAAATATGATCATTTTGTGAAACAAAAAAATACTCAAATGTAAATAATTGATTTAGAGTCTTGGATACCAATTACACTTAAGCATATTATAAATTAGAATCATTTATTATATGTATTGCATAAACATGTGTTGGAAATATATGTCTGATCTTATTTTAGCAGCATATACTATATTTCTATCTTGTTCATTTCTGTGTCAACATTAAACAAATCCTAGCATGGGTGTACAATGACACATATAGCACATTTTGTTAGGGAATGAGAGAAAAGTGAAAGAGCTCAGCTGTGGACTGCTGACCTATAAAGCAAATGTTAAAAAACTATTTTAATTTTTTCCATCAATGGGGCTGGAGCAACAGTAAAATGAGTAAAGCACTTGCCTTGCACGTAGTCACCCAGGTTTGATCTCTGGTATCCCATATGGTCCCACAAAACCTCCTGATGTAACTCCTATGTACACAACAAGGAATAATACCTGAGCACTGATGGGTGTAGCCAGAAACCATTAAATAAAATAAACTATCACATTTAAAATACATAAATATATAAATATTCCATAGATAAACTTTTTATGAGTTTCTTAAAAGAAACATATTATGGGAAAATTAGAAAATTTTCCCTAGTTATGTGGATATTAAAAGTGAGTGATCCCAAATAGACTAAACATACCTAAGGATTTTTTTTTTTGGTTGTTTGTTTATTTGTTTTACTATACCATGATGAGATATACCATTACAAAAAAGTTCATGTTTGGGTTTCAGTCTTACAGTGTTCCAGCAACTATCCCCACCAAAGTGCCCATTTCCCACCACCGTGTCCCCACTTCCCCCTCCCCTAGCCTGTCTCTATGGCAGGTTGTTCATCTCTTCTCTCTCTCTCTCTCTCTCTCTCTCTCTCTCTCTCCTTTTCTTATACACTGTGGATTACAATACATACATTTAGAGGTTATCATGTGTCTCTTTCTGCCTATATTCAATGCTCAATTCTAGTCTGAATTATCACTTTTGACTATTATTAGCACACTATTCCCTCCTCTGTCTTACCTAACCTCTGAATCCCACACATTTGTGGTAGATTCTAGGTTTGACAAGACCTCCTGATCCACGTCTTGCCTGACTTTGGATCTCTGGATATTGGTATCATACTAAATACATACATATATATATATATATATATATATATATATATATATATATACATATATACATATATATATATATACACATACATATATATTCACTTGATCACTTGAATATCCTGTTATTCATCGATTTGCTCGAGTGGGCACCAATAACATTTCCATGGGGACCCTTTCACATGCCAAGGTAGCCCAATGGCATCTGGTTGATTCAGGAATATGAAAAGCCTCAAAGCGGGATTCACTGGGAAGTCGTCAGATGGAGGCGTGGTCGTCCCTTCCCCCCTCCATCTTGTCGAGCCTGGTGGCCCTGCCTGGGATCTGCCCACGGGCCAGCATACAGGGCCTCACGGATGGCTGGGGAGGCTGGCGCTCGGCATGCACCGGGCCTAGCTGACCATGGAACCCCGAGGAGGGCAGATGGGTTTTGGGAGTGGGGCCCGTCGCCTCTGGTGGGTCCCGGAAGCAGCCGGATGAGACTCGCCCATCACACTAGCCACCATTTTTGCTGTCCGACACTGGGAAACTGCCTCACGACCAGATCAACAGAGCAAAGCCAGTTCGAGCCCAGGTCGCGGCCGCTTCGCGGCTGCGCGGTCCACTAAAATAGTGAAATAGTAATGTCTTTTAATGCACTGCATTCCACGAAGAGCAGGAAAGTTTGTTGGGAAGGAGATATAAAGAGGAAAGAAATGACATACAGAACCCGCCAAGTGGTTGAGGAGGGGGGAGGGAAGGGAGGTGGGGACATTGGTGATGGGAGATGGGTTTGGGCGGAGGGTGCCTGTTGGAACACTGTAGAACCAAAGCTCTACACGAGCATCTTTCAATTTAAAAAAAAAGGTGGAATCTACCACAAACATGTGGGAATCAGTGGTTAGGTAAGACAGAGAAGGGAACAGTGTGCTAATATTTGTCAAAAGTGATAATAGCAGCCTAGAACTGAGCATGGAATATAGGAAAAAAGATATACATGATAATCTCTAAATGTATGTATTGCAATCCACAATGTGTAAGAGAAGAGAGAAAGAGAGAGAGAGAGAAGAGATAAAGAACTTGCCATAGAAGCAGGCTAGGGGAGGGGGAGGGAAGTGGGGACATTGGTGGTGGGAAATGGGCACTGGTGGAGGGATGGGTGCTGGAACACTGTATGACGGAAACCCAAACATGAACATCTTTGTAATTGTATATCACATGGCGGTGTAATAAAATATTAAAAAAAAGCCTCAAAGAGTTCCTTCAGGGTCTTGACAAAGAGGTCTGACCATCTTGTAGGTGGGCAGCCATGTGATCTTTTGACATTGCATGGGATCCAGTCAGTAATGGCTCTAGTACAGCGGTCATCTCCAAGTCTCATTACATGTCCAGCCCATCTGATTTTCGATGCCTTGGCAAACGAGACCGCATCCCTAATTCTGGAATAGCGATGGAGGTTGGAGCTCCGGATTCCTTTACTATATACACATATAAAATGCAAATAAATGCAGTCATTCTATATCTGTATTTTCCTTCCTTCCTGCTAATTTCACTCAACATGATCCTCTCCATGTCCATCTATTTATAGACAAATTTCATAACTTCATTTTTCCTAACAGCTGCATAGTATTCCATTGTGTAGATGTACCAAAGTTTCTTTATCCAGTCATCAATTATCGGGCCCTCTGCTTGTTTCCCTATTCTGGCTATTGTAAATAGCGCTGCTATGAAAATAAAAGTTCAGATGGTGTTTCTATTGTGTGTTTTTGGCTTCCCAGGGTATATTCCCAGGAGTGGTATGGCTGGGTCTAACGGGAGCTCAATTTCTAGTCTTTGGAGGAATGTCCATATTGTTTTCCAAAAATGCTGTACCAGTCGACATTCGCACCAATGATGGAAGAGAGTCCCTTTCTCCCCACATCCATGCCAGCATTTGTTGTCCTTGCTCTTTTGGATATGGGCCAGTCTCTGTATTTAAGATGATATCTCATTGTTGTTTTGATTTGCATCTCTCTAATGATTAGTGATGATGAGCATTTTTTCATATGCCTTTTGGCCATTCTAATTTCTTCTGTATCAAAGTTTCTGTTCACTTCTTCTCCTCCCTTTTTGATGGGATTGGCTGTTTTCTTCTTGTAAAGTTCTACCAGTGCCTGATATATTCTGTATATTAACCTCTCTTATTAGATGGGTTTTGGGTGAATATTTTCTCCCATTCTGTGGACCGTCTTCGTATATTGGTCACTGTTTCTTTTGAGGTGCAGAAGCTTTTAGTTTCATAAAGTCCAATATGTTTATCTTTGCTTCCAGTTGCTTTGCTGGTGGTATTTCATCTTGAAGATGCCTTTAGCTTCAATGTCGTGGAGGGATTTTCCTATATTTTACTTGATATACTTTATGAGTTCAGTCTGATATTGAGATCTTTAATCCATTTTGAGCTGATTTTTGTGCATGGTGTTAAACAGAGGACCAAATTCATTCTTTTACATCTAGCTGCCCAGTTTTCCAAGGACCACTTGTTGAGGAGGTTTCTTTGCTCAATTTCGTACTTTTTGCTATTTTATCAAAGATTAAATGATCATGTATTTGAGGATGGGTGTCAGGACACTCAACTCTACTTAGTTCTATAGAACTTAGACATTCTAAAGGGTTGCCTTGCTTACATAATTATCTTTGGTTGCTATCACTTGAAGTTAGTAATATATGTCAAGTTTGCTGAAGAAACAGAACTAATAAGATTTGAGAAACATTAAGAGGGTGTTTATTACAAGAATTAGCTCACATGGTTACAAAGATGGTTAAATGCCATAATCTCCCTTCTATAAGCTAGAGAACCAACTTGATGGTGTATGCCCAGTTACTAGGACTGTGAAATAAATTCTCTGAGAAACAAGGAGCTCCAATATCCGATATCAGGAGAATAGGAACCTCCAAGCCTAAGCAGGCAGACAGAGAATTTACTGTGCCCTCTATGTTTCTATACGGCAATAAACTGCATTGTTGTCAATGGGTACCGCCGTTACAATAACCCCAGCTGATGAGAAGTCAGGGCCACGGAGATACAGTGAGACCACATTGATACTGTGGGGCAATGGAGAGTCTGGCTGAAGTAGACTTGAGGAAGGCAAAAGTAGAAAAGGGTCTGACCAACCTAAGTTAGAATTAATAGATAGTCCTGATAATGCATCCCTGAAATATTATGTAAGTGTGAATGCTAAATGAGTCTAGCTATAAGATGATCTTTGGGCTCTTAAGTCCTTAAGCACAAACTTCCTGGGAACCTCACACAGAAGAGGAGCAACCAACCGGGAACATGTTCAATTGAAAATGAACTCTCCAAACTCTGTCTCTGCTTGCCCTTGTCAGCTAGCCTGTCTTCCAGATGTCTTAGGTGGTGCCCTCTCTCCAGACATTATAACTAATTGAACTGTATGCTTGTATTTTTTTTCATGTGAACTCCCCCTAATAAAATTCCATTGCAATTACACAGTTGTCTTGAGTTGTAAAGCAAAACTTGTCCACTCTTGAGATTGCACCTGGTATTAAACACCCTGTATCCATCCCTTTTTCTTTCTGACCCCCAATTGATTGGATGATTCCCCCATTACATAGAGAAAAGTAGATCTTTTTTTAACAAGTTTCCTTTTCAAATGATAATCTCCTCTAGATACTGTCTCACAGATATACTCGTAAATCTCCTAACCTAGCGAATCAAGTTGGCACAAAATTTAGTTACAATATGAAATGAGATCTAATGGGTAGATACACCCAGCAGAGCAGATACCAGCTTTCCCATTAGTGCGGCCGCATGGCTATGCGATTTACCTGCAAATCACCATGAATATTCTACCCATCCATGTGCGAGAGCCCCACAAGCTACTGAGTGTATAAGCGACTGCACGGCAGAGCCTGGCAAGTTGTCCAATGCATATTTGATAGGCCAAAATCAGTAACAAAAGTGTTTATTTTCCTGACCCTGAAAGAGCCCTTAATACAGCTGCAGTAAGAAGGGCAAACAAGCAGTGCCTGATAAAATTTCATGGCCAACCTAGGCTGCCAAAACAAAGAAGAAATAAAATGACTGTCTGTACTTTCAATGCTCATATGCTGGCACCGGAAGCATATATCGAATTTCTGATGCTTCGAGCGCAAAGATCAAGTACAACATCATTGGTTTGACTGAGAAGAGGAGGTGTCAGTCGCATCATGCTGTATTTGACACCAGGGAAGAATTGTTCCTTGGAACATGCGACAAATGAGGCATCAGTGGCATTGGTGTCCTTGTCAACATGAACATGGTCGTCAACATTAATTCATTTGATTGCCTAACTAACTGGATAGGATGATTACACTTGAAGAGATGTGGCCCACTGCCAGCAATTTCTATCTCCGTTGTCTACACACCACATCCACATACAAGGAAGAAGAAATTGAGAAAATCTACATGGAGTTGGAGGAGTTCTATAAAAAGATCACACCTTCTACAAGATCATAGTCGGTGATTTTAATGCCAAGATAGGACCGAGAAGATCGCTGAAGAACTACACATTGGGACCTATGGCCTAGAATGGAACGAATAGGGTGAGAGACTATCTGAGTTCATTATGTCCACCAAGACCATTCATGGGAACTCACAGTTCCAGAAAGCTGAAGTGAAACGTTGGACATGGGAATCTCCTGGTGGACAGTTCCACAATGAAATTAACCACATGATCTTCAATCGATGGTTTTGCCTGACCTATGTCGCTGTCGTCCCAAAATTCCAAACAGGATTGGACCACCATCTCATTCATGCAAAATTCTACTTCATGCAACAGGGAGAAAAGGCTGCAAAGTTAAAGAAGAGAACTCCCAGAATGACCACCAACTGGGAACTCTTTAGCACCATTGTGGCAACATGGGAAGATACCGTCACTGATGACATTGATGAAGAATACAACCAATTGGTTCCAGCACCTCCATGATTGTGCAAAGAATGCCGAGAGAGAAAGACACAAAAGGACGCCTGTCTTCATAAACTCTCGAGCTCATTCGCCAACTTGGCAAGGCGCAAGCCTCAGGCGACCAAATGGTAACATCCAAGCTTGCAAAACGGTGCAGAGAAGCAATAAAAGAATACCTCAAAGACAGAAGAGCAGAAATACTGGAAGGTGCAGCAGAAGCCAAGAAAAGCATTTGCACAGCCTGCCTGTCCTTCGCCAACTATAAGACCAAGATGACTGCCCTCCGATGCACTCATGGATCTATCATATCTTCCAGAAAGGCAATGGAGAAGATTATCCATGACTTCTACTCAGATCTCTCTGATAGCCATGACCACCTGCCCACACACCAAATTCCACAGGATGGATATGTCATTAAACGTTCTCCCTTCTGAAATCCGACATGCCGTTTCGCCTGTAAAGAAGGCAACAGCACCAAGCCCAGACAAAGTCAGACCCAAACACCTGAAGAATCTGCCGTCGGTACTCATCAATACTCTAGCTTGACTCTTCAGATGCTACCTGTCCGAATGCAAGGTGTCCTCCCAATGGAAAACCAGCAGGACAGTTCTACGGTTCAAGAAGGGAGACATTCACAACATTGGCAACTATTGTCCCATCTGCCTGTTGTCCATCATCTACAAGCTGTTCACTCAAGTCATCCTGAACAGGATTGCCAGAACTCTAGATGAAGGACAACCATGAGAACAAGCTGGCTTCTGGAAAGGATTCAGCACAATCGACCATATCCACACAGTAACCAAGCTCATTGAGGTTTGTAGGGAGTACAAGATGCCGCTCTGTCTCAGGTTCATCGATTTACAGAAAGCCTTTGATTCTGTGGGGACTGAAGCAGTCATCATAGCCCTAGCCAAACAGGGCGTTCAAACCCAATACATCAAGATCCTTCGTGAGCTGTATTATGGATTCACCACCAGGATCTCACCATTCTATAAGGAAGTGACCATTGATGTCAAAAGAGGGGTTCGGCAGAGTGATACCATTTCACCAAACTCTTCAGTGCCACCCTCGAGAACATCATGTGACAATTAGAATGCAAAGGAATGGGAGTGAAGATAGATGGTCAGCAACTACACCACCTCTGCTTTGCAGATGATATTGTTCTAATAACACCAAGCATTAGCCAAGCGGCACAAATGTTGGCTTACTACGACCGAGAATGTGGAAAGATAGGTCTACAGCTGAATCTAAACAAAACAATGTTCATGAAAAATGAACTAGTTCCAGAGGCCCCATTCACTCTCAATGGAACAGACATATCTGAATACAGCAGTTATGTGTACCTAGGTCAAGAAGTCAACATGATGAAAGACCTAAAACCTGAACTGTGCAGGAGGAAGAGAGCGGCATGGAATGCCTTCAAAGGCATCGAAGAAATAGCTAAAGGGACAAAGAACCTCCGGCTCTGGGCACATCTCTTTGACTCCACCGTTCTCCCTGCATTAACATACGCCTCAGAGACCTGGGCCCTACGAAAGCAGGATGAGATTGCTATCCGGGTCTCCCAGAGAGGAATCAAAAGAGCTATGTTTGGAATATCACGCCTCACTCAAGTGAGAGAAGGAATCCGGAGCTTGGACCTCCATCGCTATTCCAGAATCAGGGATGCTGTCTCGTTTGCCAAGGCATCGAAAATCAGAAGGGCTGGACATGTAATGCGATTTGGAGACGACCACTGGACTAGAGCTGTTACCGACTGGATCCCATAGGATGTCAAAATATCACATGGCCGCCCACCTACAAGATGGTCAGACTTCCTTGTTAAGACACTGAAGAAACGTTTTGAGGTTCTTCATATTCCTGAATCAACCAGAGGCCATTGGGCTACATTGGCAAGTGATAGAGTTCAATGAAAATGTTACTGGCGCCGACTTGAGCAATTCATCGATTTGTTCAAGTGATAAGTGATCAAGTGATGAAATGAGATCCTTAGAATAGCTCTGGGGAATTGTTTTAAACCAAGAAAGGGATATCAACAAAAATCAGTGTCTTTTATAACATTTTTATAATGTCCTGCAAAAGTAATAATACACCAATGATTGTAATGACAGTGTTAATAAATTAAAGGGTATTTCAAATATTCTTGAAGGTGTCATGCAGATATGTCAGAATAGTTTGTTACTTTGGAGCTAATTAATTGATCTATTATTACTTTATGCTTAATTTGTCCTTTATTAATGATAAATTTCATGAATTTTAGGAGATATTCTTTTTCAATTGATTTCTCAGAGAAGTAAATTAAATACATCTATTCATTAAAATTATTTATCAGGGGCTGGAGTGATAGTATAGCAGTTCGGGCACTTGCCTTGCACATGACTGACTTGGGTCGATCCCCGAATCGCATATGGTCCCTCAAGCACCATCAGGAGTAATTCCTGAGCGAAGAGCCAGGAGTAACCCCTGAGCATTGCTGGGTGTAACCCAAAAAAAAAAAAAGTTTATTATTTCCATTACTAAAATGATATTATTCATTGGGGATTCTTACTTTTTACACTCAAGAAATTACTTTTTTCATTGACTCACAGACACTGCTGGTTTTTGTGTCTTTTTACATTACCCTTAATTTACCCTAATCAGGACATTACCCTAAAATTACAACCACCTTACTTCAGTCAGAGAGACAGGGTTGCTCTCAATTTCTCCTGAAACAAATGAGTCTTCAGATCAAACAGAGGGTGCAATCATGTTTTACTCTTCCTGTACATTCCCTGAAAAGAAAATACTATAAAGCACTTTAAAATAACGTATCATAAAGTGTCATAAAAACTAAAATATTATAAAGTAATTTTATTTTTTTCTCACTATACTGCAAATTTCATTTAAACTGCATTCACTCTTCTTTTCTTTCTTTTTCTTAAAATAACTTTCTGTCTAACACCCTAAACGCAATGGAAAAAAGAATAAAAATAGGAAGTCAGGAGATGTCTTAGTGGTGAGAACATGAGTTCAATCCTCAGTTATGCCTCATACGCTGAGCAAGCCCATGTGTGAGTACCATAGCAACACCTAGCAAGTATTACAAGCAGAATGTGTGTGAGCATTACAGCTAAAAGGTGCAATTCCCAGCAAGTATCACAGCTGAGCGTGCAAGCATCAATCTTGATACGTTAGTTCTGTGAAAACCACATTTACATAATGTGAAAACAACAACGAAACATACAGAATGTATGTCATGGCAACAATGTAATTATGACAACAACATCAACAGAGAAGATGGAAGGGAGGAAAATAAACACGCATGTAAAAGATTTAAGTATTTTTTAAAAAGAAAGGAAAGGAAAAAAGGAGAGGAAAATGGAAGAAGAAAATAATCTCACTTGCCGAGAATTGATTGTTTTACTTTTGTTTTGTTTTGCTTGTTTCTGATGTCAGGGGAGACGCTGCAGCATGGATATATTTATTTTCAGTGGGTCGAATTATGTGAGTGAATCAGAAAATATATCAAACGTGATTAGGAAGACCCAATTCTCTTTATCTCATTTTCGCAAGTTTTATAAAGAATTTGTAGAAAAAATTATTTCAAAATGTCCAGCAAAATAATCTTAAAAGTACATGATACAGAAATTAAAATGTACTATTTCTATTTCTCTGGCCTGTCGGTGACTAGAATAGAATTGGAAAGCCTCTTACAAAGGCGAGGGATTTTACGAGTATATTCTGTGTCTGGAACTGATTTGGGGGCCCTGCATGGCTGTGCTCAGGAACTTACTCCTGCTGGGGCTCCGCTGACCCCACGAGATGCCAAAGACACAAGCCAGGTTGGCCAAGAGCAATGCAAGCATCCTACACACTGTGCTCTCTCTAGGCCCATGTGCCCACATTTGAAAGATCAAAAGCCATTAGTTATGTCTTCAATCATAAAAGGCCGTAAAAATTACAGCAGGCAGAAAATTAGAAATTATTCAGGCAGCAGTTTACTACCTTTATTTTGAAGATGGTGTCATTTAAAAGGAGCTCAGTTCATATCATCTTATAAGGATGGTACGGAGTTGGGGAGCAAGGAATATGTTTCAGTTAGTGTTCAATCTTAAGTGCAAAATCCACTCAAACATCCTAAAGATTCATGTAATTGAAAATCTGTTGGGAACTTACTTCAAGGACCTCATAATCAGATGTTTTCAGTAAGATCAAGATTCTTTTCCTCCATTTCTTAACTTTAATTTATGCTCTCCCGACTACGTCCTCATATTCTCCTATTCATCCCCATGGTTAAACACGTCTGTAGCTCTTCCAGCTCGATATGCTTCTACATTCATGCCCTGTGGGGAAAGAATACATCCTTCCACTTGCTCAAAATGAGAGCCGAAGAATTGAGGCTTATTGAATATCAGCATGAAGGAATTGATTTATACATGATCCAGGGAATCTGTGTGTGGAGCCCAATACAGATGAGCTTGGTTGTGAGAGACTGAAGTGCTATGTTGATGCACAAACAATGGCTCTCTGCTTTGTGGTAAACTAGTATCAGGGCCTTTTTCAAATGATTAACAGATTGTAAAGAATAGAAGGTCTTGTTGGCTCCAGCTCCAAGTCACACATTATGAGAATATAGAAACAAGCTTCTCAACTCACACTTCAGAAAAGCAATTGAAAAATAATGTAGCCTTATAAGGTCACACAGGGCAAGACAGACAGGGCAGCCCCATGTGCATCCGTGCTCTGCAACCCCACAATAAGCTCTGGATCTAATGTCAGTGTGTTCTCTGACACACGTGCAGGGGTGGATAGCGGAGGTGGAAGGAATGTATGGTGCAATATGTATATTTTTCAATATATATAGTTTTCAAGTATATGTATTTAATATAAAAACATTTCAATAAATGTCATTCAAATATTGGTATCTAATATATAAATGTGAAGATGAGTCATAGTTTAGGGGGGAAATTTTTTCTTTTATCACTTAGCTGAGTGTCTATACAGCGCGTGTTCACAAAGGTGTGAGTGTACATACCTCCCCTGCTATAAATTAAGTTGAATTTGGTGTTATTTGTTAAATTATTTTGAAGGTCTATGACTGCTGGTCCAGTGAATTTATATGAAAAAATAGAGGTTTCTCAGGCTCCCAAAAACTAACCTATGAAGTGAGAATATTTAACATTTGAATAGCAGGAGGAATCTGAGTATCATTTATGATATAGGAAAGTAGGAATATGGGATATATTCCTTATTCAACTGGTGTTAGAAGATTTAAAAAGCAAATTATAAAGCATGCTAAAAAAGTTAAAAATCTAAATAAAAATAAAAAGTTAAAAAATATAAATGCCACTAAGCCAACTGTGATACACATTGTTATTGCTGATAATTGGATAATGTACATATTGTTCTGGCTCTGAAATAAGAGAGGGGCCACCTGAAACTAAATGCTTCTTCCAAAGGCTCATATTTGATTCCTGAATTATAGTATAAAAGAGCTTTCTCCAAATTATATCCTACAAGATATTAATGAAGGTACCTTAAAATTGTTGTTGTCCATAGTCTGAAGGGAAGGAAAAGAGAAAGAGAAAGGGAAAGAAATAAAGAACCTGCCATGGAGGCGGGCTGGGGAGGGGAGGGAACCAGGGACGTTGGTGGTGGGAGATGGGCACTGGTGGCGGGATGGGTGCTGGAACACTGTATGACCAAAACCCAAATATGAACTTTTTAATTGTATATCTTTGTAATTGTAAAAAAAAATTTTAAAAAATGTCGAGTTCTGAGTTTGAGAAACACTGTATTTAAAGAAAGTAAATGCAGTTCTATAATAGAACTTATAAATTTATAAGATAAAATGTATAAAATATAACATATAATATGGATATAATAGGAAATTTATAATAGAACCCTTTATTCCCAAACTGATTAAGCAGTAATTTTTATTTTACTTTATTTTCGACTTACAACTGGCGGTGCTGGAGGATCATGCCTGGTGGTGCTTAGTGCATCATAAGTGATTCTGAGCCCTTGGGGATGGGTGGCTTGCAAGGCTGACTCCTTAACCCCTGCCATCTCTCTAACCCATGGACGACAAAATGCTTATAAAGGAGAAGAGTGCAGAATAAAGATACAATCTCCTCTTGAGTAATGCATATTCACTCTCTAAATATTTTTTTAAACTTTCCTTCTAATTTTTGTATGTTTTATAAATCTACTCTGACTTGCAATATTTAGTGTGATTTAGGACTGGAAGAGAATTTTCTTATCGTCACCCCCCAAAAAAAAGATGGAGAAAAAGATAATGTTCATATTATACTGTAAGCAATCACAAGTAGCTCTTACAAATTATTTAAATGTTAAAACTGATTTCATAATCCTTAAAAAAGAGAATTGCTAAAGTGAACTCGGTCTCTTAGACACTTAAAAATTTAATTGATAGAAACGTGGCTGGGGAAGCTGGAACTCCACTCTCCCCAGGCCCAGCTGACCAGGGGGCTCCCAGGAGGACAGATGGGTTTTGGGAGTGGGGCCCATCACCTCTGGGGGCCCCGGAAGCAGCCAGATGAGACTTGCCCACCACACTAGCCTCCACCTTCGCTGTCCAGATGCTGACCATGAGGCCACTAAGTCGTGCAGGCGCTATGCGGCAGCGCGGTCCATCAAACTAGTGGAAACAGTTATGTCCTTTAATGTACTGCATTCTACAATATGCAGGAAAGTTTGGCGGGAGGGAGATAGAGTAGAGAAAATACATACAGAGCCCGCCAAGTAGTTGAGGGGTGTAGGGAGGGGGAGGGAGGTGGGGACATTGGTGATGGGAGATGGGTTCGGGTGGAGGGTTGGGTGTTGGAACACTGTAGAATCAAAACTCTACTTGAGCATCTTGCAATTGTATGCCTAAAAGTGGTGTAATAAAATTCGGGAAAAATAAAATAAAATTTAAAAAATATATATTTTTTACTTATAAAAATTAAATGATATCTCATTCAAGGAAAGCTATCATCCCTATTCTGAGATATGTGATAATATTATATTTATGAAATTTATAACTGAAAGTAAATTCAGCTTACTAAATTGGGTTGCCAAAATTATTTTTCATAATGTAAAAGTCCCTTCCTTCTGGGGACAAGCTACCAGGAATGGCATCCTGCCCTGCAGCTATAGACCCGCCAGGACAAGGGTAGAATTCAGTCTAAGGGTGTATCACTTTCTCCTGTCCAATACTAGGTGGCCATACACAATCATATTACATTTACTTCTTAAGAATATTTCTAGTCATTTTGGTTTTTTGGTTGTTTTTTTTTTCTTTTTGGGTCACACTGGGCAATGCTCAGGGGCTACTCCTGGCTCTGCACTCAGAAATTACTCCTGGCGGTGCTGGGGGACTATATGGGATGACGGGGATCGAACCCAGGCCGGCACAGGCCGGCGGCATGAAAGGCAAATGCCTACCCGCTGGGCTATCACTCCAGCCCCATTTCTAGTCATTTTGCATAAACACAGTAAGAGATACAACTTTTATCTCTTAACCCTTAAAGATCGTTTTAAGCTTAACCTTGGATTAAGCTTAAAATGGTCTTTCTGAACTCATGGTTAAGGGTGGCTTTCTCCTGGGGACATCTCACTATGTATTGCAGACTAGTCCTCAGGCCAGATTTGTTTTTTCTAATCCCACAAGTGCCTAAATCAGATGCATATTTTTTGGGTCATGACAGATTTTGTTCTATGACTGTGCTGTTAACATATTATAGTTATGGTGCTTATTCTGTTCCATGTCAACGTAACTTACTCCCAGCTTGCCCTTTGTCCATGCAAGTCCCACAGATAGACCCCTCCTTTTGGGATGAAAGGAATTTAGGTCGATCTAAGGGCAACTGAGGTTTAAGTCAGTTAAATGTGATGGATACCAAGGAGTGAATGTTTCAAAGTTAATTAAACCTTATATTACAAGCGTATTACATTGGCTGTCTTCTTGTGCCTATAAAAGGGGAGCATTGCTATAACATAAAAATAGGCAAAGGACATAAAATAAAAGAGAAAAACAGCATTTCACTTATAGTACAAAATCCGAAGTGCTGGGAAAAGGAGACAACTGTGACCAACAGGTAGGGGAAGAAGAGCACAAAGGAGAGACCAAAGTAAAACACAGAGGACTGTGTGCCCCAGTGGGAAAGGGTGTCGCCCCATTAGCACTGGAATGGGTTCAGTTCAATTAACATAATATTCCTGCAGAGGTGAAAGGACAACTCCCTTCTCTGTCTTACCTAACATCTGACTCCCTCACACTTGCGCTAGATTCTACCCACTGACAATACCTCCTGATCCATGTTTTGCCTGACCTTGGATATTGGTACCATATTACTTTTTTTTTCATATCCCACAATTTTTAAAATTTTTTGTTTCATCTTCACTAATGGAAGTAAAGCACCTTGTCTTTTGGGAACTTGGTCATACAGAGTCTACCTCAAATCAAAACTAGCAATCGGGGTTGGAGAGATAGTACAACAGCTATGTCAATCTCCTAGCCTGTGGTTGACCTAGATTTGATCCCAGGCATCCCTTTTGGTCCACAGGCACTGCCAAGAGTGACTCTTGAGCACAGTGCCAGTTGTATACCCTAAGCACTAAAAATTTAAGAACTAAAAATTTAATTTTAAAAAAAATGCAAAAAACCCACCTATCAATCTTGAATCTACAGATACTTACAGTATGGTAAAATATTCACAAAGTAAAAATCACTTTCAAAGATCTTATAATTAAAATTTCACCTTGCCTGATATTTTCTCTGTCTTATGGGAAATAAATGCAATCAATCCTGATGTGTCCATCTCTGAGTCAATTCACTGTCATTCCATTAGAGCAATTAAGCATAATCAAGACTCTTGCAGACTAGTGCCCCTTTGTCCACTGAACTGTGACTGCAGAGTACATCAACAATATACACTGACTCTTGTTTACTTTAAATGCCACATCTTGCCTGTGTCCACCTTTCCATCTTGCCCCACCCAGTCCTTCCTTATCTGAACTTATCAGTCACAATAATTTTTCCATTTTCTCTGAACAAGTCTGGTTTTATGTGTGTAAATATGTGTGAGACTGTGATCTGTTCCTTCGTTATGATAGTGCTTATCATTTCCTGTCAGAAGGATTCTTTGCCATCATTCTAGGGTCATATTTCATCCCTTGTGCAAAACTTTTTTCTTTTCTTTCCCTAGGTGAATTTCCTCTGTCTGTCTCTGTTTTATATTATATTTCTATCAGCACATTTACAGTTCTCTCCAGTCCTTGGTTTGAGAGCCTATGGCAATGATCTCAAAGGTCATAAATGGCATGCCCTTTCCCCTGTCTGTCCAAACCAATTGATAAATACAAAATTCAAAAAATTAGAGGTTAAACTCTCACCCTTTCAGTTAGTAAAAGTGATATAAGAGAATGTGGTATAGTCCTAGATGACAGGTGTGCTTTTGAAGATTATTCCTCTCCGTGAGAGCACCACACAACGTAGATAGAGCTCAGTTAGTATTTGAGAAGCTATCACTTAGCCAAGAGCACATGGGAGCTCATGTTCTCTGAACCCAGACAGATATGATGAATGAAAGGAACTGAGACAGTCCTTCCATCTCCCAAAGTCATCAAGCAAATTATTCCGCTCCTCTGGAAAGGACAGGGTGTGAAGGCATGTTCTCCATTCGTGCATCTTCCAAAATCTTTTATAAAGACACAGGTCATGTTGGGTTAGAGTCTTGATTTTTGCCTTAGTCTAACTTGTTTTTTGAACATTTTAGTATACCACCGTGAGATATGCAGTTACAACGTTGTTCATGTTTGGAGGTTTCAGTCACATAGTGTTCCAGCACCCGCCCTCCACCAGTGCCCATTTCCCACCACCAATGTCCCCAATTCCCTCCCCCTGCCATAGCCTGCCTCCATGGCAGTTTCTTTATCCTCTTCTCTCTCTCTCTCTCTCTCTTTCCTTATCTTACACATTGTGGGTTGCACTACATACACTTAGAAGCCATCATGTGCATTTTTTGCCTGTATTTAATGCTCAGTTCTATGTTGGTATCAGCCCTTTTGACATTTATTCACACATGTTCCTTTCTCTATTTTACCTAACCTCTGACTCCCACACGTTTGTGCTAATTTCCACTTTTGGTAAGATCACCTGATATAATTATGTCATGCAAATAAATGCAGTCATTCTATGTCTCTCTCTTTCCTTCTGACTGATTTCACTCAAGACGATCCTTTCCATGTCTGTCCATTTATAGGCAAATTTCATAACTTCATTTTTCCTAACAGCTTCATAGTATTCCATTGTGTAGATGTATCACAGTTTTTATCCAGTCATCAGTTCTCCGGATAATGGTTGTTTCCAGGTTCTGGCTATTGTGAATAGTGCTGCTATGAAAATAAAAGGCCGGATTGTGTTTCCGCTGTGTGTTTTTGCTTCCCAGGGTATATTCCCAGGAGTGGCATGACTGGGTCAAAAGGGAGCTCAATTTCTAGTCCTTGGAGCAATGGCCATATTGTTTTCCAGAAAGGTTGTACAAGTCGACATTCCCACCAACAATGTATGAGAGTTCCCTTTTCCCCTCATCCAGGCCAGCACTTGTTGCTTTTACCATTTTGGATATGGGCAAGTCTCTGTGGAGTGAGGTGATATCTCATTGTTGTTTTGATTTGCATCTCTCTGATGATTAGTTATGATGAGCATTTTTATATACTTTTTTGGCCATTCGAATTTCTTCCTTGTTAAAGTTTCTGTTCATCTCTTCTTCCCATTTTGTAATGGGGTTGGCTGTTTTCTTTTATATAGCTGTTTTCTTCTTATATATCAGTGCCTGATATATCCTGGATATTAACCCCTTATCAGATGGGTCACTTGATCACTTAATCCACTTGAATCCAAATTCATTGATTTGCTTGAGCGGGAGCCAGTAACATTTCCATTGGACCCTATCACGTGACAATGTAGCCCAATGGCATCTGGTTGATTCAGGAATATGAAGAGTCTCATACCATTCCTTCAGGGTCTTGACAAGAAAGTCTGACCATCTTGTAGGTGGGTAGCCACGTGATCTTTTGACATCCCATGGGATCCAGTCGGTAATGGCTCTAGTCCAGCGGTTATCTCCAAATCACATTACATGTCCAGCCCATCTGATTTTTTGATGCCTTGGCAAACGAGACAGCATCCCTGATTCTGGAATAGCAACGGAGGTCAGAACTCTGGATTCCTTCCTCTCACTTGAGTGAGGCGTGATATTCCAAGCATAGCTCTTTCAATTCCTCTCTGGGAGACCCGAATAGCATTCTCATCCTGCTTTAGTAAGGCCTAGGTCTCTGAGGCGTATGTTCATGCAGGGAGTACAGTGGAGTCAAAGAGATGTTCCCAGAGCTGGAGGTTCTTTGTCCTTTTTAGCTATTTCTTCGATGCCTTTGAAGGCATTTTGCTGCTCTCTTCCTCTTGCGCAGCTCAGGTTTTAGGTCGTTCATCATGTTGATTTCTCGACCTAGGTACACATAACTGCTGCATTCAGAGATATTTGTTCCATTGAGAGTGAATGGGGCCTCGGAACTAGTTCATTTTTCATAAACATGGTTTTATTTAGATTCATCTGTAGACATATCTTTCCACATTATTGGTCGAAGTCAGCCAGCATTTGTGCCGCTTGGCTAATGTTTGGTGTTATTAGAACGATGTCATCAGCGAAGCAGAGGTGATGTAGTTGCCGACCATCTATCTTCACTCCCATTCCTTCCCATTCTAATTGTTGCATGATGTTCTTGAGGGTGGCGCTGAAGAGTTTTGGTGAAATGGTATCACCCTGTCGAACCCCTCTTTTGACATCAATGATCACTTCTTTGTAGAATGGTGAGATCCTGGTGGTGAATCTGTAATACAGCTCACAAAGGATCTTGATGTATTGGGTTTGAACACCCTGTTTGGCTAGGGCTTCGATGACTGCTTCAGTGTCCACAGAATCAAAGGCTTTCTGTAAATCAATGAACGTGAGACAGAGCGGCATCTTGTTCTCCCCACAAACCTCAATGAGCTTGGTTACTGTGTGGATATGGTCGATTGTGCTGAATCCTTTCCGGAAGCCTGCTTGTTCGCATGGTTGTCCTTCATATAGTGTTCTGTTAATCCTGTTCAGGATGACTCGTGTAAACACTTGTAGATGACGGACAACAGGCAGATGAGGCGATAGTTGCAGATGTCATGAATGTCTCCCCTTCTTGAACAGTAGAACTGTCCTGCTTGGTTTTCCATTGGGAGGGCACCTTGCATTCGGACAGGTAGCCTGTGAAGAACCAAACTAGTGTATTGATGAGTACCAACGGCAGATTTTTCAGGTGTTTGGGTCTGACTTTTTCTGGGCCTGGTGCTGTTCCCTTCTTTACCTATGAGATGCCTGGCATGTCGGATTTCAGAAGGGAGAACATTGGGAATGACATATCCATCCTGTGGAATTTGGTATGTGGGCAGGTGGACATGGCTATCAAAGAGATCTGAGTAGAAGTCCTGGATAATCTTCTCCATTGCCTTTCTGGAAGATGTGGTAGATCCATCAGGGTGTTGGAGGGCAGTCATCTTGGTCTTATAGTTGGTGAAGGACAGGCAGGCGGTGCAAATGCTTTTCCTGGCTTCTGCTGCATCTTCCAGTATTTCTGCTCTTCTCTTTGAGGTCTTCTTTTATCGCTTCTCTGCACCGTTTAGCAAGCTTGGACGTTAGCATTTGGTCTCCTGAGGTTCGTGCCTTGCCACATTGGCGATGAGCTCAAGAGTTACTGAAGACAGGCATCCTTTTTGTTTCTTTCTCTCTCTGCATTCTTCGCACAATCATGGAGGTGCTGGAACCAATTGGTTGCATTCTTCATCGATGTCGCCAATGATGGTATCTTTCCCATGTTGCTGCAATGGTGCCAAAGAGTTCCCAGTTGGTGGTCATTCTGGGAGTTCTCTTCTTAAACTTTGCAGCCTTTTTCCCCGTTGCGGAAGGAGAATTTTACATGAAGGAGACGGTGGTCCCATCTTGTTTGGAATTTTGGGAAGACAGCAACATCGGTCAGACAAAACCGTCGATTGAAGATGATGTGGTCAATTTCATTGTGGAACTGTCCACCAGGAGATTCCCATGTCCAACGTTTCACTTCAGCCTTCTAGAACTGTGAGTTCCCATGAATGGTCTTTGTGGACATGATGAACTCAGATAGTCTCTCACCCTGCATGTTCCGTTCTAGGCCTTGGGTCCCGATGTGTAGCTCTTCAGCGATCTTCTTGGTCCTATATTGGCATTAAAATCACCGACTATGATCTTGTAGAAGGTGTGATCTTTTTTTATAGAACTCCTCCAATTCCATGTAGAATTTCTCAATTTCATCTTTTTTGTATGTGGATGTTGGTGTGTAGACAATGAAGATAAAAATTGCCGGCAGTGGGCCACATCTCTTCAAGTGTAATCGTCCTATCCGGTTTGTTAGGCATTCAAATGAATCAATGTTGACAGCCATGTTCGTGTTGACAAGGAGACCAACACCACTGATGCCTCTTTCGTCGGCGCATGTTCCAAGGAACAATTCTTCTCTGGTGTCTAATACAGCATGATGCAACTGGCGCCTCCTCGTCCCAGTCAGATCAATGATGTCTTACTTGATCTTTTGTGCTTGCACCATCAGATCCTCAATATATGCTTCTGATGCCAGAGAGTACGTGCATTGAAAGTACAGACAGTCATTTTAGTCCTTCTTCGCTTTTGGCAGTCTAGGATGGCCGTGAAATTTATCAGGCACTGCTTGTTCTCCTTTCTTACTGCTGCGGTATTAAGGGCTCTTTGGGGGACAGGAAAATAAACATTTCTGTTACTGGTTTTGA